>JAMRYI010000452.1:0-133302 GCA_029231635.1 Ditylenchus weischeri
TGCCATTATAGGCTATCTAATGATGTACCGTATTTTGTCTAATAAGCGCCCTACTTCGACTTTGAGTCTGTATCTCGGAGAAGATTTTTTTCCAGACAGTTTTTGCATTTTTAATTCAGAGGTTTATTACCCATTCTGCCATTTCAATTTTGGATTTTCACCCCAGAAATTTCAAAAATGACTCTAATAGGAAGCAGCTTACATAACAACCACCTGCCCCCTATGGGAAGTGGGGGATGGGTTCTTTATGTTGTTTAAAGATATTCTACCATGCAAAAGTCTTTCATGTATTCTATGATCAAGAGTCTTGCTCGGAATCATGTTTCAGGTAAGTCTATGCGCGCATCTCTAACCCATCAAGCCCCCTTCGGAGGCACACGAAGCAGTGGCTTGGGATTGAGATGTGCACACCAATATACCTTAGATACACATCACTCGAAAGGCCCAAAGTAAGATTGACGGTTGTACCGGATCGACGGATGTACCGGGTGACGCTCTACCAGGAAACCCAGGCTAGAGTTGCCACCTCTGGGTGCGAAAAATTTGGATATAGCCGAACTTAATTGAAAACCATTGTATCACGTCAAAGTTATGTGTTGAACACGGTTTTATGATACTAAAACAGCAATTTCACTATCAAAGCCCTAGTACCGGGAGTAATGCCGTATTTCGCAACTTACTATAGCGCTGTTGTCTGTGTGTATGTAACGGACCGGACAAAATGAGGTCACAGGTTCGATTTCGCGTAGTGGGAATCATTTTTTCAGCGTATTTTTTGAGAAATCGGTGTTGTGACCAGAACATAAAATGTAGCTAGAAAATAGAGCTACAAAATTTATTGAGATGCAGATCACGAAAAATTTATACTTTAGGGTCCACCCGCCAGTTTAAATTTTTTGCGAAGTTTTCGGTGTTTCTCAGTTTGCAATATTCAACTTTGCAAGCTTTTTGTCCCTGTTTATTTGTTAGTTGGTTTTACACTTGTAACAAAAGTATCACCGCAATTTCAAGGGCTATCGAATGACTATAAATGTGATACAGCAGTTATTAGTGAAAAATGTCGATATGCTGCTGACAAGAACTGCAGTGGCGGTTTTGCCTATTTTTTGAAAAAGGTTTTTACGTTTTGATTTTTTTCCTGTTTTGTTGGTTAGTTGGTTTTACATTGCTAACAAAGTATCACCGCCATTTCGAGGGCTATTGAATGAGTATTAATGTGGTTTAGCAGTTATAAGTGAAAAGAGTCGATATGCTGCTGACAAAAACTCAGGTGGCGGTTTTTGCCTATTTTGAAAAAGGTTTTTACGTTTTGGGCTTTTTCTACCTGTTTTGTTGTCAGTTGGTTTTACACTTTTCACAAAAGTATCACCGCCATTTCAAGGGCTATCGAATAGTATTAATGTGCTGCTTAGCAGTTATAATAGAAAAGGGTGGTGTGCAGATGTTGGTACAGTCAAACTTCTATTAAACGACCTTCTATACCGCCACTTTTTCTGTTTAACGTCCACTAAAAACTTCTGATAGGTTTGACGAGAGTCCAACTTCTATTTAACAAGCTTCTATTTCGACCCTTCTATTTGTCCTGCTTTGGTCGGTCCTGGTGGAGCCGTTAAATAGAAGTTCGACTACTACCCAAATCTTAGCTTCATTTTTCTGTTAGGTGACCGATCATATGCCGTAACAATCCCCGGCCCATTCTTTTGACTAAGATTACAGAGTTAGATCATTTTGATTTAATTTCAACATTTTCATGGTTGAAAATTAATCCCCATGGGAGTATTAATAGAGGTTATACGGTGAATAATTATTTGTATTTACTATATAATTAAGCAAATTCATAGTGAGTAAAGCAGATATGCGCCGAAAGCAAAACAAAAGCATGGGCTTGACTTTACTTGACCCCGGCTGACCACTTTTGATGACAATTTGAAAAACCGATTGCATATTCGTTGTTTCTCGACCCCGATTTAGGCGCAATTGCAATCGTTTCTGGAAAAGTGAAAAAAATTTTTCGATTGCCTTGGTCCCCCAAAATGAAAAAATTCGAAAATTTTCAAAAAAATTTTTTTCAAATTCCGCAAAACATTTTTAAGGTATTCAGGGCTGTATTGGAGGGCCTTCCTCGGAATCATGTCTAAGGTAGCAGAGTGCGCACCGCCAACTCCAAGCCCCAAGCACCCTGCGCCCCCTTCGGGGAATTCAAATTCATGAAAATTCAAATTAAGAATATTTCAAATATTTTAAAAAATTTATTTTGTCGTAATCTAATATTTGTATTTTTTTAAATAAAAAAATAAGGTTGGCATTACTAACTTACTGAAATATGGCACACTCGATAAAAGATGTGAACATAGTTTTGAAAACTCGGGCCTACCGCAAAATAACTCTGGTATGCATGTTTTCATGCATCCAGAGTCTTTCAGTGATTTGTTAGAGATGCAGCGCACTCGCTTACCTTAGACATGATTCCGAGGAAGACTCTCGATCATAAAATGCATAAAGAGTCTCTTTTGCCACGGCCCATGTTGCAAAAACATGGTAAGACAGTCAAAAAATATAAAAATCCACTTTTCTAACGTTTCCATAAAAGTGGCTGCTTTATTCCCTTCCCCTCCCAATACAGCCCTGAATCCCTTAAAAATGTTTTGGCAGGAATTTGAAAAAATTTTTGAAAATTTTCGAATTTTCACAACAGGAGACCAAGGCAAATCGAAAAATTTTTCACTTTCCAGAAACGATTGGTAAATTCGCGCCTAAATCGGGGTCGAGAAACACGAATATGCAATCGGTTTTTCAAAATTGTCATCAAAAGTGGGTCAGCCGTGGGGGGTTTCAAGTAAAGTGTTACCAAAGCATGCGCAAGATAGACGAGGTATTTTACTTTCACAACACAAAATCTGAGGTTTTGCGTTTACACTGAGATTCAGAACTAGAAAGAAAAAGGACAAACAAAAAAACGACTGCGACGCAGGCCGGGAAGAGGAACACCTGAGCACGAAGGCCGAGAGGAAGAATCAGGAGGGCACGGGTCCGAGATGCAGAAGCATACGGGCACGGAGGCCGCACGGTCGACTTTTTTACCTTCTCCTTGGAGTCGGCGGGATTTCAACGACCTACCCTGCTATCGAGCATTGCAGAAATTCCTGTTTTAGTGAAAAATATGTAAATGTTATAATTAATGAGTGAAATTTGGAAAAAACTGATGAAGCTTTCTGGAAAACATGAAATTGTAGAACTTGACGTTGTGAAGAATAACGCTGTCGAAAAAACAAATTTGAGCAAAGATAACTGTGGTGTTGATACAACGAGTCTTTATATATCAATTTTACGCAACGGCTATCTAAAAGTTTCTACAATTGATACCCTGAAAAATGTTCCCAATTCTTACATGAATGATGACACCCTATATTCGTTTCTATGTATCATTTCAAAAAAAAGCATTAAGCAAAGTCGTTGTTGTATCTCCACATTTCGCAAATGCCCGATGCAGTCTTAAAAACGATCTTTCATTTGGGGAAAAAAGTGATTTTCGGAAGGCTGTTATACCAATATTTATCCATAACATCAGCGGAGGAATTGGCCATTGGGTTTTGGCCATTTACGTAAAAAATCAGACTGTTAACTATTTTGATTCACTCAATGGTGCAATAACAGAAATCTCAAAAAATGCTATTTTCAAAGCTGTTAATGCATTAACAGATGGTGCTCATATAACTCCAAAGATATATTGTGTACTTTTCAACAAATTTAATATGCAGAAGATGGTTTTAATTGTGGATTTCATGTTTGTTTAATAGCAAGCATATCTGTAAATAAAAAAATAACTCTATTGCATGATTTAGATATGGTAAAGAGAGCAAGAATCCTAAACATTTGGGCATTCTTTTCAATACTGTTGCAGAAGCTATTCGGTATCAGACCAATCTCTTGAAGAAGTTACGAGGAAGACAACATCAAAACAAGTCTATGCGCCGGTAGAATGCTTCCATCTGAAGCTTACAAATCCTTCCACTCATTGCTTTATAAACTGTCTTTTGCAAGGTTGATCTCACTTACCTATCATAAAATTTATTGTGCAGAACTACAATGGAAAAACGATATATTTTATCATTTGAAGACTATATTCAATGCGCCAGTTACTGTACTGTTTCTTGATTAAGACAAGTTATTTTAAACCCTCAATGCAAACTGGCCAGCACGACCCAGAAAAATTTTCACTAATTTTTGATTGCACAAAACATCGTAACGTTCAACCTACCTTTCCAGTTTACAAATGTTACAACAGTAGATGCCTTTGTGATGGATGCACTTACACTAGCAGCAATTCTGTTAATTCCTTTGTCCTCGATGTGGAAGTCGATGCAAGCTCTTCCAACAGCCTTTCCGTCAGTTAATTAATAATTTGACAAAAGATGAAACAATCGATTGGCACTGTGAAGATCGATGTAAGCAACGAGGAAAAGCATTAAAATCATATCATTACGGTTTCGAGAAAACCAAGTATTTGTTCCTTCGATTTAAGATTTACCGTCAAGATTTGGAAGGTAATGGTTTCAAATTGCACCCGTTGATCGTCGATCATGATGCAGATAACGTTGTGTTTCTGGGACAGTCTTTTACTCTATAGTGAACATCGTTCACATAAGGTGACTCTCTGAACAGTGGACATTATATCGATTAGACACGAAAATGGTAAATGGTGCAGAATTGATGACTTACAGGCATTCGTCGACAACTCATCTACATCCGCAACTTGAAATACTTATGCTATCATTTATGCTAATGAATCTAATGCAGTTGTTCAGAAAACTTCACAAAATATAGGCGTAATTAATTTTAGCGAGCAGAAAAGAGAAACAGTCAACGATGAATTTCCTGACGCTACTGAACTTCATGTTAACACTAGAAAACGTAAATTAAGATCCAAATGACTGAGGAAGAGTTGAAAGATGTCAGGGAAAAGATAGATAAGAAAAGTAAAAACTAGAGAAATTAAAAACAGGCAAAAATTATGACAGGAAGTGCAGAGAAATCACGTATTACCGATTTAGTTTCAGATCGAAACATTTCCTGTCAAATTTCGTTTTCAAAATTCAATTTTAAACGTATTGAAAAATTGCACAAAAAACTAAGAAAGCTGAAAATGATAAAATCAAAGAAAAGCCGTCGCTATACTTGCAAGCTAATAACTGGAAAGATGTTGAGCGATATAGACTTGGTGAGTTCAACGCTAAATGTGCAAATCCAAGTTGCAAAGCATTGCATTTTCATCAGGAACGCATAGGCAACAAAAAACGTTTTCCGATTGCTGTAATCACGGTGAAATAGATTTAGAATCACATGTTAAAGACTATCGGACAGTTTATTTGTGAAACAATTATTTGTGAATCGGAAAATAAGTTTTATCAAAATAATAAGTTTTATCTTTCCGGCACTGAGGCCGACATTTCTGGCAGTAAGGCTGTCCTTTCCGGCACTGAGACCGTCCTTCCAGGCACTGAGGCCGTTAACTCCGGCAACAAAGGCGACCAGCGAGCATGAAGACAAAGACACCGAAGAAGATTAGATTTTCCAGTGCTAGAGTTAAAATTGTTAAAGGTTGAATTTGTCGTCGTTATAAAGAATATCTCCTCTCTTCGACATCTTACAAATTTATAAATTAACTCGGTTACTTACATGGGTTGACAAACTGAGTACAGTCAACCCTCTATATAAATACCCCGCTATAATTACCTTCACAATAAATAGCATATCACAAAAAACAGAAATGACTACTTTTTGAAGTTAATATTTGCAGATTGAGGATTTGAAACTTCGCTGCGACTGACGATTTTTTTAACCCACTTCTGAAAATCTTTCACCGATTCTGATATTTAAGCAGAATTAGGTGAATTTATAATTCAGTGATTATTCCAAATCTGTATTCAGAAATGAAAAAGACGACTAAGTTACCAAGGTATGAGCGAAATAAAAAGGCTGGAATTCAAATTTTATACTCAAAAATAAAATGTTTTGCGCTTTTCGGTATACCCTGTAAATAAGCATCGATGAGGACACAGTGCAGCGGGGTCGCTCTTTCTATTCAGCATTCACACCAAAAAGAGGAAGTGTCGAAATATTTTTATATATTTTTAAACAAAAGTTTGTTTCTGGAAAGGCAGTATGCGAAGCGCCCTGCCGGTCGCACCAAAGTTCCACATATCCACACACGCTAATAAAAATAAATGATGAAACTTCTCTATAGAGTAATCCAAATGGCTGGAAGTGAAATCTACTTTTCTCTAATCTACTTCTTCACTTCGGGACTTTTTACGGCCTTCTGAGCAATTTTTAGGGGAACTAACTTTAGGGCTATATCTCTAAATAAGTATTTTATAGTGGCTTTTCTATCATACCCGCACCCTGGTAGTGCCTCGACTGCTTCATAGACCTTTATATATGCTGTGTAATGCTGAGTGGTAAGAACGCTTGCTTCCGTTATGCTCCGCATAGCGGGGCGGCGCCTTCTAGTACTCTATTAAACGGCGCGTGCCGTTTATTTTTCAACCTTCCTCGGACGGGGGCCATTTATTAGAGAGGGGCCGTTGATTGGAAAGGGTCCGATTATTTTTCGACCTAATTTTTTTGTTCAAATTGAAAAAAAAAACAAGTACTTTTTTGTATGTCTTTTGAATTATTTTTATTTTTTGTCATTGTTCTCTTTCTGCACTCAATTAAATTGGCAGCAAAGCAGTTTAACTTAACAAAAAGCCGTATTAAAAGCTGGAGGAAGAAAGAAGATTCTTCTGAAGAATCCGATCCCACATTTGATTTAGTCTTCTTCTTGTTGTTTGTGATATAATAAAAACAAAGTTTTAACAAATGCTATATTAAATGATCAGATCGACGTAGGAGCGGATCAGATGCATTGTACCGAATCAGAATATGTTTGAAAGTGGATCACGCTATGTTAGGAAGTGGATAGGAGGCGAAGTGAACGGGTGGATCAATTCATGTTTATTCCTTTTCATTTTTATTCGTTTTTATAAAATCCTGCAACTTTTCTACTAAGACCCATGCGTCTCAACTAACAGACATTCTGTTTTCAAAAACAGTGCGGGTCTCAGCACAAAAATCGCACAATTTTTAAAAAATGACCCGCAAAATCGAAATCCTAGCAATTTTTGTTAACTGGGCTAACTAAAGACTACAAGCAAAATATTTTGAAAGCCTAGGCAGAAACGAACTTGAGCATGTATTACGTATTACCATATCAAATACGGAACATGGAAATACAGCAGATTGACGTAAAATTTTCGTGTTTTTAGAACATTTGTATTGGACTTGAAACCTAATGGCATTAATGGGTTAAATGCCTGGCTAATCTGTGTAATTAATTTTTGAAAGATTTTGAAAATTTTTCTTATAACTTTTTCAATTTCGAATAATTTTTTATTAGACATGACCCTATTGTCGTTGAGGGGTCTGTTTTGCCTTGATCCTCCGGCAACTACGCACATACATTCTTCTTCTCTTCTACATTTGTTGTTTTTACTTCCTGTTGTAACACGCCTAATTTATAGGTCATGTTCTGTTGCATATTAAATTATTGTATTTCAGTATATAAATGACGTTTTTCAATGAATTCGCTTTGGTCAATATGTCTGAATGCAGCGTAGATGTATGTTTCTTGAATTTCAATGCCCTCCTTCAGTCGCATGTGAGTGAGGCTGTTTTTAGATTAAATTGTAAAGCTTCAGATAATGTATTTAATTACTTTATCGTTATTGTTGGTAAAATGTATCCTTTGTAGTGTTGCTTAAGGCCTACTCAGACTCCGCGGAGTCACGCTTGACTCCGGAGTCAAATGGTCTGACTCCGGAGTCACTGAAGAGAGTCATTTTTGACTCCGGAGTCAAATGGATGACTTCGGAGTCAGATAAATGACTCCGGAGTCAGCATGAGTTTGGAGTCAACCTAGTTTTGTCATGCAAAACTACTGCAATCATCAGTTTTTTTTATAACTTTTAACGAGCTTTTAGAACTTTCATTAAAAATAATAGTTTTGGCGTTATGTGCATTGATGAGTCGTTTACCACTTCATATCCGGGATATTCGTTTGGAGGTTTTTTGTCTAAAATTCTGTAATCTATAATCTGTCTTGCCTTTTAGTAAAGCTCCTGAAAAAAACTTGGCAAGCATTGAAGGCCACACACCGCACGACCCGTAATCGTCTGGAAGGAAGAAGTGGAGATGGTGCTGATGATGTAGAGTTGGATTGGAAGTTCTGGGATCAGATGGCTTTTATGCGTGAAATACAGACCTTCGCCGAACTTCAGTGTGTGAATATAAATTAATTGATTTTTCAATTAATAATTCGATTTTTTATAACACGAGTGAGCAACGTTTCATCGGAAGCGGTTTCCTCCACTTCACAAGATTTCGCCAGAAACAATACTAAGAGAACAAATCAGGCTAGTAAGCGCGTAAACCCTACAAAGAAACAGAAAATTGACAATGAATTTGACCGCCTTATGACCGCTGTAGAGAAGAAAAAAGAACTCCAACCACTTGCTCTAGAGATTAATGACCTTTTGGAAGAAGTCAAGAAAGCTGGAGGACAGAAATCCCTTCTTTTGTGCAAAGGTAATATTAGTTGAAACGTAATATCTAAATCGTAGATATACAAACATACTTTAGCGGATTTCCGAGCTGTTATCAGCCACTGGGAGGAAAATCTCATGGATATGATTGATGGTAATCCAGAAATTGCCGAGCAAGACATTCGCAATGTCGTTAATCAGTGGGATGACAACTTGGTGAATAATTCGAACAGAAGCTTCCATGATATAAGCGATGGCGAGCTTAGCGACTAATGTTAATTTCTTCATAACACATTTAATTTTTCACCTATTTATTCATTCATAACAAATATAGCATTGTTTGTATATCGGGAATAAAATTTTGAACTTTTTATGCTAAATTGAGCTATTGCATACGTTGACTCCGAAGTTATGCTGACTCCGGAGTCTGACTCCGGAGTCATGTGTTTGACTTCGGAGTCAAGCATGACTCTGGACTGGGACTCCGGAGTCACCGATTTTGACTCCGGAGTCAGGCCATTTGACTCCGGAGTCAGGCCATTTGACTCCGGAGTCAAATGGCCTGATGGATAAAGTGATTTGAGTATTGTAGAATATTATGAAAAATTAATAGTATTGTAGAATATTATGAAAAATTAATAGGTACATAAGCATGCATAAAACAAAATTTTTACACCTTTTAAATAAGATTTTTTTTTAAATAAAAATCCTTACGAACCAAGAAGAAAAAAGTTGAATTTTTTTAACAACAGGGGGGACCAAGGCAATTTTTTTGTGGACCCTTCAACGACAATAGAGCCATCTTTTTGTAGTAGTAATAATTTGAAAAAAGCCACAGGGGGGACCAAAGCAAATTTGGGAGTACCTAAAGTTAACTAGGGCCGTAGTGCAAATTGTAGTGTGAAATTTTGTTTAGCTATTTAAGACTGCATATAATCAGTATAATCATATATAATCAGCAAAGAAAATGTGATAGAAAGTGGTGTGTGCTTTTGAAAAGCTCTAAAGAAATTGCAATTCTGTCATCAAATATTAGCAAACAACGACTTTAGCAAGACTAAATATTTAAAAATTGTAGGAAGAGTTTGGCGGCGAATAATTCAACGTATTCAGAAAATCCACCGTGGCAACTATTTCAATTTTATTTTACCAGTATACTTTCCACACTCGCTAATCATGAGGAAATAGCAAGCTCTACTGCTGGTGTTACCACTGAGATTCGAACCTTCGAGTTCAGATACATTGCGAACCAGACATCTAACCCACTAGGCTATCATGGCACTTTGTTGAACGTACGTTATTATATTACGAATTATATTGCGAAAAGGATAAATTGGGTGGGGGTGAAGCTAGTGGGTGGGGGTGAAGCTAGTGGGTGGGGGTGAAGCTAGTGGGTGGGGGTGAAGCTAGTGGGTGGGGTGAAGCTAGTGGGTGGGGGTGAAGTTAGTCTTAGTGCTCCGTCAAAATTTTTCGAATTTTTTTTGTGCTAAATGCAGTCTTATGGAAGAATTATGTTGTGTACGTTCTGCAACAAATTATGATAAGAATTTTTCCAAAAAAATTTAATGAACATGTAATGTAGATTTTTTGTATGATAAACAAAATAAGTACAACAAAACAGGAATTTTCTAAACAAAACAAATATTTTATATTTCTTTGGCGTCTTCAAACGCCTTTCTTGCCTTTTTCAGCTCTTCACTCATTGATAGCAATTCTTTAACTCGGCTAAATTTCTTCTGGTCACGACGAATTCTGCAATTTTTCATAAAAATTAAAAAGTTTTGAAGGATAATCACAGAAACCTACAAATAGTGAATATCTTCCAAAAGCAATTTATTAGGTTTACCAACAGCCAATGCTTTCTGACAGACTTGTCTGATGTAATCTACTACGATTTGTTCAAGCACATCCATGGTGTTGTCTGCAGGAGACTTAAATAATAGTACATTTTATGTTTAATCATCTTGTATATGTGGCTCATGGATCCATAAAACATCGATCGATAAAACTTATTAATTATAGGGTCCTCTAAACTATTTTTTGTTATTTTTTAATTTTTCTCACATCTTTTTGAATTTATTGTGTCTTGAAGGGATATTTTTTGTTCGATAGCTAAATCTCCGGGCAACTAAATGACTAGGGTTGTTGAATCGAATATTCGATTTCGAATATTATTCGTAATTATTCGAGAAATTTCGAATATCGAATCGAATATTCGAAATATCGAATATTCAAAAAGCACGTTTAAACACCCTTTCGTCTCGTCTCAAAACTTCGAACATTCAAAAATCGTTCTTAAACACGCGTTCGTCTTATTTCGATATTTGAGCTTTTTCACGATTTTTATTCCGGAGTACCTTCCAGCTTTTGTCCCACCTTCTCTTCTTATAAACCTTGGGATCAATTATCTTCAGCATCTGCCACATGTCAAGCCTCGTCTGGAGTGTGTTCAAAAAGGAAGAATTTCATCGTAGCCCACAATCTTCCTTTTTTAATCGCCGAGTCTCCCTACCTCAAGCGTCTGATAGTGTCAAAACATGGTCGTGCAGAGGTAGTTGTTTGCGGCTAAATTAAGTCTGGAGAATATATATTTTAAGTTGATCACTTCCAACAAGGCATGATATCCATGTGGAAGTCCCTCGAAGAGCTGCCATTACCCTTTCGTGTCTTCAAACGTTCCTGGAGAATCAGCAAGTAGCCATCACCCTTGACGAGTTCTCCCACAACGAGAGTGAATATCTTTATGTATCTTTATAATATGGTGAATATCTTTATATCTTTTTAGCATCACCGGTTCTCAATATCGTTACTCTTTTTGAAGACTGTACCAAAATGGGTTGTTTATCACATTTATTATTTGATTTCAATTTACAAAGTTTTTCAAGGCTTCCTTCCTTTTTGAAAATCATCTCCGGTCTCGTCTCTCAAAAGATGTGGCGGCGGATCTTCTAATGATCAAGACGGAGCTAGCGGATTCTGTTGTGGTGATATGTGTATTTTGAACTAAAGTTTGTCCTGACACGAATTGCGTGTCATTGCCTGGTATATTCAATTGTTAAGAAGTTAATCAGATATATTGTTGTATTGTTGTATTGTGTTCTGATATAAAGGTTCTTCTGTTTATTCGAGCGCTCATTCCTTTTGCCTATTTATTATACAACATATTTGGCGCAGTCGCAAAATTAAAAATGGAACCTGTTGATATTAAACAGCTTCTTGAGCAAAATGCTCTGTTGATGAAAGCTCAGAGTGAGCAAAATGCTGTTATTTTGAAATTGCTTGCTGAGCGTGATAATTCTGCCGGGGGAGCCGGTGTTCTTTCAATTTCAGGTACTAAAGAAACGCTCATGTCTTCATTGGGGCGCGTATTGAAAGCTTCCGCTACATGCCAGACGATGACCTGACCTTCGAAAATTGGTGGCTACGCTATGGATCTATCGTCGAGCAGGATGGAATTCAACTGCCGGAAGATGCTAAGGTGAGACTGGTAATAGGTAAGTTGCAAACACGTGAGTTCAATAGTTTTGTGATGTGGTAAAGCCTAAAGGGCCATACGAAAATTCTTTGATTGATACCCTGGCCACACTGAAAACCCTTTCTCGAGTACGAAGTCCCTTCTTATGAAACGCTACGAATGTTTTCAACTAAAACAAAGGTGGGTCAGGATATTCTGCAATTTGGTGCTACAGTTAATGGAAGTTGTGAGTCAGCAAAGCCACCCATCAATGCAAATGCTTTGAAATGTCTTGTTTTCTATCTGGTTTGCACTCTGATTTCATGAACTACGCATCAAATGCTTGCAAAAACTGGAAGTGGCTGAAAGCGAACATAAGGATCTAAAATTAGAGGAATTGTTGGAAGAGTGCAAAACTTGGCTCTGAAGGAAGGTGGATGCTCAATTGTTGAGTATTTGCGAACATACAGGTCTACGCCTAATTCAACTATAGGAGGTAAGACACCTGCCGAGTTGTTTTTGGGGAGATCAATGCGTACTGAAATATCTCTTGTGCGTCCAGATAAAATTCAAAAGCCTCCTCATACAGATAAATACAATTCAAACATGGAGCGCAATTTCAATTCACATCATAATGCCCGACCTCGGGAATTCCAAATTTCAGATACAGTTTATTTCCGCAAGTACCAAGGACTGAAAGCAAGCTGGGAGCCGGGAGAGATCACAAAGCGGGTTGGTGAGACTTTGTATGGTGTTATCTCTAGTTCAGGTATTCTCCACATGCGTCATGCAAACCAGCTGCGGCCTCGATTCTCTATTGTGGATCCATTGTTCGATGCAGGCGGCTCTAAGGAAAGAAGCGATCTCAATTCAGGGAAACAGTCAGTTCAAAATAGTCATTCTCCGGTTAGTCAAAATTCACCTTTAACCCCTCACAACCCACTTAGAACTTCTTATCGGACTCGTCAACCACCTCCAAGGATGGTTATGGATCCTACACAGAAGCGTTACGCTATGTGTAGGAGCACTTTTCAATAAGGGTGGGAGAGAGAGAGTCCAAAGTCAATTCACCCAATTTATTTCTTGCATTCAAACACACTCTTTCTCATTCACCTACAGTTATTTCTTGGCCATGTCATTTATTGCATACACTTCTTAATGAGGTTTTGACGTGGGAGATGCATCTTAGCGGGATGTATTCTCCGGATTCCCAGTAGCCCGGTGACCGGTTTCCATAGTCCATTGATTTAACTGGTGGTATTCTAATTTCTTGTGTGTGTATTTTCTGGTGGTAATTGGCTGTTCCTGTTCTCTCTCGACCCTATCCTCTTTCTCCTTCGTCCAACTCCTATGTCATTATCTAAGTGTGGGTGTGTTGTGGTGATATGTGTATTTTGAACTAAAGTTTGTCCTGACACGAATTGCGTGTCATTGCCTGGTATATTCAATTGTTAAGAAGTTAATCAGATATATTGTTGTATTGTTGTATTGTGTTCTGATATAAAGGTTCTTCTGTTTATTCGAGCGCTCATTCCTTTTGCCTATTTATTATACAACAGATTCCATTCTGAACGAGGCGTCCAAAATCAATCAAGAGGAGCCGGATGAAGTGGTGGACATATTGATGGATTGATTTATTTGGAATGAAGCTCAATAAATTTACTTTGTTTATGGGTTGATTATGACTGATATGTGAATTAGATCGTGTGAATGTGATACATGTTTGAATATCCGATAGAAAAATCCTCCCAAAACAAGAATCAAAAGCCTCAAATACCGAATATCAAATCGAATCAAATATTTGAAAATTTCGAATATCGAATCGAACCGAATATTCGAAAATTTCGAATGCTTGACAACCCTATAAATGACACTATGTTCAGTACTTTTTCGTTTATGTTATCACCTTTTCCTGACTTGTTAAAAATTTTTTTGATTTTGGCTGAAAATGGATAGAATAAATAAACGCTTTCAGTTCTATTGAGTTTGTTCCGTGACGTTCTGGCCTGATTTCCGTATATTTTGCAATACTATACTTACAACCCATGTAGATGACCCACGCATTCCATACCAAATCACAGTCCAAACTTTTTGTTCGATTGAATAATTGAATAATAGAATAACGATTGAATAATTGAAAAACATTTCTAACCAAAATCACACAAAAATTTTAACAGGTCAGGAAAAGTTGATAACATAAATAAAAAATAATGAAGGTAGTGTCATTAAGTTGACCGTAGAGTAGGCTATCGAACAAAAAAAATATCTGTTCAAGACATAATAACTTCAAAAAAATATAAGCAAAACAAAAAGTGCCACAAAGTTGGAGGACTCTCTAGGTATAATTTGCCATTACAGTCTAACCTCTATCATAGTGGCACCTCTAGAAATCGCCCGAAGGTGTCACTATATCGGGGTGCCACTATAACAAAGTTCTACTGCATTTTTGTATGCTCTTTTTCACCTTTGCGCTTTTACACATTTATGCTTTTGAAAAACAATAGACAACAATCTACAGAGTGTTTGCGAAATTGTAAGGCGTTTGCTTAAGCCCGGTTAGCAAATCCCTCCCACATTTGGTCGAGCTTTAATCTGAGTGCGGAACCATCAATTTTTATCCAAGCTGTAGCTTTCTAATATATCATTTGGAAATCCTGTATCTTAGTTACAAGACGGTACTAATAGAAAAAAATTCAACACAGGAAAAAAATCTACGGGCACTATTCTTTTTTAAACCGCCTTTCCTAAACTAAAAGTGACACAAAAAAGTCCTAGACTACTTTGTTTGCTATATATTTCTCGAAAATTTTGACTTCAATTCCTCTTTTTGGTTAATTTTTTAAAAATTTGGGGGTTGAGAGGGGATGTTAAACCGAAAGAAAAGTAGGAGCTACTTTTCGAAGGCTAATTTCTCTTACCTTGTTGTCTCCAAAACCATAAAGCATAGCTCTCAGCTCTCGTCGAAAAACAAACTTTCTCTCTTCTGGCGTTTTCTTTTTGCTGGCACTACCGCCTGGTCCTACTGCACCTTTTTCGCCCTCATCTTCATCGTCGGAGTCAAATAAGCAAGCAGGGTCAATCATAGCTGAAAATTAAAATTATTCAACAATCTAACACACTTTAATCTATATTATCACATTTACAAAGCAAGATTAGGGTTATACAATAGCTAATTGGCTGACAACTAATTAAAGCAACTAAGCGACCTTTTAGTCTGGCTCAAAATCAAATTAAATTTTCTGATCATTAGATTTTTTCATAATAAAAAAATTTATTCATTTATTTTCACTGTCAAGAGAACATATGGTAGTGAGCGAGTAATATTGGAAAATAATATACAGTCAAACTCTGATATAAGGCCACCCCCATGAAAGGCCACCCCTGGTATAAGGCTACCTTCGGCCGTTCCCCAGGATAGAGGTTTGACTGCAAGGCCACTACGATACAAGGCCACCCCCTACAAAAAGCCACCTTTTACCGGTCTTCAAGGTGGCTTTATATCGGAGGTTCGACTGTATACCATTCGATAGAGCATTGAAAAAACTTCTTTGACAAACGACGGATACTAAAGTCGAATAAGCTTTTCGGTGCTCTATTGAATGATACATAAAGTTTTTCAATATCGCTCAGACACTACCATATGTTTTAGAATCGAAACTAGTTTTCCGGCCCTATACCAGAATAGAAAAGTTTTTTGATTTTTTTGCAGTCAGAAAAAATAATGTGATACAAGAACGTCAAAGTTTTTTTGCTTTAGTGTCTCCTGCTCTATTTTCGGCTTGTGGTTGGTAAGCCAGTACGTTAAGACGCACTTAAGCCTATTTTTTCTTACTTTTTCTTGTAATTAATTAAAAAATTGTTTGGTTTATGCCGGCCTATCTGATAATAAAAAGTTAAAAAAATTAACAAAAACTTTTTCATTCGGGTACAGGGCCGTCTTTCCTGGTGAAATTAGTTTAGAGTTAATTATAGCATGAACAATAATTTGTTGATATATTTTTGTTTGAATTCGAACGCCAAATTCCGTGCGAGAAATTGTGTTAATGTCTGTTTTGAATAGAAAAAAATAATAGTTGCACTATTATTGTTTATTTTACATCACGCACTTTTTGAGCAAATGATGCATTCAATATTAAACCAACAATGAAAAGTTTAAATGCAACCATAAATACGATGAAAAATTTAAAATGTAGCATGCACTTAAAGCGAAATAAACTGCATTCATTACTGAATTACCGCGTATGGATAGTATTTTTTACGTCGCAAATGCACTACAAATTCACCACAATAAATTTTTTTTCAAATTTCTATATAATTTTCGGCTAACTTGCAGTATATTTGCGATGAGAAAAAAAGATTATCCTACCGTGTATCTTCTAAAAAAGGCCATGAATTTTGTTATTCTAATTTGGGAAGTCTTTTCTGTGGGGTCTTTTCTGTGAAGGTAGGCGGGCAAGGCCACACTATACCGCCTAGCTCAAATTTGCTTAAAATCATTTTTTTTAACGTTTTAGTGTCTAAAATATGCAGAAAAAGTGTTTAACGGCCCAAATGAGCATTTTTAAATTTTTTCAACTAAAATTTGACCTTTTTGCCTTAGGAGATCACGCTAATTTATTATAAAAGTAGTAAAAGTGGTTAGCTTAAAGATTTTCTACTGTGTTTTTTAGATTATTCTGTGACTAATTTCACCTGTCAAATTACTGATTTATCCCATCAAATCTTAAAAGTTTATTCTTTTCTTATAAAAAAATCGTTTTGTTTTAATTTTTATACCAACGTGTAGCCCTGAATCTCAGCTTTCTAACAAGCTATTAACTGAATTACTGAAATTTCAAAAAATTGCAGAAAAAAGTCTTTGTATGGATCTGATTTTTTGGAAAATTTGCTCTATACAAAGATTTTGTTCTGCAATTTTTGGAAATCTCAGTAATTCAGTTGATAACTTGTTAGAAAGCTGAGATCTAAGGCTACATGCTGGTATAAAAATTTGAAAAATATGAAATATTTAAAAAAAACAATGAACTTTAAAGATTTACGGTAAAAATTTGTAATTTGACGGGATAAATCAGTAATTTGACGGGGTAAAACAACTTTAACCTTTTAGATTATAGCGCAGCAGAAAGACTATTGTTATTGCATTTAGTCAAGAGTCTTGCTCGGAATCATGTCGCAGGCAAATCTCATCTCTAACCCCTCTAACCCTTTTGCGCTTTCTCGATGTGGCACAGAAGGCTTGAAGGGTTAAGAAGGGTCAGAAGGCTTGTTAAGAAGGGTGAGGGGGTTAAGAAGGGTCAGAAGGCTTGTTAAGAAGGGTAAGGGGGTTACGAAGGGTCGTGAGGCTTGAAGGATGGGGGTAGAGGAGTGGGTTTATACCTTAGACACGGTTCCGAGCAAAAAGTGCTAGGCACAATCAACCGAAAGTCAGCATATTTAACAACAAGGTGAAAGCTATGGAGAGTCAACGGAAAGTCAGCACATTTGACAACAAAATTTAAGCATCTGTGGGTCTTTAACTTCTCCTAAGGAAGGCTACTGAGGCTTGAAGGGTTAATCAATGAGTATACAGTCCACTCCTGCTAACCCGGCACCTCTAGGTTCCGGCTTTAGGGTGGCGAGCAGTGTTTGCGTGAGCTCACTCAAAGTGAGAATCTCAGTGAGTGAGAGTGAGAGTGAGCTCACTCACTCTCACTCTCACACTCAATTTTCCGATTTTATTCTCACTCACTCTCACTCACTCCAATATTTTCAATCTCAGTCTCACTCTCACTCTCACTTGCTTACTTTTTCATTCTCAGTGAGAATTGAGTGAGAATTACATTTTTCTGTTTCAGGCCAAGATCAACACAGTTTTTATTTAAATCAAAGCAATGCGTACACCTGAATTCAAAAGTAAAGAGAGACAATTAACACTGATCAATCAAGCACAATGTTTGCATCTACCTCATTATTTTTTACAACTTGTTCATGCAACTCGGCTAGGTAATTGTCAACTGCTGTCTTCACCTGTTTCTGCAAAATAATTGGATCAAGAGTTGGTGGCACGGCATCAGGCGAAACGGCATCTTCAATTACATCAACTGCCTTGTCTGCCAATGGCTTTAGTTAATAAAATTTAAAATTTTTTTGATTCTAAATTTTTTTGATTCTAGAAAAAACGATTCTCTCACATGTTTAATGTAGAAGACATACGTTATGACTTCACCTACATCTTGGCAACTTGTCTTGATCCAAATACGGCAAAAATTTTGACAGGGGATGAAATCACAAAGTGTAGTACTGCGCTTGAATCACTGGTGGTGCTACTGACTATAAACATCATAGTCAAGCACAATTAATTTTAGTTCCGGCCTAACACTGATAGAGTCCAACCTACTGACGATCAACCTATATCCGGAATAATGGGCAAATCCGACAAATGCAGCTAAATTTTGGCAGGGCTTGATTACATCCGTACATTTTTTTGAATTTGTTCGACTTATTGATTTCTCACAAACACAAGTTACAGGAGTGGAAACAGATTGCTAAATTGGCATTAGAGATATTGGCAGTGCCAGCCACTAGGAGCCCTACCGAACGCTGCTTTTCACAATGTGGATTGGCAACTTCCAGGCATAGGAGCAGGACAAAATTTGATCTGTTAAACGCAAAAACATTTGTCTACATTAATTCTAAAAACATTAAGTAGTTATCAATGAAAATTCCAATGGCTTGAGTTAATAAAATATAATTTTTTTTATTCTAGTTATTCTCACTCGTAGTGAGAATCTCAGTGAGCTCACTCACTCTCACTCACTCTCTTTTCTCTACTCTCACTCTCACTCTCATTCTCACTGCCCCGAAATTTTCACCCTCACTCTCACTCTCATTCTCACTGCCCTAAAATATTTTGATTCTCACTCTCACTCACTGCCTAAAAAATCAGAGTGAGTGCAAACACTGGTGGCGAGTTATCGAAAGTTTTCAATTTATTCAGACAAAAACAACAATATTGTTATTTCAATCCGATAAGATAATTGATGAGCTTCTGAGTTCGTAGAAATCTTCGCCAGGGCGTCACTGTGATTGAGAATGACCGGATCGGCAAAGTTCTTTTCTGTTTAGCGACAAACAATTTTTATGGCCTTGATTTACGCACCGATTCACACATAAAACGAAAAAAAATCTCAATACAATAAAGACGTTAAAACATCAGTGATATTCCCTCCAAGAGTATTTTTCATTCAAATAAAATATTGCGCTATAAGATACCAAAGCTCAAAAAAAATCTGAAAGCAACTTTTTTTGTTATAATCACTTTAATTGTTACCATAACAATAAAAACGTCTTCTGGATATTTTTTAAAGTTAGAAAATTTTCTTTAAAAATAATTTTTTACAACATCTATTACTTTTGCTTAGTTTACCATCCGGAAATAAAACTGGAAATGAACATTTTTCTCAAGTTACTACTTTTTCTTGCTATTTCCGATCTGTCGGTAACTACTGCCGATGTTGTTCATGTCTCCCTTACAAGTGTAAAAAGCAAAGCTACTCGGAGTGGTAACACTTTATATTTTTTAGCATTTGTAGTAAACTCTAAACTCTTATTAAATCCTTCCGAAACACAATGAAAAAATTTAATCATTTGTAAGACATATAGAAAAAAATCTTAGGTCAGCAATCTGAAAGGGGGATGAAAGCTGTTAAGGAGAAAGAGCAATTTCGAAAAACGCCCTTGAAATGGAGGTGGAAAAGAAAAACCGATTGAAAAAAGGTTGGCACGGGGGTTGGGGTGGTGCGGTTGGCAGGGTGGTTTGTTGGTGGTCATTTTTGTTAACTGTGTATGGGGTTTAAGGCACTTGTTGGGTTGGGGAGGGCGGGTTTTTTACTGATTTCAAAATAGTGTTCAAACGTCTTCTAAATAATTTTTATATGCTTAAAACGATAAAAAAGTTGTTTTGCGATACTTTTCGACATAAAAAGCTGATTTTTCAAAAAAAAATTTTTGACCAAAATTTTACTTGAAGAAAAGACGTTAAAGAAAAGACGAAAACCGAATTTCTAACAACAATTAACAAATACCCTTGAAGCATGGAATTTGAACATAGTTTTGTTAACTGGGGCCTACCGCATAAATAACTCTGGTATGCATGTTTTTTAATACATCCAGAGTCACTTTCTCGGAATCATGTCTAAGGTAAGTGAGTGCGCGCATCTCTAACCCAGTTAACATACATACCTTAGACATGAACATACCTTAGACATGATTCCGAGCAAGACTCATGATCAAAAAGGCGTAAAGAGACTATTTTTGCCGAGCTCCAGTGACTAAAACGCAGTAGAATAATTCTTATAACTTCAATGATTTTCTAGTTTATTTCGATGGAAGAGCCTAATAGTTTCAATTTGGACAAACTATATCGAAAAAGCTATGCAATTTTTGCAAAATAAAAAATCTTTGAAACCCTTAGTTTTTAGTAAGGAAAACGTCGGAAAACAACTTTTTATCGTTTTTAGCGTATAAAAATTACTTAAGAGGCATACAAACTTTATTCAGAGTTAAAAAAAAGGGTACTCAAGTGCACAAGTACCAAAAGGTTGATTAGTTACATTTCAATTTTTAGGCCATTTTTTGAAGGAACTTAGAAAATTTTGATATTGTTGAGGCTAACCAACTTTTAATTATGCTCAAGTTTGTCCAACATCGAAACACTGGGTTGCCAACAAAAAAGCTTTAAAATGACTTTCAGAAAATACGAAATTTGAATTGCTCATTTTGTGTCGCGACTATCTTCTTAACAGCTTACACCCTCTTCCTTTAAGAAAACCAAGATGGTAAAGTAATAAACTTTGAAAGTTCTTTTAAAAGACTTGTAATAACCTTATTTATTTAATAAAAAAAGTTTAGCCCTGTCCAAGTTCAAGCAATCAAGTAATGCCTTTAACGAGACCTTGGAAGGCTTTTTTGATCTTTTGTACATGGGAAACATCACAATTGGTATCTATAATATGTGCACAAATACAAATCAAAAAAATTTCTTCAAGGAACTCCGCCGCAAAACTTTACGGTTCTTATGGACACTGGGTCATCACTTTTCTGGGTGGCTGATAGTTCTTGCAACAATACTTCAACTAAAAAAGATCTTAATTTTAATGTTGTGTCAACTTGTACAACTGAGCGCCAATTTGTTAAGGATAAGTCACATTCCTACATCAAAAATGGCAGCTTTTTTTATTCACTATACGGAGCGGGAGGGTGCAGTGGCTTTTTAGGGCAAGATACTCTACGTGTAGGCCTGAAAAATTTTGCCGCTGAAAATTACTTAAATAAATTTAAGATAGGTGAGTCTGGAGGCCCCCAACTCTCAATCCCGAATGTTACTTTTGGTTTGGTCAATAAGGAAAGGTTCACATTCTATGACACTTTTCCTGCTGATGGAATTATTGGGTTGGGCAAACACATGCAAATGATGGATCATGGACTCGAGCCTGTTTTTTATCAAGCTGTTCGAACAGGGCTGTTGGACAAACCTGTGTTTACAATTTTTCTGCAAAAAGAATTAGATGGTAGTCACAACGCTGGCAGAATCACCTATGGAGGGCTTGATACAGACAACTGTGGTGAATTGATCACTACAGTTCCATTTTTCCAACGTTATGAAACATACCTATATGCTTTCAACGTAGAGGTATTTTTTAACTCATACAGATGAAATTTAAATTTCCGCAAATGTTCTAATAGAGTCACCCTCTCGACTTTGAGGGACTTTATCTCAGAGCAGAGTCAATATTTTTCAAAACTGTCTATTGCATTTTGTTAACTTCCACGAGCTCTACCGATATTGCTTTTTAGATTTTAGTGAAGCATTCCGAAATCTCTACATCGACCAAAAATTTTTTTCGGATTTTGGGGTATTGAAAAATAGAGCTCCCGGGGCTCTATTGAAAGATTTTATTTCAAAGTATAGGTTTTTAAAAAAGTGCCACACACATAGAAAAGATTACTGATTACCGTGAAACTTCTGATAGAAGAGCATGCTCTTCTTTTTTAACCCCCTTGACCTTTGCTCTTTTATTATAGAAGTTTTACGGTATCACTCAAAAATATGAATTAAACATATTCAGAGAATGAAAAAATTTTGATTTTTCTCGTCCTTCTTGTTATTTTGGGACCTCGTAATTTTTACTCATCGTGGTACCGACTTGGCAATGCAATAATTTTTAATTTAAGAGCTTCTATATTGGAAAAACCAAGGTGGAATATGATGATGTAATGTATTCGGACTCTGGCTGCCCACTTTTATTGTTGCCATTAAATATAACAAAGGTAGCTGTAAGTTCGGCTGGAGCAAAGCTAAATGCTACACTTGGCTTGTACACCATTAACTGTGACGCTGTATATGATGATATTGCTGTGGTGGTCAACGCACATCAACTTAATATTACTTCTGAGACATTGACTATGAAGGCTGAAGCCTTTGTTGAGGGAGGACTAGGAAACAATATTTGCATTTTTGGCATCCAAGAAAGAACAGCTGCAGTATTGGGAGCTCCTTTTATGCGCCAATTTTGTCATGTGCATGATCTTGGAAAAAATCAAATGAGTTTTGCTGGGATTAAGAAAGTCAACAAATAATCGTGTGAACAATTAAAATAATTGCAATTTTTTCACCTTAAAAAAATCTGCTCTAATTTCTCGAATAAATATAAAGAGAAAGGTATCATAAAACAATTATTTCATAATTTTTTGCAGCTAATGCACTTTTTTTACTAAATAATACTTGAAAAGGCTGGTAGTTGCATTCAACGTTAAAAACTGTTTTTTTTATTTAACGTTTTTCATTAAGGTAGGGGTGGATAATTTTGGTTTCACGGATCCTGCTCAAAAATTTTTAAAGCATCTATACAGTCAACTCTCGATTTAACGAACCCCTGGGGACCGACAGAAATGTTCGTTAAATCGAGAGTTTCGTTAAATCGAGAATTTCGTTAAATCGAGGGTTCGTTAAATCGAAAGTTGGTATTATTGTAATGTTCGTTAAATCAAAAGTTGACTGTGTTTGCTTAACAACGCTGAATCAATAAAACTTTATTGCATCAACAATAACAACACACTTCGCAAACAATGTTCAAGAATTAGATTCGAAGAAATCGGTTATTCTACATTGCTTCATTTTCTTTTGACGATCTCTGTAAAAAGGCATCATCTAAGACATCACTGAGCCGAAGCACAGAAGGATCACAAAAGTTTTCTTCAACATATTGCTGGACAATCAGGAAGGCACGATGGGCATCGAGACGAGATATTGGCGGTTTTCCCACTTCTATTTCCTCGAAATCCACTTCTTCGTCGCCAGGGCCTTCCGTTCTCCAGAAATCTTCTACGATTTCAACCAGCGAAAGAGTAGCACCTTGAAAATAATTAACTAGTAAAAAAAAGAATGTGTAATTGATAATTACATGTAAGCACCAAATCATCCACAGCAATGAAGTCGGACACCGTCGCTTCATGATCTGCTGAAGTTCTGTCCAAGCATCGATCAACTCATCCATGACGTCCTTGTCGACAAGACATTGTTCTTCGTAAACAGTAAAGAAAAACAGGAAAATTAGTGCTGTTAAACAAAAACATGTTAAAAATTGAAAGTTTCGTTAAATCGAGAGTGACTTTATCAGTAAGAATTCCGAAAAAGGTTCGTTAAATCGAGAGTTTCGTTAAATCGAAGGTAAGCTTTACCTTATTTGAGATTTAACCAACCAAATCACGTTTGGAGGTTCGTTAAATCGAGAGTTTCGTTAAATAGGGGGTTCGTTAAATCGAGAGTTGGCTGTATAAGCTTTTAGTACCGTGAGATGAGAAAAAAATTATTAGTATCTTATTTAAGTCATCATTTAAAGCGCAAGAAATTCAAAATTTACCGAAAATAAAAAAAGGAAAAAACCGTAAAAAGACCACGGCCCCCTAAAATTAAAATCTTAGTGCATTAGGAAAATTTGGCGCCAAACGAATTTTTTTCAAAAACAATCATTTTTAGACCCTTTCGGAGTCTTTCTGTTTCGTACGCTTGATCTGGTTTTTTCCTTGTTGCCTTGGCATATTCATGACCAAAATATTGCTCACACGAAGGGCTTTCAAATGAGCCATTACTTGCCCATGAAACACGCAAATTATCAAAATCATAATTGATTTCTGTGAAAATTTTCAATATTTCTTCATTGTCTGGTTCGCTAAATTGAAATCCTGAAAAGTTTTTTCGACTATTTATGCACAAACAAAATCGGGAACCCTTTAGAGTAGTAAATAAGCTACATTTTTGTACCAAGGAAGTATGCAAAAAAATGCAAATTTAGGGTGCCTAATGCAAAAGTTAGATGGAAAACGCAAAAACCCCTATTATTACTCGAGAAAATGCCAGTTGTTTGCTTTGATTGGTCTCTAGTTTTCAAAATTCTGACTTTACAAAATCGTTCTGACTTTTCTGGTAGCTGAATATACAGGCTACATTTTGGTATAAAATTGTACGAAAAACTATGTGGTTTTGCACTTTTTGACTGTCGTTTATTTCGGTATAATTTTTTTTACGATTTCAGGCGAGCCTAATGGTCCGAACAAGACGTGATACTGCAGTGCAGAAAGACCCGGAAACAAAGCAAGCTAACACTCTAAGGACTTCTGAAGCAAGAAGGGCTTTGGTCGAAGCAAGAAGTGCCAAGATGAGCGTCAAAGAAAAGGCCATCGCAAGAGCAAAGAAGGCAGGCAAAATCCGTCTTTGTATGTTGATTTACCTTACTTTTTGGTAGTGGTTATGACTCTTTCGTTTGCGAAGCAGGCCAAAGAAAAAAAGTTGAAGAGCCGAAGAAACGGGACGGGGTAAGATCTTTGACGAATTTTATATAGGAGCAGAGGTGTTATATGTTTTTCTTCGCAGACTCCAAGAGGATTGGACATCTTCGCCCTAACTGATCAAGTAAATAGACTTCTTAGCAAATTCTCTGACCAGCTCCAAATAAAATCGTCTGAGAAGAATGGAATTTGGTACCTTTGGCTCTCAAACATCAAGCAGGCACTTGAAATTCGTCTTCATCGACTGACTCAATTAGGCAAGTTGGAATTCGGGGTCATTTTGGAGGAAACTTTCCTAGTTTTCTTGGCGATAAGGGTGGCAAGTCAACAAAGTGTGCAATTGGCATAGGCAACGTGAAGCACTCAAATAGCGCCAATTCCTTACTGCTGGTATCAATTTTTGACGACGATGACAACTACACAAACCTTGCCTGCCTTCCAAACGTCTTTGATCAATTGCAGTTTGATCACGTCAGTGTTGGCGAAGAAGTCAGAGAAGCTACCTGGTTAGTTCTAAGTTGTCTATTTTTAATGCTTTACCACTTAACACTTTCTTAGGTTTATGTCTGGAGATTTAAAGTTTATTGACACCGTCTATGGCCATCTGGGATCTGCAGCGACTCACCCTTGTCCGATTTGTGAGTGTCCAAAGGAAGCCTTTGTCGAGGATGAGCCATGGCCAGGAAGAACATTGTATTCCATCGAGCAGAACTGGCTGCGCCATGTCTACAACACTCAGGACCGGGATCCATTGCCAGCCAAACGAATGACCGAACTGAACAGGGAGTGCCGATCTGTGACCAAGAAGCAAGAAGCCAAGAATTTTGGAGGAGAATTTTATCAGGAATTATTTATTTGATGTCAAATGAAGAATGTTGTACCGACTGTTATAAATTGAACGAAAAGTAGGATGATTCAACTTTAGAACACTTTCAATTATGAGATGATCGGTTGGTCTGTAAAGTTGCCCCAAAGTTAGTGCCTTTGTAAAAAATTATAAGAAAGATCAAAAAATTTTGTTTTAAAATTTGAATTTCACAGAAAATATACTTGGCGTTTTGTTTGTCTTGAACTGCACTAAGATTTGAATTTTAGGGGGCCGTGAGACGATTCACGAACACGCATGCATATTTTGGATGTTTTGGCTGTATTTTTTACAATTTTTTGTAAATTTTGGGCTTTTTGTTTTTGATAATGTGTAAATGTCTGAACTATAACGGTGAAAAATCTAGTGGTACTAATAGTTTAGCTATGTGTTTCAAGGCTTTTACATGAAGTGTCCTACTCTAATTTTCATGTTATCAGAATCCGCATACTTAAATTTACTTTATTTTTCTGCCAACATTAAAGACAAAAGTGTTATGATGCAGACCACCATATAATCCATTCACCAGGAAGACATCTTTTCAAAACTGAACAATAGCTTAATAGTACAAACAACACATAATCTATAAATTATAATCAAACAATTAAAAACACACACTCAAAATAGTAAACAGACAGAAAAGTTTTTGACTAGAATGGGCTTTTTGTAGGTGTGTATGTGTGGAGCTCAGCCGATTTATTAATATTTTTGGTGTCTTAGTAGCAAACTTCAAGCAAAACTTTTATGAACAAAAACACATAGAATTTCCCGATTAAAGAGTCTTGTTTGCTTTTGTTTGGACAAAGGTGGACAAAGCAGTGCACAAAAGATTGATTTGGTGGGCTAGTATTCAAGCAGACTCAAAGATGTTTTAGATCACCGTCTTTTGCCAAATCGCATGTAGGCAGATTTCCTCTTCTCCATCTCTCCCATGTTTTCATCCTCAGCCAGTAGAGATCGTTTTCCAAAGCTGTAATAATATAGGTCAGCCACAATGAAAAAAATCGAGCCATTTTAGATAAGACACAAAATTTTACAAAGACATTCTTTATAAATGACTTCAGAACTTAAAGTTTTTAGTAATTTTTTAGTGGTGCCCTTACAGCTAGTATAATTAGTAGCTAAAATAGCTCAAAAACAAGTTTTTGCTTTAATACACCTATAATTATCGTTATTGGAAGCTGAGTTAAATAAAAAATTATTCATCAAAAGAAGTATATAAAGACTTTAATTTTGTAAAAATGCTCTACACTTCAGTAAGCTTCTTGATGTAATTTTTTAGATGTCCTCATATTACAAAATAGGATTAGACTGAATTATCTACTATGACAAATTTATTCAAATGTCTTGTATTTGGAGAAAAATTGTATTTTTTAGCTCTCAAAAATATTTGTAGGCTTCTTAATCAAAAATATTATTGTCTAACAAATATTTCTTGTTATTAATAAGACTTTTTTTTTCAGATACTAATCAGCTTACCGCATATAGGCTGACTTTCTTTTTTCCATGTTGTTGTCAGCAGACCTTTTGCCGAACCTCATGTAAGCCGACTTGCGTTTGCCGAACCTCATGTATGCTGACTTGCGCTTCTGTACATCTCCTCCGATCTCCTCTTTCAAGCTTTCTGGGTTTGGTGACCTTTTTCCAAATCTAAAATAAATGTTTAAAAAAAACAATACAAAAGTTGTTCAATTTTTTATGTGGTTAGCAAAAATACTCACCTCATGTATGCTGACTTGCGTTTCTCCATTGCTGGTGAATCCTGTTCCTCCTCAGGTGCAGATCTTCCAAAGCGCATGTAGGCAGATTTCCTTTTCTCGACTAAAGAACCTGATTCTGAAAATTTACATTTTTATACTAATAAAAAATTCTGTTATGAGCACAATCTACCTTGTTGACAAGCGGCTAAACCGGGAAATTGGGCACAAATGTTTAGGAATTCAGCTGGAGAATAAAAGTAGTTTCCCTCACTTGTCTCAACCCCACTTTCTTGTAGACTATCTTTGGCTGGTGCGGGTGAATTTGTGGCTGTTGCGAAAGTAGCTGTTGCAAATACAGCCAGCAAAACTGCATAAAAGGCTTCTCTAACACTGCTTTGGGCCATTTTGAACTAGCAAAGTTATACAAGTCTGGCCGTTATTCCCTTGCTGAAAAATAATTGTAATTGTTTCATCACACAACATTTATTTTAGACAGTCTATTTTTCCGTTTTTTACAAAATATAATAACTAAAATGCAATGTTGCTTAAAAAATGGACAGCAGTTCTTAATAATTTACTAAATAATATTTGAAACTTATTGAATTACAGGTGCTTCAAAAAGCTTAAAACGATTGAGGTTATTAAAAAAACAACAGGTACAAAATACGACAGAGCTTTCGAAAAACTATTTTTTGAAACTGGAATACAAATTGACAAGCTAATTAACATCCTGGAGCATTTATCAGCAACTAGGGTAACCTTTTAATAAAATAAAAGGACATTTAGACAACAACGACAATAATGTGAACTATTTTAACGATTGTTCCCGATCTATTGATCGCACCTGTTGAAATACGCAAGAACATGTAATAAAATATTTACTAAAAATTAGTGAGAGTAGAATGGCTGAATGACTTGGTTGAACAGACAAAGTGAAAGTTAGCTAATGAGTTGTGCCAAACTCCAAAGCTGTTTGGGACACAAGTGGGAGTGTTCACAAAGAGAGAAACCCTTTAGTTTATAGGAAACGGATTTGTAACAGCCAGCCAATCTAAGGCTGCGTGAGCCCGCAAACAGGAAACGAATTTATAAAAAGTGGACGCTTAATCTCCTCCTGTTCAACATAATAACTAATCTCTAGCTGTTAGCTAAGAGCTTAATGGCTAGAGATTGCTGTTTTACACAGCAAAAATATGAAATCACGCTATTGACGGTGTAAAAATAAGATTTCCACGTCTGTTAGACATGTTTTTAAGAAAGCTAATTTGGAAACTTAGTTTATTAACACGCAAAAAACCGATCGTATTTAGACGAGTTTTGTGCGCTGAGTATTTATATCGCGGTGGTTTGGCAGGAATGGCAGTCGTTGCGCGGAAATATTTATTTTTATAAACTGACTAAAATTTCAAACACGTTTTTTACATAAAGATTAATAGCTTCATGATTACATGAACATTCACAGAATTATATAATCTTATTTTGTGGAGGGAAAAGTGCGCTTCCCAACGCATATTTAATTTTCAATTTTTTGTTCAAAGATCGCAGATAAAATGTATTTCAAAATGACATGCCATTTTTAGGCCACAAAAATTTTGTGAAAAAACGTCTTTAACTTTTTTTGAACAGCAATCAAGCATTAATCATATAACAAATAAGAAAGAGCAGACAGTCGCGACTATTTTGACCCTAAATATGGCAATAGTTGATTTAATAATCGTCAAAAAATATTCAAAACCAGCATATGAGTTGTAACACGACTTTCTATAACTTTTTTCCCGCAGGACAATTTCTCAATCCTGACACCGGATTCGTGATCAGCATAGTCAATTTGCTTATGAAACTGCTTTTGGAATTCAAAACTCGCTGTAAAATTCAAATTCCTCTCAAGACAAAAAATATTCAAACGTTGAATTCTTCAAATTTTTGTCTTGAGCGGGATTTCAATTTAGACAGTCAGTTTTAAATTCTAAAAGCAGTTTCATAAGCAAATTGACTGTGCTGATCACGAATCCTGTCAATTCAGAAATGTCCTGCGTTATAGAAAGTCGTGTTACAACTCATATGACGATTATTAAATCAACTATTGCTATATTTAGAGTCAAAATAATCGCGACTGTCAGCTCTTTCTTATTGATTAATGCTTGATTGCTGTTCAAAAAAGTTAAAGACGTTTTTCACAAAATTTTGTGGCAAAATGGTCATTTGTCTGCGATCTTTGAACAAAAATTGAAAATTAAATATGCGTTGAGCGCACTTTTCCACAAATAAGATGTTCATGTAATCATGAAGCTATTAATCTTATGTAAAAACGTATTTAAATTTTAGTCAGTTTATAAATTTTCCGCGCAACGACTGCCATTCCTGCCAATCACTGCGATATAATGCTCAGATTTACGTGTAATGTAATCCGTTTAAAATAATTTAGTCAAAATTTTAAAAGTGGTTATACTAAAGGCAGTTCAAAACAAAGTTTGTGTCTAAAATTTTTCTTTTGAAAAAAAAAATTGAAAAATATCAGGAAACAAATTTTAATTAAGTTTTAAAATATAAACAAAAAGTAGAAGCAAAACTGTAAAAAAGTTGTTTTTAAAGTATTTTCGCGGAAAAATTCGAACTTTACAAATCTATTCCCTAGCGGAGAAAGTCCTGATAATTAGTTGCAATTTCTACTTAAAACCTATGCTTTAGATTATCAAAAGTGCAAATGCCTGGTCGCCAAATAAAAACCATAAAATTTGCACCTTAACGATCCTATTTGTTGTATTGTAACAAAAATAATAGATAATGAGAAATTCTAAATTCATACTAAAGATTCGTTATAAATAACATTCTTGGTATGCTACGTAACTAAAAAATGAAATCCCAAGTTTTTTAAACAAAAACTAGCTTGGAGAGTAGACTTTCATAAAGCCGGCAAAAAAAAATAAGACCACAAGCAAAACAGAGACTTCTTTGTTAGAAACAAAGCAATTTCTTCTAAGAAAGAATTTCGGCCAGTGAGCACCCAAGCATCCCACAATAACATGGAAAAAAACAGGACTGGGGGCGACCGGCACCCACAAGTTCAGTTTCTTTTCTTAAAAAGGAGATTTTGGGCAAAAAACTTAATTAATTTAGAGTTGAAAAAATGGACACCTACTTAAATTCTAATAATTTTCAATTAGTTTTGAAAAAATTCAATTTTAGTTGAAACTAATAATGATGTTTCAGTCATAAGCAAAATATTTTTGGTTGTGACCAAATATTTTTGCAATTAACTATTGTGGGCAGCAAAAGAAAAAAAAAGTTTTAGAAGAAACTTGAGTGAACAAAGAAAGGAACAGAAAATTGCAAAATTGAATTATAATTTCATTTTTGAGCTCCTTTTAAACGCTTACTCTAGGGAGTTAGTTGCTTCTAAAATGATGCGCTCCTGGTATTTCAACCCACAACTAATTAGCTTTTTTGCTTTAAAAATTATTGTAGGAAATAATTTGGCTTATGTCACTTCCATTCTTTGAATTGCCGACAGAGATAATTTGCTCATCAGGTGAAGTTATAATTTTCGCTCTTCGCCGCTTAATTGTTAATAATTGAACTAAGGGAAAATTTATAAAATAAAAGAACGGAAAATTGTAAAATTGATTTTAATAAATAAAGCCGGATAAAGGAACATTAATTTAGTCGTGATGTATTGCTGTAAGTTCCGTAAATTAACGCTGGGAGATTATTGTTCAAAAATATGAGTTGTTCGGCTGTTTCTGGTTTGAGGCTGGATATTCTGTAGGATGGAAAGGATGGAGTTGCGCATTTCTTGGAGTTCCGGATCCCTGATGGCGGCCATTTCTGTGTCGAGTGCGGTGGCGATTGGAAATTGGATCGAGATAGGCTCATCAGCTCTGCACATCTGCTTTGAGGCTGCTACCGCTAGCTCAAGGACGTGGACGATTTTATCTAGCAGGACCCATTCTTCGGCTGACAATTTTATTTGGCGTTTGTTGTGACGAGTCAGGTAGAGATTCACGGCCCTTTTTTGCTCCAGTAGTCTTTCGCCCATGTAGTAGGTTGAGTTCCATCGTGTTGGCGCGTCCTATAAAAAAAAGATAAGCATCCAACAAAATCATCAAATTACCCAACGAAAAGGCAAAGACACAAACCTGCTTTAATTGGTGTTGTGGAAGATCGGCGCCTTGTTATTCATCCTTCAGTCAATTTACAGCCAGAGTTGAGTGCAGTGCTGTATACGGCTCCCGCTCCGCTCCGGTTCCGAGCCGGAGCCAGAGCCGGAGCAAAAAATTAGAAAACTCGGAGCCAAAGCGGGAGCGAAAATTTTGAAAACTCGGAGCCGGAGCCAGAGCCGGAGCGACGAAATGTCGATTATACAGCACTGATTGAAATGACCGACCAGCTTGCGACAAGACTCAAGAATGCTGTTTACTTTTTTTGTCTTGAAGAGGGAATTGTTCACGACCAAGTTTAGTTTGTGTGCACCGCAGTCTGCATGGAGGAACCCGCCGTCTTCAAAGGCCTAAATACAAATGATAAACAACGAAACTCCAAGTGCAAACCTTTTTCAAATTAGCACCCTCATCTCGCGAAAAAACATGCCGCCTCTGTTTGACGATTCTCCATTCTTCCAGCATTTTCTTGACGATTGCACCAATTGATTCACAGTTGTGGCTCCCAGGGAAGTGGCGGACGCAGATAACAAATATGTGGTGCTTCCATTCAGAATCGATTCCATGTGCAGTGAGACTAGAATAAATTTGATTTTTTCACTTAGAATCCAGTAAAAAGTATTTACCTGATGAATTTGTTTGTCTCCGACCAAATATCCGACGTGAACAAAAGAGCTAAGCAATTATTGAGGCAAGCCACGACTTTCTTCTTGACTGCTGCGTAGACTCTTGGTATGACTTATTTGGTGTAGTGTTCTTGGTCCTTGACGTTACCCTGATCAGTTGGCTACAGAAGTGCTTTGAACGTCTCGACTTCAACAATGGCGAATGGCTGGTTGGTACAGGCGATGTGATGCATGATTTTCTTATCGAGCGCTGAGAGATCACTTGTAAAAAATATTATGAACAAAAGATGGCCGCAAAATGAAATCTAAAATTACCCTCTCCTCAGACAATGAATTGAGACATTCCTTCTCGCATTGCCTTCTTCATTGTTTGCTTTGTTAGTTCCATTTCATTGAACTGCTTGAGATATTCTGGATGCTTGGGCAAATGACTCTTCAAATTGCTTGTTTCCCTATTGTTCAGTTTGATTTGCTGCTCACACGCATTGCACTTGGCTTCAGTCTGCGACAGCAGAAATCGACCGGCGTCTTTTGTTTTGGCAATATAAAATGTTATTTTAAGCAAATGGGTTTTTTGCTGCATCAGAAAGCTATGGTGGGTAATGTATAAGGTATGGTATTGTAAGATGAGCTCAACTCAAAAAATGAAGCCATGGCAATATTGCAGCTAAACTTAGAATTAGCTTTCATATCTTACAATACCATACCTTATACAATGCCCACCATAGCTTCCTGATGCAGCAAAAAACCCATTTGCTTGAAATAACATTTTTCATTGCCAAAATGAAAACTTTTGCATGCACACGTGGTGTCAAACAAAACATCCCACATTGCGTAATTGAACAAACATAAGATCTTGCCGAAACTTTAAAAAATCTAAAAGTTACAGTCATTTTAAAATCCACAAAAAATTAGGAAATACGGTAAACGCACTTTTCGTGTTAGACACATTATTTCACAGCACGAAATTGGGGTAGTTGTAAATTGATTCCAAGACGTTTTATATTGTTTTCTAAGTGCACTCTAAGCATTTTTTTTCGACTAAAGAAACAATTTATAAGTTCTTTTCAGAAGTTTAAGTAAAAAAGGATATAAATAAATAAATAGATTATTTATTTCAAACCAACTGAACCTCATGGTTTTCAAGACTATTCAATGAAAAAAATCTTGCAAAAAAAACAACTGGGGGGAGGGGGGTGACCAAGGAAAATTCTTTCACCGGTGTCCCCGTAACCACACATAAATCCAAAAATAATACGTATATTCTTCTTGCTATAGAATAAAATGTTTTTACTAATTCTAGCATTAGTCAAGACGTAAAAAGATGTAAACTTTGCTTTTCGATTAAAAACTGAAAACATATTTATTCTAGGAAAAAAGACTATGTATATAAAAAAGCAAAGATTTATGCTAATCTAAGCCTCATGACAATGCGCGAGATAATTGCTTAAAGAAAAATAAATTACTTGTGTTATTTGTAATTAGCTTGCAGGTAAGCCTTTTGTAATTGCATTGAATTTTTTAAATAAAAATCTCGAGCTTTTTTGTGTCCAATGGGAATAATTATCGCCTGGTTCCTGTGCTAAGGAACATTCCTGAAGACTAAAAAGCGATTTTGCAAAATTTTAGAAAAAGTTTGTATTTTGAACAGAGCATGAAAAACAGTGTGTTCTTTGTGGTGCCAATGTTTTTTTGATACATGAAATAGTGGGAAAATATTCAAACAAAGATAAATAAGATGTTTAGATCTGTATAATAATAAAATTTCTCACAGTTACAATCACTAACACTTTTAGATTTATGGGAAAAACAATAAAATATAGCCCCATCAACAGAAAATTAAGCTTTGAAATTTCAAAAAACATTGTTCTGATAGCCAAAATTTTCATGGTAATTTTCATAATAAATTCACGAGATACAAGACCTCTTCTGCTAAATTTTAGAAAAAGAATCAGTTAATTCTTTTCTATTTTAATTTTTTCACATAACACTGGGGAGTGTCCCCAAACAACCATTTGCATCGAGAAAAAAAATAATAAAGTATTCTTTGTTCAAAAAAAAACAATAAAAGTGCAAATTTTAGGTAAAACACCAACAAAAAAAGCAAATTTTTTTTAAAGCTGATAGTATTTTGAGAAAAAAAAACCTTATCCGTAAGCTATTTAAAGATACTTGGCAAAAATATTTATGTTTTTCCCACCACTAATGCATTTTCGGTAAAATATTATTTTATTCTACGAGATTTTGGTTTTTCAAAGCACACACTCGTGTTTTAAAAAGAGTGGGAGGAAGGAGGACAAATTTCTTTTAATTTAAATTCTCCTACTTGCCTATGGCCCACTAAAAAGCCAACCACTTCCGTTGAGAAGAGGCGGATTTGGCAAAAAGAATTAATATTTTATACCAAAGGTGATGAAAAACAGACATATGGCTTCTGTTTGCTTCACTAAAAAAATTCTTTCAGAAAAAGTTATAATTCATGATAACTTTAAAGATAACTTTATAACTCAAAAAGATCTATGTAAAAACTTTTTCTGGTCAAGAATGTATACCGTTAAAAAAATTGTTTAAAATATACCTATTGGATATATATTTCATTAAAAAGGCATGCCCGTGCATTACACTGCAAAAAAGCGGGTACTGGGAATTTTATTGAATCGTTTCATTATACCTCAGTTTTGCATAAATCTTTTATACTTCCCTTTTTAAAATAAGGCAAAAATTTAAAAACACCGATGAAGCTTCCGAGAAAAAACTACTGCCGCACACCTTTATTAATAATAATAAAACTACAACTCAATGGTTTTTTGGTCACAAGAATTGGAAAATTTTGAAGAGTGTTGTAGTTAATGAGCAAAAATGCTTTTCGCACACTTAAATACAGAAATTCTACACCGCACTTGACCCTAAGCATCTCAGGATTAGCTTTTGGCAAAGCCTAGAAAATCCACTACAACTGCTCTTGTGACTAAAAAAATTTCATTAACTTGCTTTAAAAGCTTTTTGCCTTGTTTAAAGATTTACAGTAGAAGGATTATTGTCTCAGGATTAGCACACATTTTAGCCTTCTTACACATTTTTTGTTATTGGTTAGAAAAAGAAGAAAAAACTAGCCGAGAACAAAACTTTCAAACATTTTCAATTATTGCTACAGAAAATTAAATGTGACACCAACAACATTGGAAATGAGTCAAATTTTTTTGTATTTGTCCTTATTTTCCTGGGTTCAAAAAGTCTAAAAGAATTTGAAGCCATTCGAAAAAAAACAAGGATTTTTTCAAACAAAAACAAATGAATTCCCGATCAAATTAGACTGCATTGTATAGAAACACACAAGAACAAATTTAAAAAAAATATTTTTAATGCATGATTTTCAATAAAAAATGACTAAAACAGCTTGTGTAAGCAATTTTTATTGGTTTGAATCTTTCAAAAATTCTCTTACGCACAACTTGAGAACAACTTTAGAAAGCAATAAAAATGCCTGTATATGCATAAATATTATTCGAAGTCGAAAATAAACAATATTTTTAGGTAGGTCTGGTAGGTGTTGCGCCACAAAAACTCTTCTAGTCTAAAAATATCGGTAAATTTTTTTTATAGCAATAAATTTCTAAAGCATTGCTGTTTTCAGCAAGATAAGAATAAAGAGAAAAAAAAACGAATTTCATTTCGAAAAATTGTCTAGATTGCTCTTTTTAAAAACGAACAGCACAAAAAGGCTAGAGTGAAATAAGTATAAGTAAGGCTAATGAGATACTTCGACTAACGCACAATTTAAAGAAATTTGAGTGCGTCAAGTAGAAGCAAAAGATGTTCTACTTTGCGAACATGTTTTAATGTACTTATTAAAAAAGGAAATAAAATCTTTAAAATTTCAAAACGAAAACAAAATGAGGAAAAAACTATTTCTCATGGCTAACCCTGAATTTGTCTAGAGAAAGCAATTAGCTAGCTGAAAATATTTAATTTCCGCTTTCGCTACTGCCCTAAATGCAAGTGATTCATTCAGAGATTTCAAGACGTTTTATATTGTTTTCTAAGTGCACTCTAAGCATTTTTTTTTCGACTAAAGAAACAATTTATAAGTTCTTTTTAGATGTTTAAGTAAAAAAGGATATAAATATTTCAGTATTTATGCTTATATAAACTGAAAAATGCAGCTGCTAGGCTGTGACTAAACCGTTTGATAAGAGCTCGATGAAATAACAAAGAAAAAGTTAAAAATATTGTTTATGTAATAAGATTAATACAGGGTGGGGCAATTTTACGCCGCTATTTGTTTTGCTCATATATTTTTAAAGTCATCATGTCCCGGCGAGATCTTTTTTTGTTTGAAAGACGAGTCTTCAGGCAATTGAATGACATATCATGCATCATTTTATATTCATGTTTCCGTATTCTCCTGACTTAACTCCGTGCGATTCCTTTCTTTAGAGATGGATCAAAGATTAAGCCTAACGACTTCAGCCAGCCGACCTCGAAGAATTCAAACGTAAAATTAAGCAAGCCTTTCATGAAATTGCTTCTGCGTCTTGTAAAATGAAACAATTAGGGTTGTCACCTTCAGCGCTGCATTGATGTTCAAAGACCAAGTGTGGAAGAAACATATGGAAACATGAAAAAAGTTTTGCTGAATTTTGTTGTTACACTTCGTTGTTATTTTTGTTAGTATTGTTATAAATTTTTAATATGCATATGTTTGATGTCATTTGATTGCCCGGAAAATGCTCTTCAGAACAAAAAAAAAGGTCTCGCCGAGAGAAACTTAATTAAAAGAGATATGAGCAAAACAAATAGCGGCGTAAAATTGCTCCACTCTGTATTTAATGGAAAATTTAAGAAATGTTTTAAATAAAGTTATTTTCAAACATTTTTGATCTTTTTTTAGGCAAATGCTTTTTTGGTATTACAGTCAACTCTCGATTATCCGTCACCTTCGTGACGATTTGGTTGGTTTTGCCTTAAATAAGGCAACACGTCACTCGCTAATCCGTCATCTCGATAATCCGTCACCCTTGATAATCCGTAACCTAAATGGTGAACATTATCAATAAATAAACTCTTGTTAATCCGTCACTTCATGTTTTCATGCATCTTGTTTGTTTTAACTTACCGATGAGTACTCCTAAACGTCCGAACAAAATGCGAACACTGGAAGAGAAGAAAGCAATACTTGATGCGGTGGCCAAAAACTCCAATTGTTCTGCGCTAGCCAAGCAATTCGGTGAGCCTAGAACAACTATTAACGGCACTTTGAGCCAGAAACAGGGTATCCTCGGTGCAATCGACGGTGGAAGTGAAGCGTGTGCGACTGCATCAACAGATGGAAGAAACACTTACGCAGTGGAACAAACAGATCAGGAGTCAAAATGTTCCAGTGAGCGGTGAATTGCTGAAGGTTAGAATTTTTCGCCTTGCGTGCTTTGTGTGTTTGTTCAATTAAATGTGATGCTCATGCAACTTTATGCAACTCGGGATTACAAAAGAAAAAAGGTCTTTTCGAGGCACTTCTCAGCAGAGGATAAAACAAGACAATGGCTTTTAAGGATTAGTTTTTTCATGCCCTTTTGCTTAGTTTTGCACTCATATTTATTTAGGCGACAGATGCGCTGGCAGGAAGAAGAGCAAGCAACGCATTACCGTGCTCGTATGTGCTAATTTGTCGGGATCGCAAAAGTTGCCGCTGCTGGTGACTGGAAGATCGGCAAAGCCAAGATGTTTCAAGAATGTGAATGTGCCGGTAGAGTACGAAGCCAAGAAGAAATCTTGGATGACGGGTAGTTTAACATGTTCAAATGTTATTGTTTTAATATAAAATTATCAGGGTCAATTTTTGAGACCTTTCTGGAAAAATGGGATAAGAAGCTCAAGAAAGACGATCGAGGAGGTGCGTCAAAAGAAGCAGCCGCAAATCACTAACTTCTTCTCGTATGACCGTTAAAGCGCAGTTTTCTTTTGTTGAATTATTAGTAATAGTTATGTGCTTCCTGAGTTGTCACTCGATAATCCGTCACCCCACGGCCGGTCCCAAGGAGTGGACTGTAGTAGTTTCTAGTTCTGTGGAGGATTACTTTAGAAATAAGTCTGCCATAATTAGAATACATAGAAATGCTCATACATGTCTAATGTCTATAAATTTATTAATTTCCGAAAGCATTTTTGCATGTCTTTAATACTTTCATTGCTCTACTTTACGTTTTTAATTATTATGCTGCTAGGAAAGTCATGAAAAAAAGAACGTGATTTTTTTTTCGAAAATTTTTTTTTCGTTCAACAGACTCAGAATTTATTTGTTTACACGTTTTAATCATGTTTAGACAAAAAAAATTTTTGGTAAAAAAATGTTGAAAAAAAATTTACCTTGGTCCCCCAAGCTAATTTGTTTATTTTTAATCAGTTTGGGGGACGAAAGTAAAAATTTTTTCAACATTTAACACTATCTGGATCTCAAGAGACCGAAGCATATCCATCTACCAAGAATATTACTTTTAACATTATATACTAGAAATCTGGCCGAAATGGCCGAAATTTTAAGTGAAAAAAGAAAAGCAGAACAAAAATGATTAATGTTCAAGTTGCGGAAAATTTCTTGGGTCGCCGGGCATTAATGTATTGAGTAGTTGCTATTTTTCTTGAAAAAAATTATTTATGGGGAAAATAAAAGAGTGAAAGTGAAAAATAATGTTGATTTTGACTAGCAGCATAATCATAATTAGCAGCAAAAAAACATGTATTTGACACTCACCTAACATCTGGAAGTTTAGACATTACTTTTAAGAAACTCGCTCAAATATATGCACACACTTTGTGACAAAGAAGAATCTTGAGACAGTTTTTAATAAACCCACTTTTAAAAACTGTCTTCCCACTCCTATGGTAAAAAGAATAAGCAGAATGGAAAAAAACAAGTAGTTGTCATAACATTTTTCAAGGATAAGTGAAAGACACACTTTGACGTTAAAAGCCCCACCAATTTTGTAATTACAATGCAGGCTATAGCTGCTTGAGAATGTTGTTGGTGATAAAATTCATGATGAAAGGTTTTTTGCATCATCTCCAAAAAATGCGTGATAAAACATAGTTAAAGTACAAAAACATTGAATCATGAGAGTGAGTGAAAACAATTGAGTCCTGCGAACAAAACTCAAATTAAGAAGATGACAAATAGGAAACCAACAATTTTTCTTAAATACTTACTTATAAGCAGTGTTTCCATTTTGCGCATGATATGATAGTGATATGATATGGTTGAAAAAAATTTTCGCATGATATGATAGTGACGTGATAGCATTTAAAATTGAGCTGATATGATAGTCATATCGGTAAAAAAATTAGTGTCGAGTATTAGACTACAAAAATATGAGCAACCAATGAGACACTGTTCACATCCAAACAGAGAAACGGATTGAAATTTTCGGTTGATATGATAATGATATGATATTGGTTGAAAAAATTTCAACTGATGTGATATTGATATCACTATTATATCATTATTTTATCATAAATAGTGATATCATGGAAACAGCTGGAAACTGCTTATAAGCATTTTTTGAAAAAATTTTCGCACCAGTTTTTTGGCACTCTTCACTACCAGGGTTTTTTCGCTTAAAATTGTTGATATTTTTGATATTTTAGTATTATGCGTTCTGGAAACATTACTCACAAATAAAATGGTCTGCAAAGCTGAAAGTAGTTTTTTTGAAGCGGTTGAATTGTGTGTTTCCGTTTTAATCTTTTGACCTTATAATAGCTAATTAATCACGCTATTTTATTTGAATGTCACAAACAACAAAGAGAGATTTTAAAGTTTTTTTTTCAAAAATTTCTTTTTCTTTTGTTTTGAAATCAACTGCATTATAAATTTGAAACTACCATACTTTTTATATCTTAAAATGAATATTTTAAAAATTTTAACATGCGCGAAACACCCTCGTAACCAAAAATTTCAATCCATTCTTCGAAAAATTTTCAAGGAAAACAAACATTTTTTAATTTTTTGGAAAAAGTAAAATAAAAATAAATTATCCAAAATCAATTAATTTTTTTCCAAGTAAAAAACAAGTTAAATTCTGTTTACTTGGAAAAATAAATAGACAAATAAATTTTGCGGAAGCCATGTAGTCCACCCTCTTTTTAAATGTAAAGAACATAATTCCCTAACAACTCAGAGATTAAAACATTCTGTTTAGACGGAAGAAAACTTGAGACTGAAATAAATCCTTTTTTCCTTTTGTCCTAAATTTTTCCTATTATTTGACCGATTCATTTATTTGAAGTCTTTTGCGTGGGTTCATCTGTCTTGAGGCTAAGTAAATTTTGCAAATGTCCCGAAAAAACATCCATCTCTACTAACAACAGATGCTATTATATGACCTATAAAATGTGCAAAAAATTTAATTAAACTTCCTCATAGAATCTTAAGATTTTTTTTGTTTCGGTTTCTTTAAAATCACAAAAATTTTTCAAGTTAAGTTGTTTTGCCAAGTCAAGAAACCCTTAACTTGGAACTCGTCATTTTTCGGCTATGACTACAATTTTAGACCTGAGTAGGAAGACTGGTCAGATTTGAAGATGTCTTTGTGCTCAATATTCGTGTCTGGAATTACAAATAGATAAAAATTAAATGAAACCTTGAAGTGGCAAGCGGAAAGAACATGTTTGAGGAAAACTGCAATATTGATGAACAAACAGGAAGTGATGTTTTTAACTAGTATATTCTTCACTTTTAGAAGCCAAATATTAAAAAGACGTAAAAAATTGCTGGGCGCAATGAATTGAATTTTTTTCTTAAAAAAAGAGATTCCCATTGCATAGTGTAAGTTGTTCAATTTAATTTTTATTATAGACACATTTTGGTAATTTAGCACAGCTTTATAAAATGCAAATATTTTTTGGGTAGTTTTTGTTATATAAAACTAAAAAAAATTTCAACTCTAAGCGGTCAATTTTAAAGTGACATCAGTATTAGTACTTTAAACTCTGTTTTTACGATCAAATTGTAAAAAATACTTTTTTGTGATAATCTCTAGACACCATCAAAAAGAATCTGCAGCGGGATTTTTTTTCGAACAATTTATGAGATAAAAGTGCAGTTTTAATGCAAACTTAAAATAATAAAATGAAAGAGACAAAATCAGTAAAACATAAAAAATTTAAACTTCAGACAGGAAAAGTTTTACCATACAGTCGAACCTCTTTAAATAACAACCCAAGAACTCAACTTTCATACTTCGAGTTCGACTTCGAATGGAGAAGCGGAAGAACAAGACAGTCAAAGTGCAAAAATATCATAATAAAGTTGTTGAATTTCAATGGTTTGATTCTTCAGAGCAAGGATTTAATTGATCTTCATGCAGTAATTTTACAGGTTTTCAATAAAAAGGTTTCAAATACAAGTTTGAGTATAGTGAACACAGTTTACCCGACGTGAACACCCTTGTTCGATTTCAAAATAACTTAAACAATATTCTATAAGGTCAATAATATCAGTTAATTAATTTTATGCTAAATTTTACTAAAAATTAGCTAAATCCGGTCAAAAATTGAAAGGGTGTCGGTTTATCGAGTGGTTTTTATTTGTGCGGACTGACTCACAGTGTCGCTTTAAAGAGGTATGTAACTTATATCAGCGAGCCAAATGACATCTATCAAGTATGAGTCGTTTCGGTGACGAAAAAAATTCTACTTACCGTATTTCCTCTAATAAGCGCCCTCCCCAAAATCTGGAATTTCTTGAATTCATTCTCCGCCTTTTATACCAGGTTTTTGTTTTTGAACGCAACATATCTTATATACCAAAATGTAACGCAGATTCCCAGCTAAATTTTGGTATGCAACATACGTTGCTTTCAAAAATAATTTGGTAAAAAAGGCGGAGAATGAATTTAAAAAATTCCGGATCTTGGGGAGGACGCTTATTAGAGGGTATAGAGTACATGAGTATACATCTGCATGGCACGGTGTGTATAGAAGTATAGTCAAGCATAGGGATCTGATAAAAGCTGTCACACGAAAACTTATAAAAAAAAACTACAAAGCAGAAAAAAACCAAACACCGGACAAATATACTGAAATCACTAGGAAATGGCACCATCGTCAAAACACTCATATGATCAAAAACTTACCATATAGAGCAAAAATCCTAGGCAACAAAATAATGGTCGCAGCGAAATTATTTCCCGACGAAATTGCGTCTGTGTCCGCAGATTTTCGTCGGCGCCTCGGCGCCGAGAGACTAAAAAATAACTCCCCCTGCTCTATTAACTCCCCCTCTAGAAGGCATCCAAAAAAACTCCCGCGGGGTAGCTATTAAAAGAAATACGGCATATACTTTCTTAAATTGGTTCTTATCCTTTATCCCGACCCCACCCAAGTTTTGATTGTTGAACTTTATTTTTTTTGTCACAAATAAGTTGATTCGCCTTTTTGGCGGCATAAAACATGCATGCATACCAGAGTTTCTTTGTGCAGTAGGACCAAGCTGACAAAAATTTGTTCAATTTCCATACTTTTAGGCTATTTTCCACGTCCCGGTACTCTTTTAAATTAGGGTGGGGTCGGGATAAAGGATAAGAACCCTTAAATTACTTCCTCAACACAACTAAAATGCAAGCGTCAAAGACATAAATCAACTGACCAAAAATCAACATATTTAATATTTAATACATATTTACATATTTAATAAGTTCTAAGCAAAAATATTGCAAAATTATTTACATTTTTTGCACCTTTAACAAGTTCTTTAAAAAGCCCCATATGTTACGTGAACACTTCTATTTTCATAAATAATTCTATGCTTTCCATCATTTCAGTTTTTTTTCGCCTGAAATTGTTTTTTTATCTGCACACTTGTCTTCTACACTTTTAATGCTAAATTTAATCCTAATAATAGAAACATCTTGACCAAAATGCTGATGTAGTAAAATTAGAAACGTGTGAACAAACCAAATTCTCCATTGTTGCACAAATAACCAATGATTTTTTTAATATAGCTTTGCTTTAAAAAATTTAAAGAAAAAATCTTTACACAAATAATAAAAAATGACTCTTATTTTTAGTAGCTCCAAAAACACATGAACTTAATTAATGGACTACAGAAAAATATTTAAAAAAAAAAGATTTATAGGCAAGGAAAAATGAGATGGTGTGATTGTTTTGGCACACCACCCAATTTGACGGCACCAAAGACCTAATTCTTTAACTTCATTGAAAAAATTTATGGTTTTCAAAGAATGAAAAAAAATGAATTTCCTGCCAAAGGCATTTCTTAACAGTAGCGAAAATTGGTTCGTCTGTGAGTAATGAGCAAAATACTTTTTGTTTACGATAATAATTAGGAGACATCGAAAACTTTCTTATATACAGCATTTGTGAAAGTAAAGTGTTTTTCTGAGGCTATAAACACGGTTATATAGGCCATTCATAATGCATATCTATATATCTTTTTTTTAAATGTTATGACATTTTTAGAACTTTTTTAATGAGTTCATAATAAAAAAATGATAAAGAATTTAAACAAGTAAAGACTATGGAAATTAGGCTTGAAAAAATAAAAACAATGGCGCTAGTGTCTCATATAACCCCCACCCCAATACTTTTTACGCTCAGGGCCTGGCCATGACTAATAAAGGCTTTCATACATTTTTTTGGAAAATTGTGGTTTCAGAACCCCTTCCAGAATTATTAGTGAGTTGGATATATGGCACTATCGTCAAAACACTCTTACTCAAAAAAAATATTGTAGGTTGCTAGACAAGTATTTGCTAGACAAACAATTAATAAAAAAGAGTGTTTCAAAAAAAGGTTCTTTTTTAAATTTTCAGGCTTGTGTTTTTCGCCCAAATTTTTGTGCTCTTATAATTCTTTTGATTGTTTAATTTAAAAGTTTTTGAAAGAATACCTTAATCTGCTATAAATTACTGTAAACATGTCTTCGACATTAATTTCGAACACAATAATTTTTCAACAACTGCCACGCTAACGGATTTTCAATGCTGCAGAGTGTTTAAATCAGAGCGAAAAAAACACACAAGGTTCTAAAAGTTAATATTTTAAAATTCAAAGTAAAAAAGCACGGTCTTCATATAAACTTTAAAAAAATTTTACTTTTTTTGAAGTGCTTTGACTCTAAAGTAGTCAAAAAATGTTTGATTTATTTTTTGTACTCTTCAAAATACATTTTTTCGGCGCTATTTGCATATACCCCCAAATCAAGTTTTTTTTAAATGTTCTCAAACACCTTGTATCGACCTAAATCGCCTCAGGAGTTCGAAAAAGACAATGTCTTCAGGTTCTGGTTTAACTTTAAGTTTTGAATACTGGGGCCTTAAAAGTGGCCTTATATGTGGTTTCTTTTGGGGCCTGCCATAAAAAAAACTCTGGAATGCAAAGAAAATGAATCACATATAGAGTACACTTTCAGTGATTTAGTCTAAGGTATGTGGTTGTGCGCATCTCAACCCCAACGTTTTAGCAGCTAATTCATACTTAAAACATGTTGGGCGGTCCACACTTTTAGCACGATGCGACTTTTGCCTTAGACCAAGGTAATTTACACAAGACTGGATATCCTTAAATGACTAAAAATGGAATTTAACATAATTTTGTTAACTAGGGCATACCGCATAAAAAACTTTGGTATGCATAACAGAGTCACTTTGGTCGTCTAAGGTATTTCGCAAACCCCCAACCAAGCCCCTGCGCCCGTGGAAGCTTGATGGGTTAGAGATGCGGGTTCTCCAAACATAATGAGCTTTTGAGCATCCTGAGGCTCTTTTGAGTTTATTATAGGGTGTCTCTAAACACATTTTAAAAAATTTCCTGCTGGGGGGGGTTATATGCAAGTAGCATCACTTTTCTTTCACTGTTTTCTATTTTCATATTTTTGGCCAAAGTTTTACTTTTTTTGCGAAAACACATTTTTTTATTTAGAATACAATTGGTGAAAAATGTAGAACAAATTAGATCATTTTATCATCTATTGATCGGCTTATTTCTGACTCCATAGCTAATAATTTCAGGCCTACTCCCTTAAAAAGATAACAATAAAAAATTTATTTTTAATGCCTCTATCTTTTTCTTGCCAACCGTCTAATCAATTAATTAATATTTGACATCAAAAAAGGAGAAGCATCTTTTATTTTAAAGTCGCCAACATTTCGGTGACAAAAATTAATTTATATTAAAAAATGAATCAGCTTTTTTTTGCGTTTTTGCTTTCTATATTCATCTTTTCAACATTTTACACTGATGCAGCCGTTTATAAGCACTCCCTAGTCTCATCTAGATCTTTAAAAGGAGCAAAAAAATCAGTCTTAAACCCAATTGAATCCCTAGCAAAAGCTAGAATGTCAATTGCTAGGCTGGAAAAAAAGTTGGCCACATATGGGGACAACTTCTACGATCACATCAAAGATGAAAAAGACGGCAAGGGCAAATGGCTCCCACCCAAAAAAGTGTCTATGAAACAAGACGTGGGCAATGCTATGCTCATGGATTATGTTGATGACTATTACTTGGTCAATATAAGTCTTGGAACACCTCGTATGTTTTTAAAGATTATTATTTTTTAATTTTATTTGACTTTTAGCTCAATGGCTTTTGGTCCAGCCAAGCATGTTCTCGTCTGATTTTTGGGTTATTGACTCGGAGTGTGACGACGACGTGTGTTTGGGGGCTGCTACCAATTTTAAACGTCATCTTTTTAATAAAAGGTAGGTTGACAAAACGTTGGTGATCAATTTTCTACAGATTGTTAACAATCGCCTCTCGATAGTTCGACAAGTTCGACCCAATTGCTTTGAAAAAAAGGCAGCATATTGAGAGCCACCGGTCCTAATGGCAAAAACTATTGTCATTTGCAAGAAACCTATCTAAAAATTTTTGAGCTAGTCGAGTTTTGGACAGTATAATGCTTAAGCCAATCAATTTGTTTGGTTTGTTAGGACTGAATTGAGCTTTTACCTCAATTCTATCAGCGATCCAATCTGTCTTTTCCAAATCTATTGCTTCTTTCGTATATGTGGTCTGTAGATTTCGACAACAAGCATATCTGCCGTGAATTGAATCTCGCAGGACCAAGGGGACCAAGCAGGACCAATGTAGTCTGTGTAATAAAAAGTCTGTGCGATTGTTTAAACAAAAAACAACAGGGAGGGGGGGGGGTGGCAAGCTGTTTTACATGAAAAATCAACAGGGGGGACCAAGCTGTTTTTGGCACCGGATATCATACATAAACATATCATACATAAAATCGTCATACAATTTTGCGTGTGATAGGATTGTTTTATTTTTGAATTTGACAAATTTTAATTTCTTTATCTATGATAGGATGATATTACAGTCAAACCTCGATTTAACGAGCCCCCTGTTGACCGGCCTCAGGGGGCCATTAAAACGAGTTTATTGTACCAAAAATGTCCAAAGGGGCTGTTAAGTCGAGGTTTCACTATAAACAGGTCAAAACTCAACGAAGACTTCAAAGAAAAGCCAGTTTGTCTTAAACAACAATAATAACAGAACTCAGCAATCAATAATGATCAAGATTTACGATTCCTGACTGCCTTTGCAATTTTATCCTGTAACAGGACCACCCTAATTTTGTCAATAATGTTTTTTAATTACTTTTTTGTGTGCATTTTAAATTTCAATTTCATCTATTATTCATTTTGAAGGATCAACTAAAACATAAAAGTTGTAGTCATAGAAGTTGGCTAACTCGTTCGATCTGGCAATGCCAAGCAACGTTGGGTTCGAGTAGTAGATGGTTCAATATTTTGAAAAATGCTTAGACGCAAATAAAAAATAATTCGGGAAACATTATTGACCAAATTAGGTTGGTCCTGCGCGATTTCAAATGTCGCAGATTGAAAGCTTAGAATGTTAGCTACATAATTGTATATAAACTTCTTGGTTTCGTCCACGAAAATTTATCACTTTTGAGAAAAATACGTTCGAATCTTTTCGAGTTTTTTCGAATCCTAGGACTCAAAAAAACTCGAAAAGATTCGAACGTATTTCCAATAAAATATATAAGTTTTTGTGAACCAAACCAAGAAATTTATATACCATTCTGTAGCTAACATTCTAAGCTTTCAATCGTGTGGTAAGAAGCTCAAAATTGTGGGAAAAATATATCATAAAAACAAGATACAAAGTAAGAAAAAATTAAAAAATCGAGTTAACTGTGTACTAACCCTAGTTAGGAACATCAATATCGAAATTACTTCAAAAAATGCCCTAAAAATTCATGTGTAATAAAAAACTGGTCAACATTTTTTCGATTGTTCTTGTTTTTTCCACCTTTTTTAATGGATTTTTTTTTACGAAATTTCGAAATTCCGATATCCCAACCTAATTTTTAATTCTGCACAAGTTTTAAAACCACAAGCCACAGGGGGATCAAGCGAAAATCGTATTTTTCACATATAAACCAAAATATGAAACAAGATGTAACAACTCTCAGATCAAACGGAGTTAAACTTTTTACAGAATTTCCGATTCGCAAAATTTGTTCAATTTTTTTGACACATCTTGTAAAATTGGTTCAATTTTTTGAAAAAGACTAAAAGAGACCATAAACAAGAATCGGACCAAATAAAGGTCAAATCGAGAGTGCTATCACATCGAAAGGTGACTATATAAAAACCGGTCTGAAATTTGATCAATCAAAAATTTTAGTTTGTCTGAAACATATTATTTCACTGGAGAAGATGTCACTGCTCCCTACGAATTCGATGCCAGTATTGTTTCTGATACGCTTACAGTAAGTTTCTGACTCTTCTCTTCATTCTCGTTTGACACCTTAAAAACATGGCATAAAAATTTACGCGATTCTTTAAGGCTTGAAAATGAAACTAGAAAAATTCCAATTGTTCTAATCTGTTGCAGATAGGTGGAATAAGTGCCCAACAAAATTTTGCTTTGGCTTACGAGCTGGATGAGTTTCTTTACGACGAGCCAATGGATGGCATACTAGGCCTGGGTAGTTATCCAGGCACTTTTGACAATGTCCCACCGGTGATGCAGACACTCAAAAAATATATGGATGATCCTGTGTTCACCATCTATATTAGGTAGTGTGGCATAACTTAAACTTTGTCCAATTCTGCAATTTAGTGACGATGAAGTGTCTGACATTGGAGGTCAGTTGACCTTTGGAGCTCAAGACTCTCAAAATTGCGAAGGTGACTGGAGCTACACTATGGTCAACAATCACACTTATATGTCTGCTTACTGGGAGTTTCAAGTCAATGGCTTCACCATCCAAAACGCTACCAAAACAACAGACAATCGTCGTCGGAGACCAGCTATTATCATGCTCGACTTCCCCTATATTGCTGGTCCAGCTGGCAATGTCCAAACCATTGCTGAGTCTATTGGCTTTAGCTTAAACCCCAAATACGGAGTCTATGTAATTTTTTATCAAAAATTTGTCTGTGCAAAAACTAGTTTGGTCAGAAACTTTGCATGCTTCGAAAATAGATCAGGCAAAGATTACTGATTACTTTTTTTATTTAAAAAACAATTATGGCGAAAATGAAAAAATTACTTTTAGACGGTTCCATGCAGCCAAGTGACTAAGTTGCCTGATCTTCAGCTGAAAATTGGCGACGGCATGATTAATTTGAAGGCTAGTCAGTTCACCAAAAAATACAACACTGGAAAGGGTTTTATTTGTTATTTGACCTTGATGCCGTTTGAGAACCAAGGCAATGGACCTGCTTGGTAAGATTTTGGGTGTTACAGTCGACCCTCGATTAAATGTTACGTTAAATCCATTCACTCTGATCCATTTGGTGGGCCATTTCATAGTTCTTGCAAAAGTGACTCTCGATTTAATGTAAATCACGATTTTAACTTTCGACCGGTCCCACCCTCACATTGCCTCTCGATTAGAGTAAATTTACAAAAAAGTCCTAAAAATTCCAATTCAATTTGGGCAGGATTGTGGTATATGGTTCTCGCCCAAAATCGCTGTAAACCATCTTTTTAAAAGATTTTCGTGCTAAAAAGTGTCGACCGCCACCTAAAAACATGTTCTAAGTATAAATTAGCTGCTGAAAAAAAGTTTGCTTGTATTCTTATATCCGTGATTCATTTTCTTTGTCCCTTCCATTTTTTGTCGTATGCGTAACTTTTTTTGTAATGGCAACCCCAAAAGAAACCTCATATAAGGCTACTTTTAAGCGGTTCCACGGGTGGCCGTATATAGTAGGTGTGACTGTAACTTAAACTCGATTCAACGTAACTTTTTTATTGTGCCTATTTTGGGAGCTATTTACAAAATATTTTTGCCATAATCGATGCGGAATAGTCAATTTACTTTAATAAAAATCGCTAAAATTTGAAAGTTGATCTAGAAAAAAGCTATGGCCACTTAAAAGTGGTCAACAACCTCAGGGGGACCAAGGCGTTTTAGGTGAATTTTAATTTGCCTTTGGGACCATGGCATATTTTTCATGGGATCACAGATTCGCCTTTCTCTCTCAGCAAACATTATTTTTGTGGCAAATAGTCATTCAACTATATTAAAAGGGTCAGTAACACTCAGTGTGACTAGGTAGACCAGCAGGATCTAATCAGAAATTTGTGGTCAGTTTTCAGAAATTCGGGGTCAAATTTAAATATCACCTTTTATACCGCTCCTGAATTACGTTAAATCAAGAGTCGACTGTATTATTATTTTTTTAATTTTGTGAAAAATATAGGCTCTAGTTTGCAATCAGGATGTTTTCATGTCTTGGCCCCACATTTTGATTGTTTGAGAAATTTTTCGGAAATTTCTTCTATTTTTCTTTATTTTGTGCCATTATTCGTATTGCTGCTGCTTTCGAAATTTCACTTTGTATGCATACAAAATTCTAAGGAATATTGGATCCTCATGAAGCACAAAGTCAAACGATTTTACAGAGCAAAATATAGCTCAATACATTGATCAGTTCAATTTATTATTTCTAGAAAACAGTGGACTAACAAGGGAATTCCACGAACTGTGAAATGGAATTCACATATTCTGAAGAGTTTATCTTCTAGAGTATGGTCGAATTACTACATAGAATTTTAATATTTTTTTAACCCAGACTCGGAGGCTGGAGAAACATCAAACCACAAACTGCATCTGAAAATTTAATTAAATTTCCTCATAGAATCTTAAGAGTTTTTTTTTCAAAAACAGTTTTTATACAGTCAAGCCTCAATACAGTGACACCCTGAACACCCCTATTCGATCCCAAACTGGGTCCGACACTTTTTTTCCGCATATGGTTTTGAAATAGTGTCAGGATCGAACTTTTGGCGGTGTCACTATACCAAGGATAGATTATAAACAAATACGTTTTTAAGAACCCACAGGGGGGACCAGGCAGTCTGTGGCTCGATGTTTCTCGAGTTTCCAGAATCGATTTTTTCTGTCTATGGGGAAAAATATTAAAATTCTATATAGTAAATCGACTATGCTTTACAAGATAAACTCTTTAGAATATGCGAATTCCATTTTACAGTTTGTGGGGGTTCCCTTGTATGACGTGAAATTATTTAGAGAAATTTATCGAGCATAGCGCGATAAATTTATATGCTTATTTAAATTGACAAAGTAAAGTTACATCATAACATTTCTCGAAAAAAGTTTGAAAAATCAACAGACGGGATCAAGGCTAAAAAACGTCTTGACGGTATACTAGGGCCAAAATATGGTTAAAGATCTGCAGTGGCGTACGTACAGCCCACGTCCCAACCACCCAACCCTCCCCCCATCCCCATATCATCAAAGTTTTTTATCGGTGCCCTATTTTCCACCAGGATTTTCCTCTTTGTTCTTGATTTTCCTAATTTTTCAGCAAAGCTTGAAAAAAATTTCGCACCGAACAAAATAACTAAAAATTTTCTGCCACCTCTGTCCGAAATAAATGCGAACGCCACTGAAAAACTGTAAAAAGTTTTAATCACCTTGTATTTGTTTTTCGTTGTGTTATTACATAAGTAAAAATTTGGTTTTAGGTACTTTGGGAAACAGTTTCCTTCGTTCATATTGTGTTTCTTTTGAAATCGGTAATGGAAACGGCAGCCAATCAGCCAAAAAAGCTCTTCAAGTAGGCTTTTCAAAGACCAAGCCAAAAGAAGATGCAGATTATTAACACAAGCAAATTAGTAAATAATTGAATATTAGTGACTTAGAGAGAGATAAAACTTGTTGTGATTGATGTTTTGAATAAAAAAATGAAATTGGGCTGCGTGATAGTAAAAAGGTTATTGTTTTTTTCAGAAATAAGGGGGCTCAGCCTGAAATTGTTGTACCAAAGGGTTACATCAATTTTGAAGGGTTCTGGTTTTTTTGGGGGAGGTGTGTATTTATTCTATACTAGCGCCGAAAAATGCTTTTGTTATTTTAAAAAGCAATCGGAATCTTTGACATTTTTGGAAATAGACTAACGAATTAGAATTTCAAAAAAGTTAAGTGTTTTCCATCGGTTTTACGACAAACAAACACGCTCTAGAGTGGTTTACACCCCGTTAAAGAAATTACTCGACTTCCACTGCTCCATAGCTGTCACTTTCATAATAGTGACTTATATCAAATAGAATATAACGTTTAACATACAAAATGCAAACAAAAAAATAATTCGAAAACATTATTGACAAAATCTATGTGGTCCGGGCGCATTCAAAGCTTTGAAATAACCATGATAAGGAAGAGACAGGCTTCTTTAAAGGACCATGGAACTTGATAAGCATAGCAATTTGCGAAATTTGAATTCGCGCTGGACCACCTTAATTTTGTAAACAATGTTTTCGAATCAATTTTTGTTTGCATTTAAAATTTTTCAAAATATAGAACCATTTACAAGTCGAGCTCAACGTTGCTTGACATTGCCAGATCGGACAACTGAGCACGTATAAATTGCCCCCTTCTTATATGAAGTGCACCCCCTGAAATTGTTTTAAGTCTTTCAAAAAAAACGAAAAAACCAACTTTTTTACGCATTCAGGCTTAGGCAATGGTAGGCTAGCGCCCGTTAGGGTGGACCCAAAAATCCGTTTTTTTTTAATTTCTAGGGGAGGTTGCACTTTATATGCTGTCAGTTAGCCGACTACCACGGTTCTACAGCTCTTCCTTATTAGTTGGTGTTTAAAATTGAATGATAAATGAAATTTAAAATGCACAAAAAAAATTAATTCGAAAACATCATTGACAAAGTCAGGGTGGTCCCGCGCGAATTTAAATTTCGCAAATTGCTGTGCTTATCAATTTACGCTTATCGATTTACATGGTCCTTTAAAGGGGCATGTCCGTGCGTTATAAATTGAAACCCGCCAATTCAAAAACTTTTCATAATCATTGGATTTCTGTACGAATTTTTTGATTGGGTTTCTAACAAAACTAGACCTAAAATTAACTTCTAGGCCTTGTTTTTTTAGAAACTAAGTTAGAAATTCTAAGAAATTCTAACTTAGTTTCTAACAAAACAAGGCCTAGAAGTTGATTTTAGGTCTAGGCCTATCAAAAAAATTCGTACAGAAATCCAATGATTAGGAAAAATTTTGAATTAGCGGGTTCCAATTTATAACGTACGGGCATGCCCCTTTCACAGCCTTTCAAAATCTGAATTTCCTTGTAGTTCAACTTAAACAAAACGCCAAGAATTTAACAGCAGTTTTTACGCGCTTTTAAATTTTTTTGTTCATTTTCAGCACCCAAATATCAGACAATTTTCGGTTCAACAGATGCACTTAAAAAGTAGGCAATACATGAAGAGACGACAGCAACTTTATTCAGATTCAATCTCTAACACAATATTCAGATCAAACAATACATTTCGCACATAAGATTCTTCTATAAGTTTTTTCAAAATCACTGGACGATTTTTTATTGAGGCGAATCTTCTTTCATCGCTGTTGACTTTCGGTGGAGAGATTTAATAGATCCTTCTGCGATGGATTCGCGTTCTTGCTTGGCTGACGAGTATGTCCTCCGTAGGTGACTGATACATCTTTGATAACAGGCTGCTGAGCTTTCACACACATTGTTGGATGGCCACTAGTTCTCACATGAGCTGCCCCGAAAACAAAATTTCTAAGTTTTCCCACACATAAAGTTCTCCACATACCCACTATGTCCAAGAGGAACAGGCGGAACAATGACCAGAGGTCGATTGAAGTTCTTCGATCTATTTTGACTATACTCGTGGTGGCTTCGCTGCGTCTTCTGAGTAGCTGTCTCCGCTTCCTCTTCCAAATCAGTTCTTCGATTGCGAAGTACGTTCCACCAACTGCGCCTTCTGACTCAGAAGTTCCGAGTAACGTCATCGACCACTTTGGCATGTTCCTCATTGAGCTTAGCGAACGCTTTATTGTCTGCGATAAGTCTGGTGATGCCTTGCTTGCAACAGATTTCAGCGATACAAGCTTCATCGACTGATTTGTTGGTCATCCAGAGGAAGTATATTAATGTGATGGCAGAGATAACGCTAAAACAATAACTTGTTGAGCCTAAAAACCAGTTCTGAGGATACGTTTACACATAGATCCCATAGATTTTTTATCTTAACTCACTTCTTGACAGAGACCCTTCTGTTGCACATTCCTTTGGTTGGCTTCGCAATTTTTCCCTTGGCTCATTACGCTTGCCTGGAATTAAAGTAAGCATTTGATGAGAAGTAAACAAGAACTAAATCTACAAACTTGTGTTTTGTGAGCGGCCTTTGCTCTTTTTTAGCACTTAGCTTGCTCCACCTCCTTTAAACTGCATTATGCCTCTTAGCCGAGAGTTCTGCTGAATCAAAGATTCATCTTCATCATTTTAATCCAACTGCTCTATAAAACAAAAAAAATTTAAAGTGATATGTAAGACAAGCTGAAAGGACTTACGAAGGCGGACCCTACCTGCAGCCTTAGCTCGGTTTGCAGTTTCGAGTTCTGCTCTTAATTCAGCTTGCAGCCGTTTTTCATCAGCTCGTTTCACTGAAACAAAAAAACCGTCAAAACAGTAGATAAAACAAGGTGAAAGAGCTTACGAAGACGGATTTTTCCTGCTTCTTTTGCTTGCTCACTTGCCGTTTTCTTAGCTTGATTTGTGCGTTCATTATTCTTCCATCTTGTTTTGACTGCGGCTGAACGAATTTCGGAGAGAAACACTCCATTTGGCTTAACGCACATTCGTCTGCTGGAGACCATCTTTAGCTCTGAAAAAAACACTGAATTTATTTTTGTATGAGACACGCCAATTTTGTATTTTTTGAGCTTTTCTTTACGCCAAAAGAAAGCCCACAATGTCTTCTATCTTAATAACCAGACCAATTTTTGCAGAGTCAGAATTTTTAAAAGTAGAGACCGTTTGAAGCAAACAAGTGGCATTTTTCCGAGTAAAAATTGGGGTTTTTGCGTTTTCTGTCTAACTTTTGTATAAAACGCCCTAAATTTGTATTTTTTTGTATACATCCTTGGTACCCAAATGCAGCAAATTTACTCCTCTATCGAGTCTCTGGTTTTGTTTGAGAAAAATTAGACAGAAAAACTTGGCGGGATCTCAATCGAATCAATAAGGCAAAGAAATTTCTTCGAAAATTTTCAAAGAAATTGCTTGTGATTTTGAAATTTTACGTGTTTTATGGGCAAGTGATGGCTCATTCGAGAGTTCTTAATGCGAGGAATATTTTGGCTATAAGCATGCACAAGCCAAAAAGGAAAAAATCAGGTCAGAGGCATGAAACAAAAAAGGGGGTCTCCAATCGACCATTTTTGTTTGGCGCCAATTTCCCTAATACACTAAGATTCAAATTTTGAAAGGCTGTGCTTTAGGGCAACAAAATTTTCCGTCGCTCACTAGACTAGTCTCACAAAAATTAAAATTTAAAAGCGTTTCTTAGCAATTGAAAAATTATTAATGGTATTAGGAAGGGTCACCTTTTCCATATTTCCTCACCTTTATCTGCACTCTATTGCTCAAAAGACCTTGAACATCAACATCACTGCCCCATAAATGGCTTGGGAATATAACTCTTCTCTAGCACCACCAACCTACCTACTGCACTCTCTTTGTATCTCTGTAGGGCAATTGAAGGGCGTGTTCTTTGGTAGGATCTTTATTTCCTCTCCTCTCACAACTTTTGCAATCCATTATTGATTTTTGGAATTTTCGGAACAACACAACAAGATGCGCAGAGATAGCCTTAAGGTTTGCACCAAACCTGTGTCTTTTTCTCTGCTGGTCATGTATTTTGCTAGCCGCGCCAAGTTTTTTTATAAACTGTTTGCTGTGGGCGAGCATTTGAAACAGACGCTCAGAGAAAAATATTTTCATTTTTTACAAAGAAAAACTTTTTCTCATTTCTTTGTAAATCCATTAAATTCAAATCTTGACCAAGTCTACAATAGAATTAGGCTAAACTTCCTTATAAGGGAACTACCCACAATCATGTTTTGACCACTTTTTTAGATGTTTTAGACCTTGAATGCTACAGAAAACGTGTTATTTTCATTAGGAAACACATTTTCATAAAAAAAATTTTGACAAAAAATTCACTTTTTTGGACCGCTTTTCATTATTTTTGAAAAATGTTTGGTGTTGTTGGGAGCATAAGCCCACATGCGGGCTCTGCCGCATACAAAAGTTAACTGTGCATGGTTTCCACCTTTTGCACAGTTTGTTGGTTCAAGTGAATGGTTTCTAGGGTGCGCTTTCTTGTGTAGCTCAACCCCAAGCCTCCAAGCCCCCAAGCCCCCAAGCCCCCAAGCCCCCAAGCCCCCAAGCCCCCAAGCCCCCAAGCCCCCAAGCCCCCAAGCCCCCAAGCCCCCAAGCCCCCAAGCCCCCAAGCCCCCAAGCCCCCAAGCCCCAAGCCCCCTCTCTGCCTGCCTCCGTGGGCGTAGGGGGCTTGGGGGTTAGAGCTACACGAGACAGCTCACCTTAGAGATTAATTCGAGCTAATGCGCTCAGGTTGTATCCATTTCCAGGGTTTTTTTCATATAAGCCGCGTGTGGGTTGTTATGTGAGAGAACGTTTCTTTAATGTGATATCATAATGTAATGTGATATCGTATGTGCTTATGTTATTGTTACGAATAAAGATTGGTGGTTTTTTTTTATCGTGCTAAATAAATTTGTAACGTGATTATATGAGAATATCTAAAATTCAGAGTGACCAAGTCAAAAGTGATTTTTTGTCAAAAATTTTTTTATGCAAATGTGTTTCCCAATCAAAATAACACGTTTTCTGTAGCAGTCAGGTTCTAAAACATTAAAAAAGTGGTCAAAACATGATTTTGGGTAGTTCCCAAAATTCCTGCCTAGATTTACATGCTACTGAAACTTTAGTTGTAACTTTCTTCAACAGTGCGAAAATTTGATAAACCATACAAAAATATCTTTTTAGTCTTATACCTCAAACATAAAACTAGGTTGCTTAGATCAGTTAAATAGGAATCGCTAAAATTCGAATTTGGGTGGGTGGTACTCTTTTATCTAACACTGAACTCGATTTTAGACCATATTAAAAAAATATTGTGCTAGATGAAAGAGTACTGTCTCCCGCCAATTCAAATTCCAGCACTTCCGATTGTCGTCTGCAGCAATGCTCCTATAGAAATTAATTGTGTTCAATACTTAGAAAAAGAGAATTTTTTAGGTAAAAGTAGTTAACTTTGTAAGAGATTCTTAAAATTTCACATGATTTTAATGATACTTGGTGCAGAAAAGGCAATAAAGCTCCAGTCAATTGATTTTTCGATTTATTTTAATTGCCTGCTTTCGATCGCCTGGTTGATTTATGATTAAAACAGCTAAATTTATCCCAATCATCTGCTCGCATATGTTTTTTGTTACATTTTGTTCGAAAAGAGCTACTTTACATTTTTCAAATATTTTAGCAGAAACACTTTTTTATTTGTCATTTTGGCACTGTATTTTGATCGTTTTAACTATGTCGACATGTAGGCATACTCAAAATGCACATGGCGACCGAAAATGTAGCTAAGATTTAAGTGGATTTTCAGTACTGATGTGTCGAAAACACAATATTGTTTTAAATCGCGTTCTTCTCTTAGAATAGATTTTTTCGTCTATCATACGAAATGCGTAAAGGAAAATTTTGATGAAAGGTTAGCATTGCCAACTTGTGGTTCACAATAGAAAAAGTTTGCTTTAAAATTTTATATTGAAAAAATCTCTTTGTAACGGCACCTCTTAAATTCTTTCTCCCCAGCTTTTTTTCTTCAATTTTTTAAGATTTGACCTGTCCAGTCAAAAAAATAGCAAGGATTACGATTTTGCCGATCGTTGGAGAAACTAAACAGTTTTGATATAAAGGTCGGCAGATCTTCATAGAAATTCTGTTATGTCAAGGTCCGCAGGTCTTTATTGTAAAATGTATTTGTTTTGTTAACAATTGGTAAAATATAATTCCTCTAATAGACTGACGAATTATAAGTGAAAAACAATGTATTTAATAATTTTTTATTAAGCTTTTATGCTTTTTACTAGTCAGTGCCCAGTTGTTAACGCCACTTTTTGGGTGATTTACTTTTTGCATTTTTCTTGTTTCTTAATTTTTTTATATGACATGCTTTTAAACATTTTGAATAAATTATTAGCTCCTACTAGGCCAAATAGCATAAAGTATACATCCGCCAAAAAGTTTTATGCCCTTTAGAAAGTATTGATTACACAATTTAGAGGGTGGAGACAGCAAGCCTTATTGTTTTTCTTGTCCGAGAAAAAAAAAGAATTCAAAGCATTTTGGCAGAATTAATTGGACTGCAAATCAATGTCTACATTTTTAATAATGCAAATATTTATGTTTGACCAGATTTGTTTTAGCTACCAGCTAAAATGAATGCTCGTGGAGCTGAGCAAGAAGAATCCTCAGAAGGCAAAAGTTGTCCTCAACTCATACTAATATTAATATCTCTTTCCTGCTATTAACTGCAATGATTTTGGGTATTATTGGTGCCATGAGTCCTAGCTGGCAAATAGTAGATATCCGAGAATTTCAAGCTGAACATCATGTGAGTTTTTTATTTAGATTTTTGGCGCTACCGGAGTCTGCCGGAGTATCTCTACCCCAAGCAACCAAGGCGCCTGCGCCCCCGAAGGGGCAGGCGCCTTGGTCGGTTAGAGATGCGCGCACTCACTTACCTTAGGCATAATTCCGAGCAAGACTCTTGATCAAAAATGCATTTAGAGGCTCTTTTTACCCAGCTCCAGTGACCAAAACATGGTAAAACAGGCAAATGGTCGAAATTTCAAAATGCCCAAAACTCAATTTTTTATTGACCAGAACACAAAAATAATGTCATTTTTGAACTTCTGAGGTGATTTTAGGTTGATATAGGGTGTTTGGAAACACTTTTAAATTTTTTCATATAGAGTTATCTATACGCCTTCGTGATTAGTGAGTTTGCATAGTCTAGTGGTTTGCTTTTAGCAGTGCAATGAAAATGACGCATAGGTTCGAGTCCGGGTGTGGACTTCCTATAGATTCAGTCAACCAGCAGCTAGAGCATGCCATTGTAATTAGTCTTTGGCGGGCGTAGATAGTGCGGGTAAAATAAAATGAGCATAAATTTGCCACTGTTGAGTTTGTTATGCTCAAGCAGTTTTCCAAAGTTGCTAATATTTTTGCCTTTTACATTGGGTATGCAAGTTTTTTTATTCTTACTTTTTGCCTTTACGCTCTTAAGTTGGAGTATCATCGCCAACCGATTTCAAACGGGCATAATTCTTTTCTAAAGCGGATTTTGAAAAGCGTTCTCTCGAGTGGCGATTTCATTTGCTGTTAATAAAGTTTTCAGTTTTTTTTACATTTTACATTTTTTGCCTTTCTGACTTTTAGGAGAGGGGGTCGATGATACACATGTTTTTGTCCCGTTGACTATATTTGGTCATTCTGACTCAGAATGAGACTCATGAAAAGACCCTTCTGAAACCTCTGCAGAATTTCCAGTATACCGTATAACCTCTATTAATATCCCCCCTCTAATTATGGCTTAATAAAGAAAACACGGTTCCCTAAGAACATTTATATTCAAAAATTCTTAGGATTGTGATTATAGAAATGAAAGACCAAAATTCTGGTCATCATCTCGTTCCTTAAAAAACTAAGATTATTTAAATAAAATTCACAAGGAAAATTAAAGGAAAAACTAAGAAATTGTTAGAAAAATGATAGAATCAATAAGATTTGAAATTTTATAATTTAGATATTCACGAATATTTTTTATTTACCAATTTTTAGCATGGTTTATGGCTAGACTGCTCCAGAGCTGAAAGAGCCTACAAAAGAGCCGATCATCTGTCAGATAAAAGTCCACTGCATTGCACCTACAAATTTGATGCTCATGCTGCCAAATTGTTGGAAGAAAACAAGAGTGAAATCGATTCCAATGCAGCTGCCTTGGAGTCTGAGCACCACCAGTTTTATGGTCATTTTCTATTTTTGATAAAAAAAAAGTATCTACTTCAAAAAACTATTACAGGCTGGCACAAAGCAGTTTTAGTGTTCATATGCTTGTCCCTAACTGCAGGAGGTCTAGCTTTGTGTGTAGGAGTATGCACTCCATGCTCACCACCCTGTGCCTTGATGCATTGTGTCTTGTGCTTCTTTTCTTGTAGGTTTTCTTGATATACTGAGGCTATTAATATTGTGACACGTTGGGTCCGTGAATCCAAGCTTTAACTGTGCAATCAACCCTTGATTTGACGCCGACCATAAGGTGACCGAGGGTTTACTTTGACTGACTTCTAGTCAAAGCTAACCAAATTGGCATATTTTTAATGACTTAGAACCGAGGGTTTAAATCGAGGTTTGTATACTGTAAAATTATTAAGGGCTATTAGAATAGTGTAGTTGAAAACATCTTTTTTTTTTAAATTTCTTTTTTGTATGACTGAAAAACCATAAAACAACCGAACAATAACGATTACGAAAAGCTCAAACAAGTCCAATATTTAATTTTGCTCGTAGAATAGTAAAAAGTGTCCGTAGAAAATTTAATTTTTCCATTAATTTTTTTTGTAAAATTTTTGAAATTGCCAGTAAATTTCCAAAAATTGCCAGTAGATTTCTGGATTTTGACCGTACTCGATCAAAAAGCATGTTTTAACCACTTTTTAAGATGCTTTTGGACCTGAAACATGCTGAAAAGATGTTTTAACGGCGTAGACGACACTTTTTCGAGAAAAAGTTTATCATGACCAACATTTTCCGACCAGTGGTCTCTCAAAGCAAAAAGTCAAATGTTGGTCATGATGAACTTTTTCTCGAAACAGTGTCGTAAGACATCTTTTCAGCATGTTGCAGGCGCAAGAGCATCTTAAAAAGTAGTTGAATCATGCTTTTTGATCGAGTACGGGCAAAATTCAGAAATCTACTAGCAATTTTCAAAATCCCACGAGCAATTTCTAAAATTCTTCGGGCAAAAATTAATACCGCCCGTTCTCAAGAATATAAATAGCTGATTTGCTTCTTTACATAAATATTTTGATAATTTGTTATTTTTCAGTTTTTTTTGCCTGCGTTGCATCTGCAATTTTCTTTTTCGCAGCTCACCGTGTGGTAAACACTTTATTGAAAAAAAATGAATGAAAGTTATTTATATGTTTTCAGGACAGTAGATTTGTTCAAGGTTTGGTGGGAACTTACGAGGTGACTGTTTACAAAAACATATTGGATCTCGCAAAATAAATCTAGTAGGCGCACCCTACTTGATTCTTTTCGATCATATCTGCGATGAACTTCCACACCGCAATATTGCACTTTTCGGCTTAGGCTTAAGCTCAGGGTAGGAAGGATAACAGGAAGACCGAGGCAAAAAAGGGCGCAAGGTAGATCAGGACCATTATTTTTAGCTATATTATCGTAAAAAACTTAAACCAGTCTTTTCACACACTTTACGAGGAAAAAGAGAATAAATCGAATGATTAACAGTCGAGCCAAAGAAAAATGAAACACTTACAGTTACATAGATTTCAACCAAGCAGGTTGAGTAGCCGCGGTGACCGGGAGTTGCACACTCGTTTACTTTAAAAAAATTCAAGTTTCAAAACAACTTTAACCGTAATGTTGCAGCAAACAATTGGAGAAGCATTCTACTGCTACATTGTTGGATGTATTCTACAGATGCTAGTTTTTATTCTAAGCATCATCGGTGCTTATCATGCTCTGAGGAGTGATTATTTATTTATTTTTTATTACTACTTTTAGCAAAAAAAAATTTAGGTACACGTGTAGAAGAATTGGTTTCTAGGGAACTAGCTCCTCTTTACCATCCTCGTTACGGCAAGACTACTGTCTAAATCTCAGGTATTTGCTCAGTCTCAGATTATTTGCTTTGTTTGTAATTTAAAAAGTTGTCTCAAACAAATATATATTTTAATTTTTGTTTCTTTTTTGAATATAAGTCATGTTTTTTAGATTAAATTAGTCTTTGCGAAGAATTGCTCCGAAATCGTGTTTGTAAATATTTGTTGTTGTTTTCTGCATTTCAGTATAAAAAATATTATTGTTGCAAAAAAGGTTTACGACAAATTTGATCTAATACTTTATTTTATTTATAAAAAAAACAATTAAAATTTTGCAATTCAGAATTCTCTTCAAGTCGCTATAATAAAAGAAAGTAGCGAAATATAAGAAGTAGTTTTAATGTTACTTACAAGTCAGAAGATAAGAATTAAAAGGGTTGTATGTTCTGGAGTACGGTCGGTAGGGTGAATCATGCCAGTATTTGCTAAAAACGCTTTTACAGAAAGTGTAAAACAATTTTGCATTGAATTATAAATTATTATAATATATAATTATAATATAATTTTAAAAATATTATTGTTGCAATAAAGGTTTATATATATAATTAAATATATATATAATTATATAAAATATATCGGAGATTGAATAGTTCTTAATCAATAAGTACTGCATTTTTTGCTACCGCATTAAAATCAGTTACTAAAGAATGTAAAATAATTTTAGACCTATGATCCAACCCCACTTTTATGTTATAAACACGACCCATTTGTTGACTTTATCTCCCTGTTGATTCTTTCACTTTAGGCTGAATACTTTAAAACTGACCCAATTATGTTTCTTGACTAATAAAAAAGCAAGAAAAACATGTTTGAGCTTTAGTACACGCCAAAAAACATCAAGATGACTAATGTTATAAAAGCTCTATTGTCTTATAGGGGAAAATAAGTTTTCAAATTATATCGATCAGATATGTTGCTTTCAAGCTGGCGCTAGCAAAAATATTAAAAATACCTGTAGTAGGCTCTAGACTGAAAGCTGCGGTAGCGTTTAAAAGGCTGATATTGGTCAAATCTATTGTACCTGAAATAATTTAGTCTTCATATAATAAAAGCAATGCTTTTTTATTTTGTTTAGATATAATCCAAATTTTTTATTTAGACTTGAATTGGATTTGGACGAAGACTCTAGTACCATAGTACTGACACATGTCCGCAAATCTTTGGATTCAAAGTTTTCAAAAACTCGTAAAACGATTTTAAAGCTTAAACTAAAGTTCAAAGCTTCTCATGTCTAAATTTAATGCCTCAGATATATTGACTATTTTATTTATTTTGTAACAAGTCGATTCTCACCAGCTGTCATCATACTAAAATTAATCGGTTAGCAATTAAATAAAAAACTGTCTAAATATGGCACCAAATATCTGTAGAAGCGAAACTTCCACTTATCGTCATGACTGGCAAAAAAGTAGGGCCAATTGGGCTTGTATATAGGTCTTCGTCGGGCTGTAAATTCAGGCACACTTTTTGGCTTGAACTCAGGCACAGAGTAGACTCGGGATAGCTAAAGTCATCTATTTATTTTGATAAAAAAGTAAAAAAAAATAAAAGCCAACATAATTAGGCACTGGATTTTTGTCTACTAAATCCGGATGTATAATTGCGGCCGAGCGTGCCCTCATAATTTGGTATTCAAAACTCATGTTTGTTTATAAAAAAGGTCAAGAGCATCCACAAATGAGTATTTCACAATCTGTGAAGTAGTATTGATCCACATAAAAATACACAACAGGTGTGTTTTATGGAAAAATCAACAGCCAACAAGATAAAGGATTAAGGCGTGGGTGTAAAAAAAAAATAGAACGATTTTTTTTTACATTTTTTGCGTCTGTTTGTATGACACATTTAGGAAAGAAAACAAGAACCTGCAGTTTTGAACTTTTTTGGCCAAAAACAAATCTTGGTCATTGTATTAGTCTTGTCACATATCTTGTCACACAAATATCCTAGTTTTTCCAATCACGAATCGGAAACGTCTTTTATTTGAGACCCAAAATTTTTAAAACGTTTGAGATTTTTCTTTATTTTTATTGCTTAAAATTAATGAACACTGGATAAAATGGTACTTTTTGACGAAAAATGGTCAAATTGTCTTTTTTTGGTTAAATGTACTTTATTTCAAAATTTTGAGTTCCGAGCCCTGCTTTAAATTCAATATTAAAAAAAATTTCCTCTTTCTATTTTTTTCGCTTAATTTTGTATGTAGCATTATTTACAAGGCCAGTTTATACTACAGCGTTTTTTATTGAACATGATTACTCAATACTGAAAATTTACAACCGTTTCAAACAATAAAGAAGCAAACACTAAGGCAATCAAAAAAAGTAAATCGGCACTAAAAAGCCTCAAAACAAAAAATTTGCTATTATTTGAACTTAAGTGGGGGAGAGTAAACTTTATATACGCATTGCCTGGGGTCACAGGCATCTGCCGTAATTTTCAAAATCCCCCACGGGGCGGGTTGAAAAGTCACGGGCCGGCCTGCCCGGAAAAGCCCGGAAAGTTTGTTGACTATGAAAAACTGGTTGAATATGTGAAATTTTTTGATTATGTAAAATTCGTTAACTGTGTAAAATTTGTTAACTATAAAAATTTTGTTAACTTTGTAAGATTTGTTGACTATGAATATTACACTGACTATAGAAACTTTGTTAACTATGTAAAATTCGTTAACTGTGTAAAATTTGTTAACTATAAAAATTTTGTTAACTTTGTAAGATTTGTTGACTATGAATATTACACTGACTATAGAAACTTTGTTAACTATGTAAAATTCGTTAACTGTGTAAAATTTGTTAACTATAAAAATTTTGTTAACTTTGTAAGATTTGTTGACTATGAATATTACACTGACTATAGAAACTTTGTTAACTATGTAAAATTCGTTAACTGTGTAAAATTTGTTAACTATAAAAATTTTGTTAACTTTGTAAGATTTGTTGACTATGAATATTACACTGACTATAGAAACTTTGTTAACTATGTAAAATTCGTTAACTGTGTAAAATTTGTTAACTATAAAAATTTTGTTAACTTTGTAAGATTTGTTGACTATGAATATTACACTGACTATAGAAACTTTGTTAACTATGTAAAATTCGTTAACTGTGTAAAATTTGTTAACTATAAAAATTTTGTTAACTTTGTAAGATTTGTTGACTATGAATATTACACTGACTATAGAAACTTGGTTAACTATGTAAAATTCGTTAACTGTGTAAAATTTGTTAACTATAAAAATTTTGTTAACTTTGTAAGATTTGTTGACTATGAATATTACACTGACTATAGAAACTTTGTTAACTATGTAAAATTCGTTAACTGTGTAAAATTTGTTAACTATAAAAATTTTGTTAACTTTGTAAGATTTGTTGACTATGAATATTACACTGACTATAGAAACTTTGTTAACTATGTAAAATTCGTTAACTGTGTAAAATTTGTTAACTATAAAAATTTTGTTAACTTTGTAAGATTTGTTGACTATGAATATTACACTGACTATAGAAACTTTGTTAACTATGTAAAATTCGTTAACTGTGTAAAATTTGTTAACTATAAAAATTTTGTTAACTTTGTAAGATTTGTTGACTATGAATATTACACTGACTATAGAAACTTTGTTAACTATGTAAAATTCGTTAACTGTGTAAAATTTGTTAACTATAAAAATTTTGTTAACTTTGTAAGATTTGTTGACTATGAATATTACACTGACTATAGAAACTTTGTTAACTATGTAAAATTCGTTAACTGTGTAAAATTTGTTAACTATAAAAATTTTGTTAACTTTGTAAGATTTGTTGACTATGAATATTACACTGACTATAGAAACTTGGTTAACTATGTAAAATTCGTTAACTGTGTAAAATTTGTTAACTATAAAAATTTTGTTAACTTTGTAAGATTTGTTGACTATGAATATTACACTGACTATAGAAACTTTGTTAACTATGTAAAATTCGTTAACTGTGTAAAATTTGTTAACTATAAAAATTTTGTTAACTTTGTAAGATTTGTTGACTATGAATATTACACTGACTATAGAAACTTTGTTAACTATGTAAAATTCGTTAACTGTGTAAAATTTGTTAACTATAAAAATTTTGTTAACTTTGTAAGATTTGTTTACTATGAATATTACACTGACTATAGAAACTTTGTTAACTATGTAAAATTCGTTAACTGTGTAAAATTTGTTAACTATAAAAATTTTGTTAACTTTGTAAGATTTGTTGACTATGAATATTACACTGACTATAGAAACTTTGTTAACTATGTAAAATTCGTTAACTGTGTAAAATTTGTTAACTATAAAAATTTTGTTAACTTTGTAAGATTTGTTGACTATGAATATTACACTGACTATAGAAACTTTGTTAACTATGTAAAATTCGTTAACTGTGTAAAATTTGTTAACTATAAAAATTTTGTTAACTTTGTAAGATTTGTTGACTATGAATATTACACTGACTATAGAAACTTTGTTAACTATGTAAAATTCGTTAACTGTGTAAAATTTGTTAACTATAAAAATTTTGTTAACTTTGTAAGATTTGTTGACTATGAATATTACACTGACTATAGAAACTTTGTTAACTATGTAAAATTCGTTAACTGTGTAAAATTTGTTAACTATAAAAATTTTGTTAACTTTGTAAGATTTGTTGACTATGAATATTACACTGACTATAGAAACTTTGTTAACTATGTAAAATTCGTTAACTGTGTAAAATTTGTTAACTATAAAAATTTTGTTAACTTTGTAAGATTTGTTGACTATGAATATTACACTGACTATAGAAACTTTGTTAACTATGTAAAATTCGTTAACTGTGTAAAATTTGTTAACTATAAAAATTTTGTTAACTTTGTAAGATTTGTTGACTATGAATATTACACTGACTATAGAAACTTTGTTAACTATGTAAAATTCGTTAACTGTGTAAAATTTGTTAACTATAAAAATTTTGTTAACTTTGTAAGATTTGTTGACTATGAATATTACACTGACTATAGAAACTTGGTTAACTATGTAAAATTCGTTAACTGTGTAAAATTTGTTAACTATAAAAATTTTGTTAACTTTGTAAGATTTGTTGACTATGAATATTACACTGACTATAGAAACTTTGTTAACTATGTAAAATTCGTTAACTGTGTAAAATTTGTTAACTATAAAAATTTTGTTAACTTTGTAAGATTTGTTGACTATGAATATTACACTGACTATAGAAACTTTGTTAACTATGTAAAATTCGTTAACTGTGTAAAATTTGTTAACTATAAAAATTTTGTTAACTTTGTAAGATTTGTTTACTATGAATATTACACTGACTATAGAAACTTTGTTAACTATGTAAAATTCGTTAACTGTGTAAAATTTGTTAACTATAAAAATTTTGTTAACTTTGTAAGATTTGTTGACTATGAATATTACACTGACTATAGAAACTTTGTTAACTATGTAAAATTCGTTAACTGTGTAAAATTTGTTAACTATAAAAATTTTGTTAACTTTGTAAGATTTGTTGACTATGAATATTACACTGACTATAGAAACTTTGTTAACTATGTAAAATTCGTTAACTGTGTAAAATTTGTTAACTATAAAAATTTTGTTAACTTTGTAAGATTTGTTGACTATGAATATTACACTGACTATAGAAACTTTGTTAACTATGTAAAATTCGTTAACTGTGTAAAATTTGTTAACTATAAAAATTTTGTTAACTTTGTAAGATTTGTTGACTATGAATATTACACTGACTATAGAAACTTTGTTAACTATGTAAAATTCGTTAACTGTGTAAAATTTGTTAACTATAAAAATTTTGTTAACTTTGTAAGATTTGTTGACTATGAATATTACACTGACTATAGAAACTTTGTTAACTATGTAAAATTCGTTAACTGTGTAAAATTTGTTAACTATAAAAATTTTGTTAACTTTGTAAGATTTGTTGACTATGAATATTACACTGACTATAGAAACTTTGTTAACTATGTAAAATTCGTTAACTGTGTAAAATTTGTTAACTATAAAAATTTTGTTAACTTTGTAAGATTTGTTGACTATGAATATTACACTGACTATAGAAACTTTGTTAACTATGTAAAATTCGTTAACTGTGTAAAATTTGTTAACTATAAAAATTTTGTTAACTTTGTAAAATTTGTTGACTATGAATATTACACTGACTATAGAAACTTTGTTAACTATGTAAAATTCGTTAACTGTGTAAAATTTGTTAACTATAAAAATTTTGTTAACTTTATAAGATTTGTTGACTATGAATATTACACTGACTATAGAAACTTTGTTAACTATGTAAAATTCGTTAACTGTGTAAAATTTGTTAACTATAAAAATTTTGTTAACTTTGTAAGATTTGTTGACTATGAATATTACACTGACTATAGAAACTTTGTTAACTATGTAAAATTCGTTAACTGTGTAAAATTTGTTAACTATAAAAATTTTGTTAACTTTGTAAGATTTGTTGACTATGAATATTACACTGACTATAGAAACTTTGTTAACTATGTAAAATTCGTTAACTGTGTAAAATTTGTTAACTATAAAAATTTTGTTAACTTTGTAAGATTTGTTTACTATGAATATTACACTGACTATAGAAACTTTGTTAACTATGTAAAATTCGTTAACTGTGTAAAATTTGTTAACTATAAAAATTTTGTTAACTTTGTAAGATTTGTTGACTATGAATATTACACTGACTATAGAAACTTTGTTAACTATGTAAAATTCGTTAACTGTGTAAAATTTGTTAACTATAAAAATTTTGTTAACTTTGTAAGATTTGTTGACTATGAATATTACACTGACTATAGAAACTTTGTTAACTATGTAAAATTCGTTAACTGTGTAAAATTTGTTAACTATAAAAATTTTGTTAACTTTGTAAGATTTGTTGACTATGAATATTACACTGACTATAGAAACTTTGTTAACTATGTAAAATTCGTTAACTGTGTAAAATTTGTTAACTATAAAAATTTTGTTAACTTTGTAAGATTTGTTGACTATGAATATTACACTGACTATAGAAACTTTGTTAACTATGTAAAATTCGTTAACTGTGTAAAATTTGTTAACTATAAAAATTTTGTTAACTTTGTAAGATTTGTTGACTATGAATATTACACTGACTATAGAAACTTTGTTAACTATGTAAAATTCGTTAACTGTGTAAAATTTGTTAACTATAAAAATTTTGTTAACTTTGTAAGATTTGTTGACTATGAATATTACACTGACTATAGAAACTTTGTTAACTATGTAAAATTCGTTAACTGTGTAAAATTTGTTAACTATAAAAATTTTGTTAACTTTGTAAGATTTGTTGACTATGAATATTACACTGACTATAGAAACTTTGTTAACTATGTAAAATTCGTTAACTGTGTAAAATTTGTTAACTATAAAAATTTTGTTAACTTTGTAAGATTTGTTGACTATGAATATTACACTGACTATAGAAACTTTGTTAACTATGTAAAATTCGTTAACTGTGTAAAATTTGTTAACTATAAAAATTTTGTTAACTTTGTAAGATTTGTTGACTATGAATATTACACTGACTATAGAAACTTTGTTAACTATGTAAAATTCGTTAACTGTGTAAAATTTGTTAACTATAAAAATTTTGTTAACTTTGTAAGATTTGTTGACTATGAATATTACACTGACTATAGAAACTTTGTTAACTATGTAAAATTCGTTAACTGTGTAAAATTTGTTAACTATAAAAATTTTGTTAACTTTGTAAGATTTGTTGACTATGAATATTACACTGACTATAGAAACTTTGTTAACTATGTAAAATTCGTTAACTGTGTAAAATTTGTTAACTATAAAAATTTTGTTAACTTTGTAAGATTTGTTGACTATGAATATTACACTGACTATAGAAACATCGTTAACTATGTCAAATGCGTTGACTATGTTAAATTCATTGACTGTGAAAATTTCGTTAACTATGTAAAATTAGCTGACTATGAATATTACACTGACTATAGAAACTTTGTTAACTATGTAAAATTCGTTAACTGTGTAAAATTTGTTAACTATAAAAATTTTGTTAACTTTGTAAGATTTGTTGACTATGAATATTACACTGACTATAGAAACTTTGTTAACTATGTAAAATTCGTTAACTGTGTAAAATTTGTTAACTATAAAAATTTTGTTAACTTTGTAAGATTTGTTGACTATGAATATTACACTGACTATAGAAACTTTGTTAACTATGTAAAATTCGTTAACTGTGTAAAATTTGTTAACTATAAAAATTTTGTTAACTTTGTAAGATTTGTTTACTATGAATATTACACTGACTATAGAAACTTTGTTAACTATGTAAAATTCGTTAACTGTGTAAAATTTGTTAACTATAAAAATTTTGTTAACTTTGTAAGATTTGTTGACTATGAATATTACACTGACTATAGAAACTTTGTTAACTATGTAAAATTCGTTAACTGTGTAAAATTTGTTAACTATAAAAATTTTGTTAACTTTGTAAGATTTGTTGACTATGAATATTACACTGACTATAGAAACTTTGTTAACTATGTAAAATTCGTTAACTGTGTAAAATTTGTTAACTATAAAAATTTTGTTAACTTTGTAAGATTTGTTGACTATGAATATTACACTGACTATAGAAACTTTGTTAACTATGTAAAATTCGTTAACTGTGTAAAATTTGTTAACTATAAAAATTTTGTTAACTTTGTAAGATTTGTTGACTATGAATATTACACTGACTATAGAAACTTTGTTAACTATGTAAAATTCGTTAACTGTGTAAAATTTGTTAACTATAAAAATTTTGTTAACTTTGTAAGATTTGTTGACTATGAATATTACACTGACTATAGAAACTTTGTTAACTATGTAAAATTCGTTAACTGTGTAAAATTTGTTAACTATAAAAATTTTGTTAACTTTGTAAGATTTGTTGACTATGAATATTACACTGACTATAGAAACTTTGTTAACTATGTAAAATTCGTTAACTGTGTAAAATTTGTTAACTATAAAAATTTTGTTAACTTTGTAAGATTTGTTGACTATGAATATTACACTGACTATAGAAACTTTGTTAACTATGTAAAATTCGTTAACTGTGTAAAATTTGTTAACTATAAAAATTTTGTTAACTTTGTAAGATTTGTTGACTATGAATATTACACTGACTATAGAAACTTTGTTAACTATGTAAAATTCGTTAACTGTGTAAAATTTGTTAACTATAAAAATTTTGTTAACTTTGTAAGATTTGTTGACTATGAATATTACACTGACTATAGAAACTTTGTTAACTATGTAAAATTCGTTAACTGTGTAAAATTTGTTAACTATAAAAATTTTGTTAACTTTGTAAGATTTGTTGACTATGAATATTACACTGACTATAGAAACTTTGTTAACTATGTAAAATTCGTTAACTGTGTAAAATTTGTTAACTATAAAAATTTTGTTAACTTTGTAAGATTTGTTGACTATGAATATTACACTGACTATAGAAACTTTGTTAACTATGTAAAATTCGTTAACTGTGTAAAATTTGTTAACTATAAAAATTTTGTTAACTTTGTAAGATTTGTTGACTATGAATATTACACTGACTATAGAAACATCGTTAACTATGTCAAATGCGTTGACTATGTTAAATTCATTGACTGTGAAAATTTCGTTAACTATGTAAAATTCGTTAACTGTGTAAAATTTGTTAACTATAAAAATTTTGTTAACTTTGTAAGATTTGTTGACTATGAATATTACACTGACTATAGAAACTTTGTTAACTATGTAAAATTCGTTAACTGTGTAAAATTTGTTAACTATAAAAATTTTGTTAACTTTGTAAGATTTGTTGACTATGAATATTACACTGACTATAGAAACATCGTTAACTATGTCAAATGCGTTGACTATGTTAAATTCATTGACTGTGAAAATTTCGTTAACTATGTAAAATTAGCTGACTATATGAACGACGGGACGGCCTGAACGCAAAAGTACGGCCTGCACATGCCTGGTCACAGGTATTAATAGATAACTTAGCTATAGTTGCGTAAAAAAGTTTGCTCGTCTGCTTTAGGCAATTTGTACGGGTTTTTTTTACAGATTTCGTGATGTGATTGAATTAAGTATGTGAACAAAAAACTATAGTTTTTTTGTAATTTATTTTTTTGCTTCTTTTTAAGCCTATTTTAACGCACCAGAACGCTAAAAAGGTAGTTTTTCTTCAATATTTTTGAGGGAACAAACCTTTCGCATATTTCTCAGCTCTACAAAGAAACGAACAGACATGAATATGCCTAGAGGCAGTGTGATTACAATCACTTAGCAGTAGGTGACGCAACCAGTCAAAGAAACAGTGAAAAAGTGAAGTATGAAACAAAAATATGTCTTTTTGAACACATGGTTCAAATTGTATTTATTGCTGTGCTACTTTTGGTGACCTATTTCTAAGCCAAATGACCATCTGGTAAGATTTTTGAAATTTGTTCAATATTTCGACATTTTGACCACATAGTTTTCGGATCCGTTTTGGGGGGTAAACAAACTCTTTAACATACCATATTTACTCTAATAGTAGCTACCCCTCTTATTGTAGCTCTCCTGTAACAGTCATAATAGTTGACACAGCAATAAGAATGTTTCGTCGCCGTTTGGAAGTGTGTATTGAGCGGAATGGCAGAAGTGTTGAAACCAGCTAAAGACATACTGTTGATTTTTGATGAATAAAATGAGTGACTTTGAAAAAACATTGACAATTTGACGATAAGTGGACTAAATATGCAACTCTTTTTTTTAAACAAGATGGGAGACGCAGGGCTTTCGAATATGAGCTCGTGCATATATAGAGGTTCAACTGTATTTCTATTTATTATATCTTTTTGTAGCATGGCATTGTTTTTCCATGTAAACAATGTAGCCATCAAGAACCCAATAAACTTTGATGAAGTTCAAAATGACTTTTTTATTCCTGATAGCCCTGATGTAATTCAGCAAAGAAGGAATATTTCTGAGGTAAATAAAACTTTCTAGGTATTCTAATAAAAAAAGTTGTTTTCAGGACATTACTTCATGGCCGTTCGCCAGAATTCATCAGTTCGCTCGTCGCTTTTATCCATCGTATCTTAATGATTCAGAAGAATAAAACTTCATAGCACTACCTTTTTGCATAAATATTTATCTTTGAGTATTAGAACCTTGATATATAATGGCTCAAATTGGATTGCGCCATCTAAAGTCTGAATTTCGCCCTCTAATTACTGAATTCCGCCCTCTAATTTTAGGCTAAATTAACCTATACCCCCTTCACTCAATTAACCTTGACCCACTTCACTCAATTCAGCTTGGGAGACCAAAGCAATTTTTTTACACTTTTAAATACCAATAATTATTTTGCGTAAAAATGATAAAAAAAACTGAAAAACAACTTATTTTACACTTTTTGTGCAAAAAGTTATTGGTATTGACAAATGTAAAAAAAATTTTTGCCTTCGTCCCCCAAGCTGAATTGAGTGAAGGGGGTCAAGGTTAAGTGCTCCTAATTTTATATTGCCATTTTGTTTAAATTTTTGTTATATTTTTTTGCACCAGCGTGTAGCCCTGAATCTTGGCTTTCTAATGTGCTATCAAACTCTGCTGTATAATTTAAGGATTATAGAGATTCAGAGAATTTTAAAAAATTAACGTTTTTTTCTCAAAATTTCCGAATCTCTACATTCCTCAAATTATACAGCAGAGTTCGATAGCACATTAGAAAGCCAAGATTCGGGGCTACACACTAGTGCAAAAAAAATTAAAAAATTGTAACAATGTAACAAAAATTTAAACAAAAATGTCAATATAAAATTAGATGGCGAAATTCAGACTTTAAAGGGGGCGCACTTCAGTTACAGCCGATATATAATTTTGTTCTGTTCACATCTTATGTTTTGTAAATAAGCTTTAGGTTATTTTGCTTTTACAAAATTGAATAAAACAAATATTACTTCATATGGTTAAAAATACTGCAAAACCACAAAAACAAAATTTTAACAGCTGATTCGCATCAAAAAAGATGAAAACAGGTTGTGGTTGAATAACCGTCTCAGACTGACTCTCTGCTTTTTTCTTTATTTTTCCATTTATCAATTGACTTCCTACTAGATAGTTTTTCTTTATCATATATAAAATTAATATGCCGTATTTTTACACATCAATTTACTTTGCTTTATTATTGAGTGCTAAGCTAGCAAGTGCAGCCAAAGGGTATAAACCGAACATCATATTCATATTAGCAGATGATCTGGGCTTCGCAGACGTCGATTGGCATGGTTTGATTTTCAAATATGTGCTATTTGGGCCAGCGCGGGTAAAACCTCAATTTGAATTTTTTTTGAAATGACCAAATTCTATTTTTTTGGCCAAATATAATTTTTAAAAGTGACCTAACACGTAAACGCTCTTTTGTGAGGCTGTCTAAATTAAATCACCTTTTTTAAAAAAAGTCTTCACTAAAAATAGTGGCATTTTTATAGCTAACCCCCCATACTCGGATTTTTCGAAAAGTGACCCAAAATCACTTCCCAAACTCATTTTTTCTGCTCTACACGATAAAAAAAAGATTTCTGAACACTTTCTGATAAAAAAATTTGAATTTTGTCAAAAAATTTTGCCTTCCGCCCCTCAAAAGTAGACGGTAATTTTAAAGTACTTTTCACCAAATTTTAGCATTTTTCGAGTCGAATGAAGGTAAATTGATTTTAAACAGGTTTTTACTTTCTGGGGCCTACCGCATATAGAAACTCTGGTATGCATATGTTTTTATGCATCCAGAGTCACTTTCGAGCGATTTGTGTCTAAGGTATGTGGGTATGCGCATCTTATCCATAAGCCACCAAGCCACCTGCACCTTAGACATGATTCCGAGCAAGGTTCTTGATCAAAAACGCATTTAGAGAGTCTTTTTGCACAGCTCCATCAAGAAAAATGTGATAAATCACCCTAAATGACTCTAAAATACCTTAAAATGACACTCTATCCCTGAGGGATGTGAGGCAATTTTTTTAATTTTAAAGTGTTTAGAAATCCTTCTTTCATCGTGTAGAGCAGAAAAAATGAGTTCAGGAAGTGATTTCTCACTTTTCAAAAAATCCGAGTATGGGGGGACTATAAAAGTACCAAAATAGTTATTGAATCCTATATTACTGTGTTCTTGCAGAGGATAGTCTGGTTTTTAATTTCAGACAAAAATCTACACACTCCCTATCTCAGAGATCTAGCCTTCAGTGAGCATTCTACTTATTTGGCCAATTCCTATGTAAATCAGTTGTGCACACCGTAGGTCTTTTTTCATTGTTCAACTGTTCAAAAAACAAATTTTCAGTACTCGTTCAGCTCTAATGACTGGTCTTTATCCTTTTCGCACAGGAACTCAGGTTTTTTTGCATCAAAAAATTTATAAAACAAGTCTTAAATTAGAATGGCGTATTTTTGCAAGCCGAGCCAGGAGGAGTTCCTTTAGACCACCCTTTTTTTCCGCAAGACCTAAAAAATCTTGGCTACCGCAACTACATGGTTGGTAAATGGCATTTGGGCTATTGCCAAAAAGAATTTCTGCCAACTGTCCGCGGAGGGTTTGACTCATTTTATGGATATTACGGACCGCAGCAAGGTTATTTCAACCATAGTGCTGGTAGAAATATTTTTAAGATAAAATCTCTAATTCAATTTTTTCAAAATCAAAATTTTGCAGATTTGTTTGACCGCAACAATGGAATTATGATGCGAGGTCTAGATTTGTTTCGTGAACACAACGGAGTCAGTGTGCCAGATTTCAGCAAAAACGGCATTTATTCCACTGTTAGTGCAATTAAAATACACACTGAATACATTAATTTTTAGCACTTGTTCACAGAAGAAGCCATGCAAACTATTTCTGCTCATCAGCAAAATTACAAATTAAATCCTTTCTTTTTGTATCTAGCTTTCCAGTCTGTGCATTCTCCCTTGCAAGCCCCAGCTTATTACAGAAACAAGTGCTTAGCTCTTTTTCACAATCCTAAAAGGCTGACTTATTGTGGTAATACCCTGATTTTACAAAAAAAAATAATAACTAAACTTTTGGTCCATACATTAAAGCTATACAGGGTGGTTTAATAAATTCCGCCCCTTTCAAATTTCCATAATTTTTGTTTTAAGGCGATTTTCGAAATTCTGTTGTTTTTTATCGCGCCGACAATATTTTTTGGTGTAATATCGAAAACACAACTCTGGTTTTATCCCCCTGTGTTTTTGATCCTAATCTGTAAATGACCTCTGGATGGACAAGATCCAAACAAGAGGATGGACAAAGCAAAAATTGACAAACCAAAAATAGTGGGCGAGAAACACCGATTACCAATAACAAATTTCCGAAAATCGTCTTGAAAAAAAAGTTATGGCCACTTGAAACGGAAGGAACTTTATCGCACCACCCCGCATTGCTGTACTTTATTGGTTTAAAAAACCAACTATTTTAGCAATTCTAACAGCCATGGATGAAGCGATTGGCCGAGTTGTGGAGAATTTAAAAAGCTTAAAAATCTACCGAAATACGATTATAATCTTCAGCAGTGATGTTATTTACTAATAATTCTCCTTAAATATGAATTTAATTATTCAAAATTGCAGAATGGAGGTGATGCCATGTAAGCTTACAGTAAGAATTTTTCAACAAACAAATTATTTTAAGGTACGGTGCATCCAACTACCCTTTAAGAGGCCAAAAGAATACTTTATGGGAGGGTGGCACAAAAACTAACACTTTTGTGCATTTCCCTAAACTTATAACCAAATTTTCGTAAGTGGTTTTAATATTGAAATTTTCTAAACAATGAAAATTTAGCTATCGCTATGAGTAAGTTTTTTGATAGACTTTCTCATAACGGTGATGGGGTGGGCTAAAATAGAGAGATGTAGGCAAGGTTCGCGAAGCAATTGGACGGCGCGGCCACCATCAAAACTGGATTGAGTAGAAGCTGAAGGAACTGCACCGAACTGGACTTCTGCTGAGCTGATTGGAAAGACTGGAGTTCCTCGAGATAACTAGTACTTGACTAGTTAGGCTGCACTGAACCGAGAGGCTGAATCAGATTCGTAACTTCTTCTGTAAGCTGGAACAATTCCCACTGGCTGGCTTGATCGGCTTGACTTGAACACCCACTCTTCCTCTTCTTCACCGGCGTAGGAGAAAAGACGGGATTTGAGGCGGAGGACGAAACGATGTGGACGACAGCACAGCTAGATTTCGTGTAGACAACAGTGCAGAAATTGAATCCTGAAACACTAATTTGCCTTTCGCTCAGGCATAAGGAATTTTTCTGTGATTTGGCATTTACTAATAACTGGTCTCTTCTTCTGGAATCCGTAATCTAGAAGTGTAACCTTCCGCTTAAGCTGGAATCCAAATTGGAACAGCGAAGGTTGATCTTTAAATTATGGCTTTTGTCTGGAAGTTTTATAGCTAAAATTGTGGTTTTACTTACGTGGTTATACTGCAATAAGCGTTTACAGGACCCTATAGTAGGGATTTTGGTTTGTGGACAAGCCGCGAATGCGGCTGGCGCCTTCCTAGTAGTGATATTACTGGTCTTATCAAAAGTACCGGACCTAATACTATTGGGTTGAACCATAAGTAATGTCGTTTTTGAAAAATGGTTTTTATGTAACCTGTTACGATCATTTTTTAATACGTCATACACTATTTGATAGCCCTTTTCTTGGCCTTTCTAAACTGCCCTTTGGTCTTTTGAAAAAAAAAAATTCTTGAAAAATGACCAAAATCTAAGTTTTCCCAATTTATTCGGATTTCGGTAATTTTTTCAAGAAATTGTTTTTTTTTCAAAAGACCATATCTCAACACCCATATTTTCAAAAATAATTCGGTAAAATAGGTCTTATAGCTCTTCAAGTGCGCTACAAAATAGCACTAAGATGTTGTTAAAGTGCCAAATTCTGAATAAAACTTTTGACCAGTTAAAGCGATGAATGTACCCCCCTAAAGTGCCCTTTGGTGAACCTCATTTCTTTTGAGCACTTATACCCTCTATTTTTATCATAAATAAACATATGATGGCTCATTAGAAAGAGCAAGAAAAGGGCTACCAAGTAGTATATAATAATTAAATAAATAACTATAACATGTTACATGAAAACTCATTTAAAAAAAATAGAATGAGCGAAGCGGTGAGTAACTGGCGAGATCTTAACCGCCTCACTCTTATCAAAAGAATGTTGACGTTTACTAACCTTTTGCATCCGCTGCAAGAGAGCTTGACATCGAACGAAACGAAAAATATTTATAACTGATTTACTTTGGTTTGAACGCCCTTCGTCAATAGTCTCGTTGCGGGACGAAAGACAGTTTAAAATCATACTTTCACCGGTATTTTATACTGGAATTGTGTTTCTCTAGGAAACTCTGTATTTGTTCTGGAAGCGGAAAGCTAGGAATTCAACAATCCTTACACAACAAAATATATTTTTCAGTCTTTTTCATGTGGTCGACTGGTACCCCACAATTCTTTCAATGGCTGGTTTAGATGTGCAAAACTATGGTAGATAACTTTTTTTTAAATCAAGTAGCAATTGTAGCAAACAAATAAGTCCATGAAGCCTCATACTCACAAAGTTAAGGTGATGGCTTAAACCAGTGGCCAATGATTATAAATAATGGAAAACAAATTTTACGGCGCTATCAGTTTATCTACAATGTCAACACTCCCTCGTCTGCTATCCGCAAATATGATTTTAAGCTTATCTATGAGACCAAAACCCCACTACTTATGAATTTTCAAGCCGGTAGAGCACGTCTGTTCAACTTGGCTAAAGATCCATATGAAAGTCATGATATAAACAAGCAACACCCAGCATTGGTGAGACAGCTGATAGATCGCTTGCAGCAATACCACAGAATAGCAAGAAAGACTGCGCGCTCACCATTAGACCAAAGAGGCAATCCGGCTTTATTAAATGGAGCCTTTTCCAGTTATTGGTGTTAGCTGTGCCGTATCACATTTGTTCTAAAGAATAACATAAACTTTTCATACGTCAATTTTTTTAAGTAGTTTCAAATTTTTTGAATAAAATAATTTTTGAAAATTCAAATATTTGCATATAAGTGAAAAATATAACTCCGAGATTGTAGTCGGAGCTGTGAAAAGTTAAAGTTTTGCTGTAAAACGATATGAAATTATAGTTATAGAATTGGATTGAAGAAAATCTCCCATCTTTTCAATCCCTCCAATGTTGTTTTCGGGCGGGTACCCTACCGGTTCGAGTAGGTAACAGGTAATTTTTGGTTCGGATCGGATTTTGAAAAAAATTACCCGGACCGTATACCCGGGACTGAAAAAATCTGGATACCCGATACCCTGGTATACTAACCGATCCAGTTCCCGGCTCCAAGAAAGCGCTGGATAAAAATGCTCTAGGAAAGCGAAAAGCCCTACATACTATGACGCGTACACACTCATTTGATCCCAATTTCAGTATTAGGTCAATTTGTTATTTTTTTGGTTTAAACAATCTCGATGGCTATGAATGTGGGTGATGCATTGTTAATCGGTGTGCCTGATCAAGGGGGAAACTTGTCGGATCAACAATCTGTCCAGGTTAGAGAACTTTTGTTTTCACTTTTCACTCCTTTATTAAAATGTCTTGGGGATTTTGTCTCTAAGAAACCGAGGAAAACAGTACCTGATCGTCAATGGTTATGAATTCGTGAAAAGCAGGGTAGTTAGCAATGGAAAAATTTGGATCTGCGTCCCGAGTTTATCATGATTTGATGTTAAAAAAAATTATTATAGCACGAATATATTATCCTAGCGTGGCAATTTAGCTAGTATTTTAAAGGCTTCAAAATATTGAATTCTGGAACCGGGTCCCGAAAAACCTGGGTACCCGACAATCTTTGTTGGTCCAAATTACCCGCCCGAGAACAACCCTACCTCTTATGTTAAAAAGAATGGGTGAAATATCCAACTAGTGATATTAAAGTAACAACTTCAAATCCATAAAAAGTTTAATTACTTTTTGACCCAATTTTTTTTTAAATTTTAACATTTACGGGTAATGTTCTTTTGAAAAATGGCCACTTTAACGAAAGATATAAGGCGTAGCTCCATTTTATTTGGTCATCTGCGCAAACAACGTTGACGAAAAACTCTGTGTTTATTTTTCAAAATATAAGACAATCCATAGGGTTAAGAAAAACAAGACTTCAAAAAGTTAGTTCCTCTTACACTCTTTTTATACAAAAAAAGCAATCTTAATTTGTTATTCTTTGTCTACATTGATTACGTAGAAAAAAAGTTAAAAAGTCCTTGTTTAGTATTTTGAATTCATCAAATAAAAGAGTAACAGTAACGTGACCAAGTGGTATTTAAAGTGGTTAAATAACTTGATTTCAATTACTTTTTATAAAAGTGCTAAAAGTTAACAAATACTTTTACAATGAAAATTATTTCTAGAAGTCTTTCTTGTATTTTTTCTTTGTTTATTCTCCTAGAAGTATTTGTGCCCTGCATTGCCCAATTTAATATTCCGTTTCTTGGAGGTGGAGGAGGAGGCGGAGGAATGCCTTTTCTCGGAAATCTAGGTGGCATGTCCGGAATGTTTGGACAAATGTTGAATGGTGGAGGTGGCCAAAGAGGGGGCTTTGGAGGTCAACAAGGTTATGGAGGACAGAGAGGCTATGGTGGCCAACGAGGATATGGAGGCCAGCAAAACTACGGAGGTCAAAGAGGGTTTGGAGGTCGAAGGGGAGGATATCGTGATTACTAGAGCTTGGCTAGAAATATTGTTGTAAAAATGTATATATATAATATTGCATCTCTACTTTATTTGATTACTGTTTTCAACCAATATTTTTATAATCAGTTGTATAGTGGTAAAAATAACCAATAAGTCACTTGGTCTTCTCCATTCTCGTGGCTCTTAGCCCTTGCCAACCTAGAGCTCCAGATTTTTCTGGCCTAGACCACGGAGAGACCAAATGAAAATTGTATTTTTAAGTTAAATAAGCTGCTCAACCAAAAAGCGAAATCAAAAATGTTTTTGAAAATTAAATAAAAAAAGCTATGAGTGTCTGAAAAGCCAGGAATTCATTGGTTCACCCAGTCAAGATGCAAGCCACTTTAATTTTTTGTTTAAAGGCTGTTAAAGTTGGATGTTATTAAATGTGCTGTACAAAACTTTATTTATATTGTCTATTTGAGTAAAATAAAATATACAAAATCGCTTTGTTAGCATTTGTGAAATTACGCATAAATTCCTAAACCAAAATAAAAAATTGTGAGCATTTTTTAGGGATGTTTTATTACAAAAACTTTTAAACGCACTCGGCTAAATTGTTGGTAGTAATGTGACTACAGATAGGTTGAAAATGGATTACAAACAAACTAATTTTAAGAACACGTGCTTACAAACAACCGAAGCCGTTTGCTATCACATAACATAGAAGAAATTTGATCTGCAAGAAAATATAGTTGTGCAAAGAACTAGTTTTAATAAAATAATTAATGCTAAATATACTTTTATGGAAAAAGAGAAGCTTGTCCAATTAATCTAGATCCACGTCTATTTGTTGTCCCTCGTCGAGTGGGTGTTGTTATATGGAGTTCTTCCTACTCAGTTGCTTGACTTCTTTATGATTCTTTTTGGTTCAAAATGGCGCAAATATGATATGAATGTTTTTAAAGACAGGGAAACAAGGCAAAGGCTCAAAATGTTTAAAAAATTTTAAGTTTTCAAAAGCCTGTTCAAAAACATTCGTTTTCAACAAAATAGGTGTCATAGGCCATATCATCTGGATTCTTGTTAAAAATTTCGGCCAAATTGGCTAATAAATACCAAAATTGTTGACCAAAACCAATAAAAATGCCCATCGTATATTTGTATTAATTTGTGTCAAAAAGTGTTCTCTTAAATATATGTGTGTTTATGATGTTGGTGTTTTTGTAGGTTAGGTAGTTATGTCATGTTTAAAAGTCTTCGCAATAAAATGTTGTGCATTAATGAAAGTGCAGAATTATTCAAGTACATAAGTTTTAAAAATTTATTTACTTATCTGGATTCTTGTTAAAAATTTCGGCCAAATTGGATTAGCCTTCTCGACTTCAGCTTTTTTACATGTTGTAACTTTTTTTCGTAAAATTTTTTTTCAGATCTCTAAACAATAGTATGAGGACTGTGTTCAATTTCTACAGAGCTAAAAAACTTGAAAAAGATTGCTAGTAAGTTAAATTCAAAGTCTAACACAGTAAATCAGAAAAAAAATCAAGAAAGCTTGCCCTGTTGTGGAGGATTTGTAAATCTTTTTTACTCCATTTTACAAATGCTAAACTATTTTTTCTATGATTCTATTATAATTCAACTCTAATAAAAAATTTTAGACGAAGTGCTACAGAATCGAAAAATGACTGAATCAAGGATGACAAAATATTTTCTTGTAAATTTGCTTAACAAGTACAATTTACAAAATGAGTTCAGAATTTCTGGACATAGTTACCTACAGCGCACTGCTGAATTATAAATTATTATTATTTTGTTAAAAATCGTATTTAATATTATTAAATACTGCATATATAAATAATTCATTGACGTTTTTTATTATTGTTTAATATTTTTTCTCAAGTTTGTTTGATGATAATTGAGTTTATAAATGTGTAACAATTTGAAATGTATAGTGTTTTATGCAATGTGCCTTATTTATTTACAACTTTGAAATCTTTGCGATATTTTTAATATAAAGTACCAACTAAATTAAGTTCTGTCCGCAATATTGTTCTTTTTCTTTGTGGACTTGTGGACCCAACACAATCTATATTTTGCTTATAGATTTCAGCTTCTGTCGCTTCATCTGGCCAAAACATTCTCTTCAACACCCTTATGACACTATTCTTCTTGACCGTTTTAACATCTACAGCCATTTTTTCGCTTTCCATCTTTTCAGTTTCATGTGTCATAGTAGAGCTAGAATCTGGCAGAATGTGGGAAGTTGATTGTTGAGCGACTTGTTCATTTTGATTTTTTACAGCAAAGTACAAAGGTAATAGTCCAGTCTTGGAAGTGGTTGAGTGGGTGTCATTGTAAGACAGATTAAAAGAAATTCTCTTGACAGGTTTCAAGTTCACAGTTAATTCATTTCTTGATGTTTCTCTGGTTTCCACTGAAGAGTTGCTGTCCTTTAAGATGGGCGGTTTAGTTGATGGAGGCATTAGATAAGCATTTTGGGGGGACAGGAGGTGTGAGGATTGAACAGGCAGTTTTACAGACAATGTTTGACTGGAGTCAAAAAACATCAAATGAGAGCCCAGTTGAGCTGCTGCCGAAGCTGTCGCCGCTGCACACAACCCACCGTAGGCATTTAGAGTGGATGTTGTGCTAGGATAGTGTGACAGCTGAAGCTTAGTTTTATTTTTTGATAAAATTTAAAAAGAGAAAAGTTGACGTTTGGAGGCTTTTTGCATAATGTGCACTTTTATTAGCCTATCCGACAAATTAGATTCGTTTTTAAATAAATAAGTTTACGTGCACTTATTTGATAGTCGATATTGCAAAGAACAACCTCTTAAAGGACCATACCTGTCGATGATAATGAAATTTTGCAAATTCAAGCGCGCGCGCGGAACATTTTCTAATTTCACAATTATTTGACAAAAAAGGGCAAGAAATGTAAAACTCTAAATTCATTAAGTTGCCCCAACATGGCAAGACAGTAATCGCGCGGATTCGACCACAAGTGGTGACTGTTTCTCATTTTTGATCATTTACAGTATTATTATACCAAATTATACCAAAAAATATTTTGGAATAAGAAAGTATGAATTTGCAAAATTCTCATTGTCATTAACAAGTATGTCTTTTAACCCAGCCAAAATTTACCTTGGTCCCCCCCTTTTGATTTTCTGATTGAAATTCAGTTGGTGGGGTAGGGTTAAATTTAGCCCGTTTTTCTTAAAAATCTAAACAAGATTTACCAAAAATAAGTGTTTATAAAACCTTGCTTTTCAGAAAAAAAGTTGTTTAGTTGACTAACCTGCTCTGTTCTGGTATTGTCATTTGTCGTAAAACGCGATGATCTGTGCTGCAGGTTGCGGTATTGGCATAGGCGGTCACCTTTGTCCTTAGGATTATAGTTGAAGAATGCGCTCGGTCGATCACCGGTCTCGCCACTGCCATGTTGTGGACCTCCTTCAACATGGAATTGGAAACAGCCGCTACTCGTCTTACTGAAAAGGATATTGTGTTTCGCTTAGGTTTTAGTTCCCGCTTGACAGATCTACGGCTTTTTATGGATGAATATCTTTGAGTGGGGGGTTCATGATAGTGATGGTATTGACTTTTGCTACGTTGTATCGGCTGCATTTGGTTAGCTAATAGGACTCGTCTAGTAGTGTCAAGTCTAGAATCAAGACCTCTATTCCAACCTTCCAACAGGTGCAGTGTCTCGGACAGCTCAATCTGCATCTAAAAACACTGGTATAAGTGTGTTTTAGAGTTTTCCTGTATTTATAAAATCTAATATACCAGTGCTTTCAGCGCATTTTGTTCGGCTTTTTTGCTGTCGAGCCTTCCTGCAAACCATGTTTTGGTCAGTGGAAAATTTTAGAAATCTACTCTACTAGCCGTCTATTTTAGATGAAAAATAAGTTCTTAGATTAAAAAACTTTTTATGGTATTTTCGATAATAATGATTTCTTTTCTGTTTTTATGTGTCATGTCATGATCACTTATCACGAAAAAGTCTGTATGTACCAAACTATGCAACACGATGGCTGGTAGTCATCTACCAGAAAAAGCGACACGTTTAAATTTGCGCCAATTTTTGGCATTGGCATTTTGTACGCATCCAAAATCTGAAAGATCATTGGAAATGCAAATGATATGATAATTTTCCTCTTTCCCCATCTTCCCCAAATAAATCTTGGTGCGCACTTCGTTTGTACTGTGGAATAGGCGTATAGGTATGACTTTTTTCCGGGCCTCCAATACCACAATCCTTTTTTGTAATCACAGGTCGATATAGTTTCGGGGATTGAACAGCACAAACACGACCAAATTTATTTCCTTGTATAAACTTGTAGCTAATTTTCAGTGATTGTAGATCTAATAATTCGTCTTCTCCATAACTGATTGCCATCTTCTTGATTAAAGATAAAAACTGGGTGGCCTCATGATTCATCGGCATTCCTCAAATTTTTATAGTGCATTCTTCAGATGAATCAGTTATCCCCCGTTTGCGCATTTTTATTGCGTAATTTTTGCATCCTGCTCAAACAAACTCAAACTTTCGGGGACTAATCAGTCATCTCTCCAAAGTGACGACCAACATTTAATGAATTGCCAAGAGACTTGCTGTACTTGTATATGCAAGAATCATTGTCCAAGTACAAAATTTGAGCTCCTGGATTTTGTTCTACTTCACGCAGCATTTGTGCAAATGAATTCTTGCTGCCTTGGTTGTCCATAACGAAATTACGGGATTCGATGCAAAGTTTTCACTAACAAACTCATCCTTTTTTGAGTAAACTACCATGAGAATTTCTTAGTTCATCAAGTCAACTGAGCTGATCTCAATCGTTTGATCGTCCAACAGCCGGCAAAACTCAGCAATGGATTCTACAAAAACTGTACTACTTAAATTATCACACATCGCAAATTTCCCTCACAGACTATTCGCCATAATTTTACTGATGAAGCGGAGACCCTGATTTTCTCCGATATTTTTCTTGCAATCGGCCTTCGGTGGCGCAGGGGGCTTGAGAGTTAGAGATGCGCTCACTCACTTACCTTAGACATCGATTCCGAGCAAGACTCATAATCAAAAATGCATAAAGAGATTCTTTTTGCCAAGCTCCAGTGACCAAAACGCGGTAGAATACCCTAATATAAAGTAGTTTACCTTACCAAGGCAAAAAGTCAAGTTTTGGTCAAAAAAAAATTTTTTCAAAAAATTCATTTTTTGTGTGGAAAAATGTTAGAAAATAACTTTTTCATCGTTTTAAGCATAAAAAATTACTTGGGAGTCGTTTAAACACTATTTTTAAATAAGTGAAAACCCACTCCCCCAACTAGTTCCGCAAAAAATACCTCTTTTTGAAAGTAATTTTTTTTTCACCGACTCTCGTCGTTTTTCTTACCACCCCGCGATATCAAAATGCCAATGCCGAAAATTGGCGCGAATTCAAACGTGTCGCTTTTTCTGGTAGATGACTACTATGGCTGAACAAAACTTTGCAAACAGGATGTCTTCAAACGGGGTAACACAGCTTCTGGAGTTGCAACACGAACTTCTTCAACTCCCTTCGCCTTTTAGAAAACCCTCAATCCTGACACCGAATTCGTCTATTTACCTTTGAAAATGCTTTTAAATTTTCAAACTTACTGTCAAATTTTGAATTTCACTCAGGACAACAAACATTCAAGTAGTGAATTTCGAGTTTTTTTTTATCAAATCTTTGTTGTTTCGAGTGAAATTCAAAGTTTGACAGTAAATTTGAAATTTAAAAAGAAGTTTGAAATGCATATCCACTACATTGAGCACGAATCCGGTGTCAGAATTGAGGGTTTGCTAGAAGGTGAATAGAGTTGAAGAAGCTCGTGTTGCAACTCCAGAAGCTGTTTTATCTGTTCAAATCCGTCCTGTTGCAAATTTTTGTCATGTTTAGCGTTAACTTCCGCACAAAATTCACAGTTTGGTACACACAGCCTTTCCCATGTTAAAATGTAGCTAATATACATAGCAACGCTTTTTCGTCTTGATAACCCTTTTAAAAAGCTACAGATTGCATACAAAAGCCGAAATCTATAAAACAAGAAAAAAGCGCTCAAATTACAGCACGACAAATTTTAGAAGCGTGGCAACTACTAATTTATTTTATGTTAGCATGAAATATAATCAGCTTACTTGACAATAAATGTCCACCTGAGACATGAGAAAAATAGCTGGAAAAACACGGAGCGGAACTTTCTTGACATGCCTACGTATATAAGAAATCCGATGGCTGAGTTGAGAAGCGATAAAATATCCATAAAATCTCCAAGTGGAAGGTAGATCTAAAGCAAGCTTGCAGAGGTTTCAAAGCGAGAAGCAATACTTAAACAAAAAATACCTTTTTGTGAAATGTCTCACTGGAAAATATACCAGTAAGGACCAGCATAACTCCCTGAGGCAATTCAGCAATTAAAAATATAGAAAGAACAGCGGTTAACATTGGCGTAGTGTGGTCTTTCGGCACTTTCTTTTTCATTACCTGCAAACCATTGTCAGTTACAAAAAGTTGATTAAAAACACCCAGATAATTTATTATTTTTTTATTTGACAGTTAGCTAATTTTTAAGTTTTTGGTATTTTCGAAAAATACTCATTTATGTGAAAGTGTCTTTTCTGATTTCGCATAGCTGTTAAAAGTTTAGATATGACTTAAAGTAGAATGTGAAACAGATATGAATTAAAGTAGGTACTTATATGGGCACTAATTTAAAAAAATTAAAAAATTTTTAAAAAATTGGTTAACCTATTTTACCGTTGTTTTCGAAAGTCTCCTTGTTTTTGACTAAGTGAACATTAGACAAAGACAAAAAATTGAAATCACAAGTAAAAACAAAGCACAATACGGAAAAAATTCACTTTTTATATTATCATATTTATTCAGATTTCAATTATTGAGAACGAAAATGTACCTGTGCCAAATTTCTCCTTTTATGAGATACATCCGCAATTATATTTAACAAGGCTACAATAGAGACTGTGAGCAGCAAGCAAGGCACTACTTTGAATATCATTCCATTTGACCAGAAGGCTAATTTCAACTTCATGCAGTCATTCTCCTGTGCCCGTACAGTAAATAAGGTCTCCGTTGACTCATTCGATTCCTCAATCAATTCTTGTGGAATAGGAGTTGTTGACGTTATTAAGCTCTCTAAAAGTCTTAATACGGGAGTTGTTGTAGTATTGCTGATAGCTCGCTTTTTTCTTGCGAATGTATTATTGCTAGCTGAATATTCTTCCTCAACCAAATCTTCTATTAAGTCAATATGTAAAGCCGGGCTATTTGAAACATTACTGGAGTTTTCATAATCGTCTAATGTGGAGCTTGTAGAATTATTTCGATCGGATGCGGAAGGTCTAAGACAAGGCAGAAAAATAGCCGAAGGCACTTCCATCACTTCAAAAGTAAGAAAATTTGGCAGGTTTACAATAGTCATTATTAGGCATGTGACTATAGCTAAAATAGCAGTAAATCTGCCAGATATCTGTAATGGTTTAGAATTTTTCAGATAACAATAATTAAGAATTTTACGTTTGTTGTAGGCCCGATTGTAGCCCTTCTAATAGTGAGAACCCGGATTTGAGCAAGGCTTACAGTCAGCCAAATACTAGTTGCATGAAAAATAACTGAGGCGTGAGCATGAAACATGGTAAAAAGAGCCCAAGCATAGTTGTAGTCACTTGCAAGGCATCTTAAATATTCTATATTTTCTCTGGTTGAAAACTGAAGATTTTAACTGAACCAGAACACAGGGTGTCTTAATTAAATTTTGAAAACTTTCTATTGCGCATAATTTTTTGTAGGCTACACTTTGAAAATTTGTTTAAATCTCACGAGATTCCTGGTCAGAACAATTTTTTAACAACTGTCAGTTAAAAACACAAAGAAATATGATCTTGCTCGGTTTCCCATGCTTAGTATTACAAACTATGGCGTGGCCAAGAAAAAATCGTGTTTTTAGTGTTTTGGCATTTTATGCCAAAAAAAAATTCTCTTCACAAGCTAAATCGGTTTGTCTAAATAGATTTTTAAGACATAGGCTAAAAAAGCCTCCGAAATTCGATGAACATCTTGTACTTAAAACAGTTAATGTAATTAAAAACAAACCTAGAAGCAGCCGCTAGTAGAAAATGCACTACGAAGACTAAATAAGAACCCATAACGATGATGTCACAGACAGCCACTAAAAATTTAGAAAATTTTATTTTTTCGACTGAAAATATTGACCACATACCCGCACATAAAAGCACATTTACAGGCGAGATCATAGAAGGTCTAGTAAGTACTACTACTGTGATCATATTCATCAACATGCCCGCTATACACAGTGCTACAGCCAGATAGGGATGGAAATCCCCATATGTTGCTTGAAAACCTGCTACTGCTCCAATCAGCCAATCAGCACCCTCTGGCAAAGGGACTGAGCCGATTTCACACAAAGCCAACTCTGGCTCACCACCATCTCCTTCATTCATAATCAGGGAAAGTAGCTAAAGTAGTCAAGCAACTCACCTAGTTGCTAATACAACTAAGCTACAAAATATACATTAGAATACAGCAACAAATATTTATCCTCCTAAAATATTAAAGTTTTTGTCTTAAAAAAAGAAGGGAAAACAGAATTCTTTTTTGTAAAGTTTAGATTACCTTATCGAAACCTAATATTTTTCTAAAAGAGACTAAAAATAGATTTTAGCTAAACTCCCTTATTCAATACCCTCAGGCAACCACCCAAAACATGTTTTCTCGGCTTTTTAGCACTTTTAACGTGTAGAAAATTGTTTTTAAAGCGACAGCTCATTAAAAAATTTTTTTCCAAAAATGGATTTTTTGCCTTAGGGGACCAAGGTTAAGGGTATTCGAGAATAGCTGGATTGCGAAGAGGGCGCGGGTAGATTAAAAGGGTTTAGGAGGGCACTCCTATGTAGATTAGATATAAATCACTCGAAGTGACTCTAGATGCATGAAAAAAGCACGTATACCAGGGTTTCTTTATGCATTAGGCCCCAGTATTTCAAACTATGTTCAAAATCTTTTATTTTACACAAAAGCGGCCACTTTTGATCCCTTATTATCCGAATACACCTTTTTCACCTTCAAAAATGGTTGAAAAGGTGCTTTTAAGTGGCCTCAAAACTCAATTTTTTATTGACCAGTACTTAAAAATTGTACTTTCATGAGCTTCTGAGGTGATTTTAGGGTGTTTGGGAACACTTTAAAAAAGTTGATTTGGTTAGAGGGTATAAGTATAAGTAGTCAACTAACAGGCAACACATTTGCCAACAAGTTAATAACCATGAATAGTCAAATAACCGTCAACACATGTGCCAACTGATTAACAACCATGAACAGTGAACGAACAGTCAACATATTTGCCAACTAGTTAATAACCATGAATAGTCAAATAACCGTCAACACATGTGCCAACTGATTAACAACCATGAACAGTGAACGAACAGTCAACATATTTGCCAACTAGTTAATAACCATGAATAGTCAAATAACCGTCAACACATGTGCCAACTGATTAACAACCATGAACAGTGAACGAACAGTCAACATATTTGCCAACTAGTTAATAACCATGAATAGTCAAATAACCGTCAACACATGTGCCAACTGATTAACAACCATGAACAGTGAACGAACAGTCAACATATTTGCCAACTAGTTAATAACCATGAATAGTCAAATAACCGTCAACACATGTGCCAACTGATTAACAACCATGAACAGTGAACGAACAGTCAACATATTTGCCAACTAGTTAATAACCATGAATAGTCAAATAACCGTCAACACATGTGCCAACTGATTAACAACCATGAACAGTGAACGAACAGTCAACATATTTGCCAACTAGTTAATAACCATGAATAGTCAAATAACCGTCAACACATGTGCCAACTGATTAACAACCATGAACAGTGAACGAACAGTCAACATATTTGCCAACTAGTTAATAACCATGAATAGTCAAATAACCGTCAACACATGTGCCAACTGATTAACAACCATGAACAGTGAACGAACAGTCAACATATTTGCCAACTAGTTAATAACCATGAATAGTCAAATAACCGTCAACACATGTGCCAACTGATTAACAACCATGAACAGTGAACGAACAGTCAACATATTTGCCAACTAGTTAATAACCATGAATAGTCAAATAACCGTCAACACATGTGCCAACTGATTAACAACCATGAACAGTGAACGAACAGTCAACACATTTGCCAACAGATATAAAGCATTAAATAGTCAACCAACCGTCAATAAATTTGCCAACAAATTAACTACGATGCATAGTCAACTAAAAGTAAACACATTTTCTAAGTGATAAATAACGATTCGACCCTACTTAAATGTACATAAGTAGTAATAAGTAGTCAACTAACCTTTTTTTTAAATCGTTACCAAACACCACATATCGACCTAAAATCACCTCAAAAGCTCGAAAACGACATTTTAAAGTTCTGGTCAGAAAAATTGAGTTTTTAGCAATTTGATTTTTTGACCATTTGACTGTTTTACCATGTTCTTCTACATGGGCCGGGGCAAAAAGATTGAGGTGTTGCCGAGAATCATGTCCAAGGTGAGTGAGTCTAACCTTTTAAGACCCGGCCTCAATAGATGTTAGAAGTCGTATGTCGAAGTCAGAGGTAGGAAGTCAGTAGCCTGATTTTAAATTTTCATTTTTTTCTATTGGAAAGTTATTTTTTCGTGTAAAAATTCTTGAGAATATAAAATGACCAAAACTCGAAGATCTGCTGGACCTCAAAGACCTCGACATCCGACTTCCTACATCCATTGGAACCAACGTATCAAGCTCCCTATGCTTCTTTCAGGGCGCATATGCTTTTGCGATTTTTCGCGCCCCTTCGAAGGCGCATGAGGTTTGGTGCTGAGATGCGCACACACGCATAGCTGAGACAAAATCACTGGAAAGCGACTCTGAATGAATTGAAAAAGCACGCATACCACAGTTTCTAGATGCGGCAGGCCTCGGTATTCAAAACCACGTTCAACACCTTTTTTTGCCAGTGGGCTTTCAAAAACAAGTGGGCTCTTTTTCGTGCCTTCCTCTCTCAATACTGCCCTTTTTCTATTAAAAATAGTCAAAAATTTTGATATGAAAAAATTATTGAGAGGGGGGTATATGACACTAGGTCCTATTTTAGGGTGTTTACATGACAATAGTGCTTTTTCAGGAGGTAGGGGGAAGTGGTTATATTTATATGACACTACTGCTGAGATCTCAATTTTAAAACTGTCTACCTTTCTTTGAAGATGCTTTTTAATAACCCTTTTTGAGTTATTTTTACCAAATGATACTAATATAAGGCAGAGCACTGTCTTAACACAGAATTTAGCCGTGATGAATGAAATTGTCTGAATTTGGAGTTTTTGAGTCCACTATGCTTTGTTGTGTAGTTTTAAAAAAGAATCGTGATACATTTAAAAAACTTTTTGTACGCGTTTCGACTTTAGAGATTTAAATTTAGTTAAACAGAAATGGTTTTCAGTCTGTATCTTAAACAGACTGCACTGCAACTTTTAAAAGATTATAAACAAAATTAAATAGAACAGCTATAAAAAAGCATAAAAAAACATCAACGGAACATATTAGGAGGGGTTGGCCAAACTTGCGGACAATATTTTGCGGATGCGTGTTTCCGGACGCGTTTTTTGCGGACGGAGCTTTGCGGACGAGGTTTTGCGCCTCAACTTTTGCGGATCAAATTTTGCAGACGCAAGATTTGCGGACGAAGATTTGTGGACGAGGGTTTGCGGACGCCATATTTGCGGATGCAACATTTGCGAACAAACTTTTGCGGACGAGGGTTTGCGGACGCCATCATTGTGGACGAAACTTTTTGAGGACGAAAAATCTCGGTTTTTGATTTAAGTTATTCAAGCATGTCAATTTGTGATTGAAAAGGTGTTTTCTGTAATTTTTGAGAAGACGTTGTTACCGTAATTTTTTGGCAGAACTTTCCTTCCGGTTTATTGTGTTCTCTGAATAATTCTGAACAACTTTAAATTTGGTGGATCAATTTTTTCACGTAAAATTTTCGAATGGGCGCGTTTTCCAAAAATGTTCTGGTTGAAATTTCTAAAAAGTGAATATTTTTTAACTTTGCAAGTCTTTTTTTCCTTTACTTCACAAACAACTTACTGTTCGACGCAGAGTTGACAGCGCTTTCATGGTACAGAAAAATATTCTGTGAATGACATTGAAAATTACAAGATATAAACCACTAAACACGAAAAAGTTTTGGCTAAAGTGCCTTATATGTCATAGCCCGAAAAGTGGTTTTGACCACTTTTTTGAACTTATCTGGTCGTATATAGTACGAAAAACATGTTTTTTTCACCCGGACGACATTTTTTGAAAAATTATTTTTGACCATAAATGATCAATAAAAGATCATTAATGATCATAAATAACCACTTTTTAAAATAAAATAATTAAAATAATTTTGATCATATTGTCCACTGTTCGGGGCGGGTGAGCATCCAATTCTCATGGCCGGCCTACCACATGCTAAAGCAGGGCTATGCAAGTGTTGTTGTACACTTACATAGCCCACTTTTTGAGATGTATGGTCTCTAGGTGCTTGGGGTGCGCATTCAAGTCAAGCCCCAGCCCCGCGCCCCGCAGGGGGCGCGGGGGCTTGAGACTTAGAGATGCGCACCCCCAATCACCTTAGAGACTATTCCGAACAATATGCTAAAGTTTAACACTCTCATTCCCCCTTTTTACATACAGCAGCCATGTGAATTGGTGGATGTGTAACTATATTTATGATCATTTATTGATCATTTATTGATCATTTATGGTCAAAAATAATTTCTCAAAAAATGTCGTCCGGGTGAAAAAAACATGTTTTTCGTACTATATACGACAAGATAAGTTCAAAAAAGTGGTCAAAACCACTTTTCGGGCTATGACATATAAGGCACTCCGGCCAAAGTTTTTTGTAAATAGTCAAAAAAAACATCCGATTTTAACATCCGCGTGTTCTTAAAATTACGCGAGTTTTTTCTATTACGACCCCGGATGTTCGTAGGTGTGTTAGATAGCTAATGAATCAGTGAAGATAACTGGGTAATCAGATTTTTTTTAAATTGAGATCTTGGCAGTAGTGTCACATAAATATAACCACTTCCCCCTACCTCCTGAAAAGCACTACTATCGGGTGTATCCACATGGTTTTGACACCATTCTGGTGGTTGTGGAGTGTTCACGTGGTTCCTACCCCATCCTGATGGTTCGGTTACTTTCTAGTGGTTCGGGCCCTATCTTGATGGTTCGGGCCCGTCCTGGTGGTTGTACAGTATCCACGTGGTTTGAGACCTACTCTAGTGGTTCGTGTAATTTCCCTTTAATGAAATATGAAGTGGAATAAATGCGAAAAAAATCTGGCAACAATAGCATGCACAGAAACCCTACTTTAAAAAAATTATTGCAAGAGGTTTTACCATAAAGGTTAGGATTTCCCGACGGTATCGCCAGGGATTGGCGCCAATTCAAAAAAGTCTTATATTAATTTTTTTCGAAATTTTTCCACAAAACCCCCAGTTTTCAACTTCAAGAGGCAGAATTCCAAATTTTTGAAAACGAAAACGAAAATCTGAAAATAAAAGGTCCTGCGCCTGCAAGAGAGCTTTTCATTGAGTACAAACTCGCCTTACAAAATATTGCCCAAAAAAAGTTGTCGATTGCTCAAGGGAATGTTACAAAAAGGATGATTGACACAGTCCAAATAGTATATAGAGATGTGAAAATTTTTTTTTGAAATGAGTAGTAAGTTATAACAAGCAAGGCTCCAGTAATTTATGTTCTGAATGATAATGACACAATGACTAATAAATCATTTAAAGAGAAAACCGAGGCAAAAATTTAAAAAAAATTGCAGAAAAATAAAAAAATAATATTGATTTCAAGATTTAAATTTTTTTTTGAGATTTTACGAAATACAAAAACAGCCTTTTTATTACTTTTTTGGATCTCGCATCAAGGAACAAGATGTTATTAAAAAGTAGTTAAGACCCAAAGATTTCTTTGAAACTTGCTTAAAAATATCATAAAATATTTTTGACAGTAAATTTCCAAGTAAAAATAAAGACAATAAAAAGCAAATTTTAAAGGACAGATACAATTTTTCAGTTTCTCTATTTTGCCTAAAATGTGTTGCATCCGGGCCGTTTCCTACACATTTAGTTGGCTTTCCTACTTGATTGCCATTTCCAGGAAAAACTTTGTTTTGCCTAACTTGACAGAGCAAGAGTATGGTTAAACAGAAAGTTCTTGTTTTAGTCTCTTTATAACCCTTTTTATGTTTGCCAAAAAATAAAGGACTTTAAGGTGGGATGAAATGACGCAGCCTCTTAGACAAATATTCCCACCCTCTCAGCAAAGAGCGAAACTAAAATGGACTAACTAATTTAATAGAGAAAATGATTTTAGTCAACATAAAACTATGACTAGAAAGAATGTGTGAAGAAGCTGTCTTGGAGGACTTTATTAGCTAGAGACAAGTTTTCTAGTCAATACTTCCGGTAAAGCCGGAATGAGAATCTATCTTCTTAGCAATAGACACAACGAAAATTACTATAGAATCAAAATTGGGAGATTGAATTTTTAAAAAAGTAATTTAGAGAAATATTGAAATTCAAAAACTGTCTATATACATGTGAATATATACATGAAAATATTTTGTTAATTTCACATTAAGGCTATGGAATTGACCGGTTAACTGGTCCAAAAATTGACCGGTCTGTTTACTAGAATTTTGTTACCTAGACTAGTTAAAGGCCAATCCCACAAGTACATGTTACACGGTATTTGTAATTCAAGCTAATTAAAATAGTTTTTGTAAAAACAATTTTCAACAAAAAAGCTAATGAATACTATCAGTAACACTTATCTAATTTAATTTCATTTGAAAAAGACTAAACTTTTTGTGAAGCAGGCCTACTAGATATTTAATTAAACTTAGGAGTTTGCTTCACAATTTTTTGTTTCAGTTAGACATGCTATCTTTTTCTGAAAAACAATTTGAGCTGTCAGTAAAAGTAAAAAAAGTGATATTGCTAGAAATGCTGACCTTGTTTTAAACTGTTGTTTATTATAAAAAAAATTCTGAAAAATAGATGTTCTGTTAAATCAGATAATGCAGATCTTGCCATCCAAGCATTTTTGAAAAAAAAAGAACAGATAGGACTTTGTCCGCTCTATTTTCGTTTAAAAGGTACTTTGTCCTAGAAATTTCAATTTTTTTAAGGCAAGACAAATATAACGAGACAAAGAGACACGTCAACATTGTATCTTTTTATTTTACCGGATTACATAGCATTATCTACAGTCACTCTATTTAAATTCTTTGGCTTTTAGAGAATCCTTTTCGAAAATCTTCATAAACTCTTTAAAACAGATATTCTTTTATCTTTTCTCTGGCCATATCATTATTTTTGTGTATTATAACTTTTACTCGCTTCCTTTAAAGGGGCATGCCCACGCTAGTAAAAGGTGGTGCCCGCAAATTCAAAACATTTTCCTAATCATTGAACTTCTGCACGGAATTTTCAGCTTGGTTTCTAACAAAACTATACCTGAAATTAAATTCTAGGCATTGTTTTGTTAGAAACCAAGTTGAAGAATCCGTACAGAAGTTCAATGATCAGGAAAAAATGTTGAATTCGGAGGAAAATGTTGGCACAACTATATTAACAGTATAATGTAGGCTTGGGCTCTAGATCGGAATCCGTACTGATTTTCCGGAATCCGATCCGGTTTTGACAGAAGAAAAAATACGGAATCCGTCCGGCCAAAGTTTGGAAATCCGGAAATTCCAAATATTAAAAATTCATGCATCTTCAGGGTTTATTTTATTTTGTTTCGAGATTAAAATTGGCAGGGTAGTCGACGTAGATTTTGTCACTTTTGGACATTTTTCAAGTTTTAACCCTAACAACCCATTTTTTTTCTCACTGATACTTTTTTTAAAAATTCGGCAATTTTTTCTACACAACGGGATATCAAGCGTCAAATTCATGCATTCATGAAAAATCATGCATGTGACCTTTGATTTCGACGTGGGGTGACGTCGAAATCGACTTTTTACTTTGTACCACGTAGAAATCAAAGACTGCATGCATGACAATTTTCTAAACTAAATTTGACGCTTGATATACCACTGTGTAGAAAAAATTGTCGAATTAAAGAAAAAAAGTATCAGCGAGAAAAAAACATGGGTTGTAGAGCTAAAACAAAAAATGTCCAAAAATGACAAAATTCACTTCGACAACCCTATTTTTTAAATCATAGGATCCGGATTTTTTTCATAATCCGATCCAGAATCTGTCCGGGACTTAAAAGCCCAAGCCTATTGTAATGTAAAGAAAGGCAGAAAATTAATCAAAATCTCTGAAATTTTAACCTAAATAGAGGAAATATTAAAACTTCTTTTCTCTTTCAACTCAAAAAAATTAAAAATTCGGATCGATAAACCAAAATCCATAAGGCTAAATCGGTAGACTTAGCGGTATTTAAGAAAATGCAATAAACAGAAATGTTAAATATCAGTTTTGGGATGAGATCAGTGCTGAGCAATTCTCCCCTTTCTGCTGCGAGCCAAGAGCAGGAGCGAAATTATTGAAGCTATGAGCCGAGTCCAGGAGCAAAAATTTTGAAATTCCCAGCACTGGTTGAGATAAAGGTATGGTTAACTTTTCCTAAATTGCCAACTTAGACTTTAAAATATAAAGACAAATGAAAATGCAGGTCTGTAATTATCGTCTGATTTAAAAAAAAATTAAAATTTTCTAATAACTTCTTAAGTTTCTTGTGACAAATCTCTAAGTTGTAAGTACTTTGTTTTAATAACATGCTAGGCATCTTGGAAAACAGATACATACAAGCAGCTCATTACCAGAAAACGCTTCTTTTTTGAGACTGGAAATTCGACGACATTTTTTCTTTTGATTTTTTTTGAAGCTAACAAAAAAAAAGAGTTTGCCTACTAAAAGTTTAAAAAAAGCGAACTTTTAATCTAATTCTTAATTAATTGATTAAAAATAAACAAATGAACAATATTTTATAGCTGTATTACATAAAGTAGTGGTTTATTCTAGGCTCAAAAACCGTTACAAGTAAATGACTTTAAAATTAGAAGGCGTGGGATAAAAAAACTAAACAGAACTGTGGTCTCTTTTGCCGTGTTGCTCAAGCAAGAAAACGCCAGGACTGATTAAAGTATTAGAAAGGGACACCAAATTCTTTGAATAAAAGCAGTTTTTCGAATATCCTTCAACTTAAGAGAACAAAATGACCCCTTGAAAAGCCTTTTAAATAGTATAAAACTCGCGCTAAAATATTTTTGTGCAAATTAACTCAGTACAAATTCAATCAAAACAATCTAGAAATAAAAAAATAATAATGACATAAAAAGGCAAGCCACTTTTTGTGAGCCAATTAAAAAGGAAATGGTGCTCATTGGGAATTTATTCATCTAGCTCAATCCTTTTCCACTCTTCGTTTTCAAGCTACATGTTTTGAAACAACTAAAAAACAAAAATAATGAATTTGGGAGAGAACACTCCAAAAATATTGCAACTAAAGAAAAAACCAAAAGAACTATGTTCAAAAACCCACGGAGCATAGACATTTTTTGCAGATGACCAAAAATTGTTATGCTAGAATTTTCTTGCAAGACAAATAATTTTACCAATGATTTTTGTACTTTCTCTTACTTCTATCCAAAATTTTTAGAGAGGTGCCTAAGAAACCATTTTATATATTTTTACTTTTATTATGGTAATAAGTGGTGTTGGAAAAGGGCCATTTGGCTAAGCACATGGCGGAATGGCCAGCAATTGCCCCAACCTAGAGTTTGGTAGTCTGTGCAGATTTTTCAATTTTAGAAATGTAGAAAAGGCTGGTTTTTGGCCATGTGGCTACAAAGATTACCGTATTTTCCGCATTTCGTTCCCTTTCTTTAATAAAATCCCACTCGCCGTACGGACCCCATATCTAAACCTAGAGAAAATATTTTGGAAAACTGTTTTATGCATTTTCTTAATTACTACGAGTTCTCCTGATTCCACCTCTCAGATTTTGGTTGAGCACCCGAAAACCTCAAAATCGGCCTCAAAATTTTCCGACTTTTTTGAGGTTGCACAATAATCCAAAAGACTTAATACAGAAAATACGCTATTTTGAATAGAAATTCAAATACTAATCAAAAAACGAATACCAATCAAACGAATAATAATCTGGAAATACCGTGTGACCGAAAAGTTCTTGGACAAACTTTGAGGACGCTTTTAGATAGTCAATTTTTTTGTCATTTCGAATTTCTGAAAAAACAGTTTCGTAGCCCTGCATCTCCTCTTTCAAATAGCATAAAAAACTTAGCTGGATTACTATAGAAAAATCAGCATTTAGACCCAAACAATTATGAGATCATATTGAGAAGTTGGCAGGTATTTTCACTACTTGAACTCGCCAAAAGTTTTATTGAATGTTAAGCGCAACGACATCATTTTAGCACCATATTGCGCAGTTCAAAAGATACAAATCCCATTTTTCAGAACGATTTTTTAAAGTTTGAGTGACGAGATAAGACTTTTTGGAGAAAAACAATTTCTTTAAAAAATGACCAAAATCCAAATTTTTTTCTAAATCCTGACTTTTCTATAGTGATCCAGCTAAGTGTTATATGCTATTTGAAAGAGGAGATGCAGGGCTACGAAACTGTTTTTTTCAGAAATTCGGAATGACAAAAAATTGACTATCTAAAAGCGTCATCAAAGTTTGTCCAAGGACTTTTCGGTCACACGGTACTGATCAAAACCATTTTTGACCACATTTTTATAATTAAACCGATGTTTTCACTACTAGATTTTAGATCTTAAAAAATTTTTTCTTCAGAAAATTAATTCCGGCATAATAGGTTTAAAATAAAAAAATATCTTTACTTTCTATCAAAAAATGTTTTATCAAAGCTTCGATAAAAAAAAATAAAGTTTGCAACTAACAAAAGCTAACAGATGGATATCAATCTTTTTTGTGGGACTAAAAAGCGAACATTTTTTCCCATATTAAGTTTCAAGTCGAAGAACATAATAGCAACTGCTGTATCAAATTTAAAATTTATATTTTCACACAGCATCTCTAACTATGCAAACATATACCTTTTTCTTTATGTTTTTATGTTCAAAAAAAATTCAAAAAACTGCTAAACCAAACAAAACCGAGGCAAGTGTTAAACAAAACAAACTTTTAATCTACAAAAAGTACATAAAATATTAAAAAGTTAGCAGAAAAGGCTTATTAACCTAAAAATATGTACAGAAAACAGCAGTAGTTCAGATAAAAGGCAAGTGCCCCAGGCTATTTTTTAGCAAATGCTAGTAAAGTTTCTGAGAATAAAGTCATTTCATCAGCAACCACCGGCTTGTTTTGATGCTTAACGCTATTCCAGCTATAATATGGCAGCGCACCGAAATCTAATTTATACCTAATTTTATGTGGGTCACTTAAAGAAAAATAAAAAGGGCAAAAAGTGGCGTAAGATTTTTGTTTATTACACAGATAAATATGGCGATGTGAAAAAGCCACTTTCTGGCTTTTTTTGCCACGGTGAAAAAGCCAGAAAAGTCGCTTTTTGGGGTTTTAACCATGGCGAAAAAACCACTTTTTGGCTATTTGACCGCGGTTTTGAAACCTCCTGAAACAATTTTTCATGGTGGTTTCTTCTATTGCACTCCAGAAACTTGCAGCTCCAAAAAAAAGAACTACAAAATTGCATATTCTAGACTCATGCTAATTATATATAATCAACTCCCATGAAATCAAAAAGTGGCTTTTTCGCTGCGGTAAAAAAGCCAAAACGGTGCTTTTCCGCCTACCGCCAAAAATATGTGGGTTGTAAAGCGTGAAACGTTTATTTGATTTTTTAGATCAAATAACAATGAAAATCCACGATCTAGCAAAAACACAAATTCGATTGAGATATTCTGCTGAGTTTATACCGTAGTCAATTTACTCTAAACAATTTATACTATTGGCTCATGGTAAGAACAACTCGAGTTTAAGAAAGTGAAAAATTATCTTGGTTTCCTTGTTGTTTTTTTAAAGGAAACTATCAGTTTTTTTTATGAGTTTTTAGATAAAATATGCCAATTCTGAAGTCAAATTTGTATTCTCCATAACCGATTTGCTTTATAAAGAATTTAAGAGAAAAAATGAGGTCGTCAAAAAGGCCTTAGTCCACCTAATACAAGTATTTTTTTTAATCAAAGAGGTGACTAAAGGGGGAGTAGCGCTTTCGGATTTTCGCCACAAGCTTATTCAAATTTCTAAGAGTAAATCGACTATGGTCACCTAATATAATCTTTGAGAATGATCAGCGATCAAATAATTTCAAATAGAAATTAGTCAGAAAACGATAGCTGTTTTCTTACAGACTACAACAAGGCCAGCTAGCTTAAAGTTTTCTCACGCCTCAGAAAAAACTACGCATTTTTATTGTCGTTTGAGGTCCACATATTTTCATCACTAAAAATAAGACGAATAAATATGTCCGCAGGGCTTGTCTTCTCGCTAAAGTCATTTAAAAAAATTAGGTCCACATTAAAGGAATAATAATTTATTCAGCAAAAGAGCAAAATGAGTTTAATTTATAACAATGGTGTCTGCGGAATATTACTCGCGAAAGAAATATTCTGTCTTCAACTGATAAAGACACGTCAACTTAGATTGTCAATTTGTAACTAGTATTTTATTTACACACTTTTTAATAACATAGGATGAAAGAATTTACATTGACTAAATACAGTCAAACCTCGATTTAACGACACCCTCGATTTAACGACCCCCCTTGGCTCAATTTGGTTGGTCCAGTTCAAAATATAAGGAACCATACCCCCGATTTAACGACCCTCGATTTTACGACCCCTTCGATTTAACGACCCCTTTTTGCTGGTCCCGATAAACAAAAGATACCTCGATTTAACGACCCCCTCTATTTAACAATAGGAGAAGTAAAAAAGCGATTGAATTGGCACTAAAATTTTCACTCTTGACAAATTAGTCCACATGCAGTTAGGTATTTTTTTCAACCACAATTTGTCTTTCGTTTCGGCGATTTGTTTTTCGCCAATATTTCTCGCGTTTTGTCATTATTGTTGGTAATCATTGTGTTTTCTACCTATTACCTATAATAAACAATAGTCAACAATAAGAAAGATTAATCAAACTGATTCCCGCGAGTCTCAATGCATTCTGTTAAAACACGCATGATTAGGCACATTCGTTCCAGCCCAAGTTCACGCGAATTTTTTTGCCGATAACAAGCCCTTTTAGAAGGACGATTAAAAATTTTCTGTGAAATTGCGATCACTCTGTTACAAGTTTGTGCGCAACAGATAGCTATAAGTTAATCTCTGGCTCACCATTTTGAGATGTTATTTGCTCTGTTGGAATAGGAATATACGAGAGAACCCACTGAAAGAAGTTGAAAATTCAATGATCTGGAATGTCACCTTTTCGCCAATTTTAAATTTAATAAATTAAATCAGTTATTATTGTTGTTTGAAATAAACTTGCATTTTTGCGGAATTTGATGTTACAGTAAAACCTCTATTTAACGACCCCTTTTTCAATTTCTCGTATGGAACCCTCTATTTAACGACCCCCAATATAACGACCCCTCGATTTAACGACCCCTAGAGCCGGTCCCCAAGGGGTCGTTAAATCGAGGTTTGACTGTATGCAGCTTTTGTGGAGCAACACATTTCTAACCTATTTTTAAACTAAGCAAGGCATGAAAAATCACAAAAATGAAAATAAAATGAAAAAACTTTGAATCAAAAAAAATTGTCAAGGGCAGACATTATGTGTCTCACCAATAAGCCAAACCATTGAATTCAAAAACGCCTGTCTGGTCATTACGGGTAACGTCAAATCAAGGGTCGACCATATGGCAAAATTTGAACTGCATAAAACTGCAGCACTTTCAGGATAAAATTTCAACACTGTTTGAAATGTATGAAATATTCGCACAGTAGTGTTTTTTAGATAATACCTAAGGGAACATCCATAAATTATGTCAGACTGACAGGGGGGGTGGGGGGTTCCCATGCCAATCTGACAAAATCTGACAAGGGGGGGGGTGGTGGTAGAAGACCTTTTTTCTGACAGCAATGTCAGATTTCTCCGCAAATTTTTCGCTAAATATTTTAAGAATTTAAGCTAGATTTCTAAAATTTTAAATTATTTTGTCATATAAAAAATATATACATATAGATAGATAGATATATTTTAATACATAGATTTGAAAATAAATATTGAATTTTCCCATCATGGCTCATATTTCAAGTCATATTAAAACTCATATTAAAAGCAATATTTTTTTATGCACTTGTAACTTAAAAACATGTAATTAACATATAATAAAGGCTTCTGTTATTTTACACTATCATTTTTAAGGTTTTAAACTTCAAAAAAAAATGTGCAGAAATAAATTTTGGGTCACAAAGTTGTGTCAGAAAATTGTCAGATTTCAATAAGGGGGCGTCAAGCCCATTCTGACATGTTCTGACAGGGGGTGGAGGGTTCCCAAAAACGGCCTGTCAGTCTGACATAATTTATGGATGTTCCCTAATATCAAAAAGTTTTCTCAACAAATTTATAAATTTTGTTTGAATTTTGCTTTTATTAAAGATTTTTTGTATATTTCCATCGGAAGCATGTATTATTGATTTTTTAATGGGTGGCACTAAGTAGTAGTACCTAGGTATTCAGGCTGTAGTCGTCATGCATCCAATCACTTGGCTTATCGGCGGTAACACTCATATTCTACTATAAAAGTGATAGTACTCAGGTAGTAGTACTTATTTATTCAGAAGGTACTACCAAGTTACCCAATTTACAGTGTATAGCATGAAAGTGGTCGTCTTCAGAGAATACTAGCTTGGTTTTGAAGTAGTGTTACCTATACATGAGTGGTCGTCCCTAGTGACTGCTGAGTTGCAACAGTGTAAAAAGAAATGCTGTTTACATTGCAAAATTTTCCAACCAATTAAAATGCTTCTTTTTAAATTTTCTATACGAAAAAAATCATATATTGTTTAGAAAAATAAATTTTTTTGAAAAACTGTACATTTAAGGGTACATAAGGTATACCGGACCGACCGGGGCGGGCCGCGGGCCGAGAGCTTTTAGGCTCGGTGTAGGGCCGGCCCGTGCCTAGTCCTGGTCGGACGTCGAAAGTCAAAATTTTTGACTCGTCGAGTCAAAGCTGAAAATTTTGAAGCTTAGAAACGTTTTTTGTCAAAACGAAAGTCGACGAGTCGAAATCTTTGACTCGACGCGTCGAGTAGAACTTCGAAAGTCGAAATTTTCGACGCGTCGAATCGACAACCCTAGTTAAAACGAAAAAATTTTTTATTGTCGGACATATCATTCTGCGGAAAAAAATTACGAAAATGCAAAATTATAGCGGGGGATGTCTTGATGTGTTGGTGGTGTTGTGTTGGTGGCTTGGGGTTGAGATGCGCACATCCACATACCTTAGACACAAATCACTCGAAAGTGACTCTGGATGCATGAGGGTGGCTTGGGGTTGAGATGCGCACACCCACATACCTTAGACACAAATCACTCGAAAGTGACTCTGGATGCATGGAGGGCTTGGGGTTGAGATGCGCACACCCACATACCTTAGACACAAATCACTCGAAAGTGACTCTGGATGCATGAGGGTGGCTTGGGGTTGAGATGCGCACACCCACATACCTTAGACACAAATCACTCGAAAGTGACTCTGGATGCATGAGGGTGGCTTGGGGTTGAGATGCGCACACCCACATACCTTAGACACAAATCACTCGAAAGTGACTCTGGATGCATGAGGGTGGCTTGGGGTTGAGATGCGCACATCCACATACCTTAGACACAAATCACTCGAAAGTGACTCTGGATGCATGAGGGTGGCTTGGGGTTGAGATGCGCACATCCACATACCTTAGACACAAATCACTCGAAAGTGACTCTGGATGCATGAGGGTGGCTTGGGGTTGAGATGCGCACATCCACATACCTTAGACACAAATCACTCGAAAGTGACTCTGGATGCATGAGGGTGGCTTGGGGTTGAGATGCGCACACCCACATACCTTAGACACAAATCACTCGAAAGTGACTCTGGATGCATGGAGGGGCTTGGGGTTGAGATGCGCACACCCACATACCTTAGACACAAATCACTCGAAAGTGACTCTGGATGCATGAGGGTGGCTTGGGGTTGAGATGCGCACACCCACATACCTTAGACACAAATCACTCGAAAGTGACTCTGGATGCATGAGGGTGGCTTGGGGTTGAGATGCGCACACCCACATACCTTAGACACAAATCACTCGAAAGTGACTCTGGATGCATGAGGGTGGTTTGGGTTGAGATGCGCACACCCACATACCTTAGACACAAATCACTCGAAAGTGACTCTGGATGCATGAGGGTGGCTTGGGGTTGAGATGCGCACACCCACATACCTTAGACACAAATCACTCGAAAGTGACTCTGGATGCATGAGGGTGGCTTGGGGTTGAGATGCGCACACCCACATACCTTAGACACAAATCACTCGAAAGTGACTCTGGATGCATGAGGGTGGCTTGGGGTTGAGATGCGCACACCCACATACCTTAGACACAAATCACTCGAAAGTGACTCTGGATGCATGAGGGTGGCTTGGGGTTGAGATGCGCACACCCACATACCTTAGACACAAATCACTCGAAAGTGACTCTGGATGCATGAGGGTGGCTTGGGGTTGAGATGCGCACACCCACATACCTTAGACACAAATCACTCGAAAGTGACTCTGGATGCATGAGGGTGGCTTGGGGTTGAGATGCGCACACCCACATACCTTAGACACAAATCACTCGAAAGTGACTCTGGATGCATGGAGGGCTTGGGGTTGAGATGCGCACACCCACATACCTTAGACACAAATCACTCGAAAGTGACTCTGGATGCATGGAGGGCTTGGGGTTGAGATGCGCACACCCACATACCTTAAACACAAATCACTCGAAAGTGACTCTGGATGCATGGAGGGGCTTGGGGTTGAGATGCGCACACCCACATACCTTAGACACAAATCACTCGAAAGTGACTCTGGATGCATGGAGGGGGCTTGGGGTTGAGATGCGCACACCCACATACCTTAAACACAAATCACTCGAAAGTGACTCTGGATGCATAAAAATGCATGCATACCAGAGTTTCTTTATGCGGTAAGCCCCAGTTAACAAAACTATGTTCAAATACTATCTTTTAATTTATCTGGATACCCTTTTAGGATGATTTACCTTAGTGCCCCAATGAAAAAAGTCTAATTTTGGTCTAACTTTTTTTTTTGAAAAATGGTCGGCCGCGCCATAAAAACATATTTTCTACACGTTTCAGGTGCTAATACGTTGAAAAACATGCTTTTGGACTGTTTTGGGAGGAGGCGGTATAAGGTACTTAAGCCAGAAAATGCAAAATTATAGCTAAAATCTTTGTTTAATTATTTTCAAAGAATAAATTTATTCTACGGCAATAAAGACTTTTTGTTGCTAAACTTGAGTTCTTCATCATTAAAGTAGTTCTAGGAATAGTTTAACTCAATCAGCATTAAATGCGCGTAAGTGAGCGTGTTCATTTGAAAGGAAAACCCTATCTTCGTCATAAAACTAAAGCAAATTTAATTTAAAAAATTGAGCAGTTCTTAATAGGTTTGTTTTTAAGCTCCTTTTTGTGCAAAAAAAGTATTTTCAAAGAGGGGCTATTGCAAGCGGGGGGTGGTGGGATGGCGTACATCGGAGGGGAGTTTATTCGACAATTGGAAAATTCAAAAACCGGATAGTTAAACAAAGAAAAAATTCAACAACTGCATATTCAAAAAGCGGATAATTAAACTGCGAGATTCCGGTTTTATCGAGAAATTAGAACGAATTCTGACTGTTTTTCAAAAAATTTGGTGAAATGTCCGACTGTTGAATATTACACTGTTGAATTATCCTTTGTTGAATTATCCGGTTTTTGAGTTTTCCGATTGTCGAATAAACCCCCCTCTCAGGTTTGATTCCCAGTGGGTACACACCTTTTTTAATTCTTCAAATTTAAAAGTTTGGTGTCAAAATGATCCTCACAAGCAGGATCAAAATGATCCTGCAAAAATACTCAGATAAACATCTCAAATCAAACAACCTATTGACTGGCCTTCTATCAGAATAAATACGGCATCCGAAATCATTCAGCGAAGGTGATAGCTTATTAGAAAGCCAACATATAGGGCTGCTAATGCAAAGCAAATTTAAACAAAATTTTAAGAAAAACGTCAAAATAAAATTTAGTGCCAGAAAGAATTTATTTGGAGGTGGAAACTAGCTATAGCCTTTGAGACATACTATTTTGCAGCAATTTTGAATATATGTTATGGTTAAGAAGTTGTCTGGCAATCGAGTCTAAATAAGTTTACCGTATTTCCTCTAACAGAGCCCCTTCTCTTGTTTTTGACTAGGATTTAATTTTTAATTTCCAATTTCGAGATTTTTCTGTGGTTGAAAATAAAGGGGCAAAGCTTTTTCTTGGCGTCAAAAGGCTTTTTTTTGGCGCTAAAAAGCTTCTTTTTGGCGCATTTCTCAGTGTTTTTCTAATTGTAAAATTTTTATTTTTTTTTATCCGCTGTATCTCTGCATCTCTACTTTCTAATAGCTATCAACTGACTTTGTGTAGTTGTGAAAGTTTTATAACAGTTTTAAATACCAGTTTTAAATGCCAGTTTTAATACCAGTTTTAATGAAACAGGAGTTGTTTCATCAAATCAGATATTTCTCAAAACTTTTACAACTGCACAAAGTTAGTTGATAGCTCATTAGAAAGTGGAGATGCAGGGCCACATGCTGATTTAAAAATAAAAATTTTACAATTAGAAAAACATTGATAAAAGCGCTAAAAAGCTTTTGACACCAAGAAAAAGTTTTGGGCTCTATGAGTGAAATACGGTAATTCATAATTTTCATCCACAAGGACAGTAAGAACAAGTTGGAAAGTCACAAGGTTCACAACAAACAGGATACTTATAACAATCACATTGAGCTGCAATAATCGCTACTCCTACAACTCCTTTGCCATTGTCGAGAGTGAGCGGACCAATTGCGGCCGCAATCATATAGTTTCTGTAGTCAGCTAAATTCTTTTGCTCAGGACTGGACACAGCTGCCGCTGGAATCACAACCACGTTTTGACGGAGTTCAGCAGCATACTTGTTGGCTAACATGTACATTTGCCTATGAATTTGTTGACTCTGTTTGTTGGTTGAATTAAGGTACTGGTTGTGCTCTAGGTTTTCTTGGTCACGCCCAAAAATGTTGTTAGGGATGTCAATGGAATTGCCACTTGGGGTAGCCATTACGCCATCCACATCAGTGAAGTAGAGCACTCGGTTGTCCACCGTTTTGTTGTCTAAAATAATTTTTTACTGACATAGATATGTAAGAAGACCATAACAGCTCTTTATCATTGTTGCTCATGTTAACATTTAAAAAAACGGACCGATTGCAAAGGTTCTTTTCTGTTATCCGGACAACCTATATATTTTTACTTTTTTCCTTCAATTTTATACTCTTTTTTTGGGTGTAATCAATCACCATAATCAGTATTAAAAAAAATAGGTGGTCCGGACAACAGAAAAGAACCGACTTTTAACGTAAAACTTTTTTTCTGCAGACCAACCATGAATTCTGTTACCGGATTCGTGTTCAGCGTGGTCGATTTGCTTATTGAACTGCCCTTACAATTTTTTTTATTAACTTCTTAACAATATGTCGTTAGAAAGCTGATTTGATGCCCTTTCAAATGAGGTATGGAAGTAATAGGTGTGAAAAAAATATAAAAAAATCAGATATTGGATTCTCCGTTCAATTCTGCACCAGAATGTGTCGGTCTTATAGTCAGGGCTTCCCGTGTTCATATTACTTCTAATACCGTAATTGTGAAATCCAAAATGTCATTGAACTTAAGAAGCTTAAATGCCCACGCTAATAAGAGGTGATGCCCGGGAATTTAAATTTTTTTCTTAATCATTGAATTTCTGTACTGATTTTTTACTTGGTTTCTAACAAAACAAGGGCTAGAATTTAATTTCAGATATGGTTTTGTCAGAAACCAAGTTTAAACATCCGTGCAGAAGTACAATGATTAGGAAAAAATTTTGAATTCCCGGGCATCACCTCTTATTAGCGTGGGCATGCCCCTTTAAAGGACCATTGCCGTCTACAGCCATGGCGGTTTCGAGTTTTTTAATTTGCGGGGGACAACTAAATCACTCCGAATATTGAATTACTAGGGACAGCAGGCGCCTATATCGTATTTTGAAATTCAAATATAAATCCACTTTTCACTTTGAAAGGGCAAAATCTCAATTTTTTCACAACAATCTTCAAATTTAATTGCGAAAGGTCTTCCGCCATTGAAAGAGCTTTCGAATGAGCATAAACATGCAAATAAAAATATTACACTAAAAAAAGTTTTCCTTTGTGACCAAACATGTATTCAAATTGGCGACAGACGTTCCCCGTCCCAAATACTATATACAGATTTGTTTACGTTTAAAATTTAAATTTTTATGTATTATTACTACTGGCTACAAGAAACACGGGTTACAATTGGCCTTTCCCGTGTTAAAGAGCATGCCTATGTCAGCAAGTCCAATTATACAATAAGGCTAATTGTGACTTGAAGAGTCAAAAAAATCACTATACATTATTGGTAGAAGCTCTGCTACCGTCATCTGCAATTGCTCAAAAATTAAACTTACTGTATTCATGCAGCATTTTCAAGAGTTCTTCTGTGATTTTGTGTTTGTACGCAACGTTTGAGTTAAGCTCATCTGCACTCATCGCATGAAATTTGAGAATAGTAATCCTTTTTGACATAAAGTTATCAGTAGAGACGCTCTCAAACTTTTCTATCGTAATAGCTTGTAATTTTAGCAATTGAAAAACTAAAATTTTAACCAATAGCAAAATATGTTTCATTGCTGCTTGAAATAAACTGAGAGCAAAAGTATTTATGTTAAATTTTAAGATGAGAGAACAAGAGAAAGAAAGAATACAAACTAAATCATGCAATCTAAAGACCATCCAGTCGGACAGTCTTTTTTCTCTTTGTGCTTTAAGACAGCAATTAAAGGTTGTCAGGGAATAGTTGTCAAGAAAAATCTAAATGCGCAATTATTTTTGTTGAAAAGTCGTGTATTTTCATGTGTACAAAGATTGATTGATTTTTCGCAGTCAAACTGGAATTTGGCTAATTACAGATTGTGTCTTTTAAACACACAATACCGTATTTTCTCTGATAGTAGACCCGGGTATTATATTTTTCAATCAGGCTATAGGGGGGGCCACTAATAGAGAGGGGGGCTTGTGTTTTTCAACCTTTCGAAGCCAATTAAAATTCAGCCATAAAGACTTCTGCCTGGTTGATTTTAAATTTTTTAAATCGAAATAATAAACAATCCACGAAATTTTTATTTACAAAACGAGAGATGTTTACACTCAAAACAAAGAAAATTAGATTTCAACATAGGATTTCGTCGCTCAGGTATCCGTTTTCTTCGTCTTCTTCGCGAATTCAAAAAACAGTTTTTTCTGGGGCTGGGTGATGGTTTTTTTAGCCAGTTAATTAACTGGTTTTCAAGTAGTCATTTAATATTTTTAACCGGCAAGTGAATTTAAAATGCCTCAGCTTATTTTTCGAAAAATATGCTTCCGACTTCTATTGTACAGTCAACTGTCATTATACAGTCAACTATTACTTAACAGTCAACTCTCGCTATACAGTCAACTCCCAAACTTCAAAAACATTTGATGTTGATTTGTTTAACTTTGATGAATTGATGAATAATGAAAAGAAGCAAAAATAAATCAAGAAAAAATTAGGCATCCCAAAAAATAACAAAATTTTACTAAAGAAATTTCAAACAAGATTTTGAATTTTTTTGAGGCCAATGTGAGGCCAACCCACTATCTTGTAGCTGAAAGTGTGGGCTTTCTTGTGATATAAAATTTACACTGTTTGGAAATTCGCGTTTTTTTTCTTTAACTCGTTCTCTGCACTTTCTTTTGACATAATATGAGTAGGTCTGGTTTGATAACAAAAAAGCGTAAATAAATTAAAAACGTGTTAAGAATACCGAAAATAGGAGTCTCTGACTACAACTTTGAAGAGGCCATATCTCAAAAATTTATTTTGAAAACGCGAATTCTGACAGAAAAATTTCAGGGAATTTCATACTCCAAAATGGCTGATTGCTATTATCATTAGTCTTTTTCAGTTGCAGTTTTTATTCAGTCGCCTTCCGACTGTTTCCAGTTTTGTTTCCAGTAAATTGCATCGGCGTTTGGCCTTTTGTTTCAATATCCAGTTGCCCAGTTGACATCATATGCACTTTTGATGAAATTGTGGTTTGCATTTATATATTTGTCGTTGAATAAAGGCAAAGAAAAAACTCGGTTGCTAGATCAAAAGTTGAGTTCCAGGTCAAAATTTCGTAAAATTCGGTCAAGTTACCATTCTCGCATAAAAAATTTTTGGTGTCCGGAAATTTGCCCGGACCTAAAAAGGGATAAACGAGAGATTAAGAACAGGCTAGTCCTGTGCTAGAAAGGCAAAGCTACATGTCTGAAAATTTAACTAATATAGTTTTCATTCATACCAAAATGGGAAAAATTTTCGTAGCGTCTTCGGCGCTGTATGGTTGAATCATTACTCCCCTTCCTCTAATTACTCCCCCTCTAGAGAAGGGTTGGATAATTACTACTCCGGGGTAGAAATTACAGGAAATACGGTAACAGGGTTTATGTTGCATTCATGCAAAATCTATTCCTAAAGACTAAAGTTTCCAGCATACCTAATAGCTAAAATGGTCTACAACACTTGGTTAACTATTTTACTAGTACAAACTATCGAGCACTCCCAAACCGTTTTTGTCTTTATTCTCAAGTGTAAAATTTATTTACAAGTTTTTAATAATCTTCGTTTAATTTTAAATTCTAAGTTTCACACACTCAAAATTGCCTCTTGATTTTCTACATCAGTAAAGTCTTCCAAGAGCACATTTGAGTATGGAATGTTCTCCATTAGTGCCATCAATTCTGGTTTTTCACGGAATTTGGCTTCAAAGGCTTTTAGTATTGCTACGTTTTTGACAAGGAATCTCTTCGCAGCTATTGGATCATATTCCAAGAATTTGAGAGTGGCTGTGAGTATTTTCTCCATCAGCTCACTCCACACCCTAGATGTACGTCCAGCATTGCCCTAGAATTTCGAAACTTAAAGGTTGATTACCAAATTGTGCTTGCCTCAAAAAAGGTGAAGTACGACTGCAGAGTGAATTGAATAGAGGCAGGGTCAGCAAAGGAATATGGAGCTGAGTGGATTATCACGTCTAATGTTACTTCTAACAGCTTGAACAGGCTTGTGTCCCGCACATTTCTGCTGTTCATTTGCACAATATTGGTTATGTAGACGGAGAGCAAGGGAATTTGTCTAAACAATTTTTAGATTAGTCGGGGTCGAACTCGTGCCTTCAAGGAAAATAGTCTCTTTTTCAGTGTCGGCGTAGCAAAACCAAACACTTAACCTACTGCGCCATGAAATCTGAGTAAAAGCCACGTACTGGGAATGGGAATATTTTGAAAGGCGGGTACCAGGTCAATTCAAACGAGAATTAATTCGACGCGATTTCGTAAAATTCGAGGAAAAGCTTTACTTCCAATGGGAATCCAACCAACTACCCACTTACCCACCGGTTTCCCACTGAGCCACCGATGCTGTTAATCAATCGTAGTGTTTTTCATTATTTATCACAAGAAGGCACTCAAAGAAGTTGCATTTCAAAATAATTCTTTTGAATTGATCTGGTACACGCCTTTCAAAATATTCCCATCGGCCGCGAGCATGCCCCTTTAATAGATAACTACACTACCTAAGCACTTGGCTTCTACTTGCAAGCCGTCACCTGCCTTTATATAAAAAGTTGATCTTTAAAAAGGGTAGCTGTTCTCTCGCCATAGTCTCTTTAATCACTGATATACTGTTATTTGATAGAAAAAACTACCTAGCAATAACTCTGGGTCTGCATTTGGCTTCTGTTAACAAGTTTGTCATAGTCTGTGATACCAGCTCTTCTGTGTTCTTGTCATTCCTAGTAATCATGGCGAACATTTCAGATATGGACTTGTGGAGCATGTCATCAATTTCAGTGATAGGCAAGCTGTCTATATCCAGACCAATCTTGTAAATTGACCATTTCTTCGAAACACCTAAAAATGTCAGCTATTTAAAAACGCAAAATATTATAAAAATTGCCTGGATAACTGCAATTGATTGAATTTGCAATAAACTCAACAGCTTTGAACCTTTTTTTGCCCTCGTCACTCATCAAATATTCATGTCGAGCAGATAACACTTGCAATTTCGCTTTGAGAAAAGCAAGAATATCAGAATGTTGCTCCATTAAGGACTGCAAAATTTGAAGAAGCTTATCGACTGAGTCTTGCCAGTGCTCATGTTGCTGATTGCTCACGAGATCTGCAGTGCAATAGTCAAGCAGGAATGAACATTGCTCTTTGGTAGGCAGCACTCCACAAGTCCTGTCACAACAATTACCCACAAAGTTTAGGACTGAAGATGGCAGCAATCTGCAAATTAAATATATGGATATTCTAAATTTTGAGCTTTTATGTTACTATATTTGTTCAGTCTATCAAAAGTAATCGAAATTAAATTTGGACTTATATATGCAAGGTTCCCTGGGAAGTTCTACGCAAGGTTCAATATGAGTTGATTAATCACAAAAATCGGGATTTTTTAAAATTTCCCGAACTCACCTTATTTTCTCTAATTGCCGCCGCCCTTATAAGCCCCACCCTTGACTTTGAAGTTTTGTATCTCGGAGCAGGTGTTCTATTTTGCATTTTTAACTCTTGAGAGCTCTACAGGTTTTCATTCACATTTTAGGGCGATTTGAAATTTGTACGCAGATCAACTCAGTGATGACAATTTTGGTATATGAAAAACACGATTTCGCTTGGTCCCCTGTGGTTTGGGCACTGGTCATCCTGATCCCATGACCAGGACTGAAACCACAGAAAGAATCGTGTTTTTCACATTACCAAAAAAATGTCATCAATGGTCGTCTAAATTCAAAATCGCCTAAAAGTTATGGCCTTAAAATGTGCTCTTGAAACACCCTCAATCCACATTTTTATTTTGTTTGAGAGCTCAAAAATCTCTAAAAAATCTAATAAGCTCAGCAGCCTCCCTCTCCTCCTAGAGGTCGGTCAAAAAATAAACGCTTTAGCTCGCAATTAGAGGAAATACAGTATTGTTAACACTCGCATTACCGTTTGTAACTTTGGTGTGTACTGTTGCAGAATTTCACGCTGAACAAGATAGTGCTTACAGTTTTTTCAAAAACTGAGACACGGTACAAACAAAAAGGCTCCTGACTTTTTTCGAAATTTAATGCGTGTTGTAAAATTTTGAAAGGTTTTTAGAACTTGTAATATACTATTCGACGCGCAATTGAATTCTCTTTCTAATGTGTATAAAGTTATATAGGCGACAAGACAATATATACGAAAATTATGCGGATACTTACAAAAGTGCCGATTTTCAAAAAGTCGATTTTTCTAATTCAGCAGCCAATAACTTGGGCCACCGAGTGAATTCTACTATACTTTTTGTTTTTTGGATACTGCAGTTTTTGCGCTAAAAATACTTCTGTAAAGTGGCTTTTGTAGCTCTTCATCTGTGCTTCATTTGAGTTGTGAAAAAATATGGCATCATTTAACATTCAATTTAATTTTTCAAGTAATGAAAGTACTTGTCAACTTTTTAAAATTACCTCACTAGTGCTCGGAGTCCAATGGCCGCTAAATAGGACTAGGAAAATCAAATTGTGAATTTTTTTAAAAAGCAAAAAAAAGCTACGAAAGTTACTTTACAGAAGTATTTTTTAGATTAAAGGGTGTGTTCAAGAGTGTTAAATACAAAAACGGGAAAAACCAAAAAATCTAACTCATAAGCTCGCAAAAATTTATGATTTAACATTTAGGATTTAAAAAAGGTCAATTTTAAGAGATTTTTTTCGGAAAATAACCACAAATACTCAAATTTCTTCTTAAATGTGAATCCGTTAAGATCAGAGTCAAGGTTAGGTGGCTGAGGTATATACGACCACTCTCAAAATTTGCACCAATCACATACAATGATATCTTAGCTCCTTGTCATTATTTTGACATGATATTAACTCCATCCAAATTCAAAACAATCTTACTGCAAATTATAAATTAGATTACTTGCAGTCAAATTCTCTCAATAGAGCAGCCATAACTTTGCGCAATGTGGACACAGATGCACAAACAGTCATTTGTGAGATCAAGTTGAGAATGGGAGCACTGCTAGAAGAAAAAAATGCAGACACTTTATTTGTGAAATCTGGCAAGGAAGCATCTATGATTTCGGGCCTCAGTATTTGAAGTCTTTCCAGCATACCACTTATCTGCATGTCAGTCTGAAAGTTTCAAATACTTTTTTTCTTAATGCTCTTTTTTTTTAAATTAAACTCACTGACCAATTTTTTAGCAGGTGTGTCTACCAAAACACGCACAATTTCATCCGCCTGCATTTGGTCAAATGAAAAAATAGGCTTGATGACTGCTATGGATTGTTGGGAATGTTTAGCATGAGGTTTGGAGTGGAAGGAGTATAGCATGTTAGCGATAAACTTGGCTGGTCCACACTTTTCCGCTCGATCTTTTAGAGTACGCAGTTGGGCGTGTAACGAATTGTTCTGAAAAAGTTCTAAAGTTACAAAAAAAATTAATTTTAAGAAGCGAACTGTTCTGAAACTAAATTAAAAAATACTACTTTATAAAAAATCATGAATTTTTGGAAATACTAGCGAATAATCCGCCCCTCTCCCAATCATTTGACCTTCCCAAAATTTGCTGGAACTACCCTTTGAAACAATATGCTTAGACTCAGGCTTAGGGGTAGACCAGCGGGGGGAGCGGGGACTTAGGGGGGGAGGGGGTGGTTGGTGGCGTTGCACGTTTTACGGACTTTAAAGACTAAAAATTAAAAAGAACAGAAAGACTTTGGCTGCGAAGAATTGAACCTGATCAGAAAATCCACCGTGGCAACTATTTCAATTTTATTTTACCAGTGTACTTTCCACACTCGCTAATTATGAGGAAATAGCAAGCTCTACTGCTGGTGTTACCACTGAGATTGGAACCTTCGCCCTGAGGTTCCAATTCAAGCCAAACATCCAACCCACTAGGCTATCGCAACAATTCGTCAGGATGATGTTATTCATCATTATATTGTAAAAAAGAATAAATTATACCCTACCCCCACCAGGTCGACTGAGTGGCGTGAAGTAAATTGACATCTCAGACCGGCTTGACTGATATACGGTTTCCTGCCTCATTTATGTCTTTTTCCGAGTTCTTAGAAAAAATCTTAGTTTTCGAAGTGAAATCAACTGGATGGGGGTAGGGTCTTAGTGCTCCGTAAAAAATTGTCGAATGCTTTTTTGAAGTCTTATAAAAAAATTATGTTATATACGATCTTCGGTACTTCTGTACCTGGGGAGGCCCTTTTTAGTTAACTGTGAATAGTGTTTAAACGTTTCCTAAGTGATTTTCATTCGCTAAAAACGATAAAATGATGTTTTCTAACGTTTCCCTTTCTAAAAAGTTAGGTTTTCAAAAAATTTTAATTACCACAGGTTGACCAATTGCCTTGGTCCCCCGAGGTAAAATATCTTATAATAAGGTATCCTACCACGTTTCAATCACTGGAGCTGGGCAAAAAAAGTCTTAAATGCATGTATAATCAAGAGTCTTGCTCGGAATCATGTCAAAGGTAAGTGAGTGCGCGCATCTCTAACCCATCAAGCCCCCGCGCACCCAGGTACATAAGTGCCCGATTTACAACAAATTTTTATAAGAATTTTCGGCGCTACTAGCGAAACACACTCCCATGCATATTCAAACACATCATTGTTGTCAGAAGATGATGAAACACACCCACATGCATATTAAAATTAAGGCGTTAGGTTACCGTGGGATTCGTGGTATTTGCCGCAGATTTTACTGTTGGAAAAAAACCGGGAAAAACACGGTATTCGCCGCAAATTATAGTGGAAAATTCCCGCTGACGGGAATTCTTTTATCTTTTGCTAATTATCAAATTTCAACTGCTATTCCTTTATTTCTTCTAGATAATAACTTTTCTTAGCAAAAAATTGAACTAAATAATTAAAAACCAACATTAAACCTAAAAACCCAATCTGCTGCGAATGCCGGGAATTTTCCGCTGAATTTGGCGGTAACCGCCCTAGTGCCCAAATTAAGCACTTACTTTTGCAGCAGCACTCATGAAAACTAGTACTAGTGGCGATAGTACACTTGGCAACTGAGCAAATTGAGCAATTCGGGGAGCAATAAACGAAAGTGTGAATTTGACAAATTCATCATTGCTTTTGAGACTAGATAGCAGGTTAGAAAAACTGCAAGAGATAATCACAGAGCCGTGGTCAGGGGTGGCAGATAGCAATGCATTGAAGTATTCAGCAATGTGGTTGGTGTTCTCAAACACTTTGGCTTTCTTTTCGTCCATTAGTTCTGCTGCTATTGACCACTGAGCACTTGAATCAGGCGATACTTGTAAATTTTTGACCAAATTGCTGGGTTTTTGATCAATTTGTTCAGGGAATCAAACTTTTTCATAGCATTGAGAAACTGAAAAATGAATTTTTTGAACAGATATATTCGTTTTCAAGCTTACCTGGTCTGCGCCTTTGGCACCTTTTTGCTTGTAGGCTTTGACAAAAGGGATCGCTGGCCTATATATTTAAAAAAATTTTAGTTTTTAAAAAACATTAGTTATTTGTAGAATCTAGAGTACCTTGAGTACCCCAATTTCTGGCAGGACTCGAAATTTTTTAAGCGGAAAACTCGGACCCGGACTCAAATCAAATTTTTTTGGGGTTGAGTCCAATTACCCGAAAACGGCTAGCCCACTCAAGCAACCCAGTTTTCTGCATAAATATCTCACCTGGCTGCTTGACTCTTTCCCAGCTCTGACTCATTAATAATCATAAGCAAATGAGTGCAACTGAAGGTGGACAGTGCAAAAGACTGGATAAAGTCTAATGCTTGCTCCGCATTAACTCCTTCTAACGCTATCTAAAATCGGGATGTTCATAACTCTTAATTAAATTGTGGCAGCAAACCAACCTTGACTACTTTTTCGTCGTGTGCTGACAACATCTTCATCTTCAACTTTTTAGGAAGAATATCCACAACAACTTTTGGTTCGTGTGCTTTGGTCACATATAGAGTGTTTTTGGAAACGGAAATTGGAAAGAATATTTTGATCAAGTATTCTCTGCTTTCACAATTTGACTTAAAATTTGGCTTTAATTCTAGTTAGTTTCTGAAAAATATTAGAAAAACCTTGACACTATTTCCAAAGGTCTCACACAAAAGCTCAAGAATAGTTTCCAGCTGAAAATAATTGTTATAAAGAAAAATTTAATAGTTGATTTTGAAATTACAATTTGGGCAGAAATGTTGAACTCCATTTTGACAGAGCCCGAGATAGATACATGCAGCATTTCTGAGCTAGTGTCTTCAACAACCTTGCAGGTAGCAGTAGAAGTGTTGCAGAGTTGTTCTATGTAGGAGGCGTAGAAACATATAAGGCGGTCACTAACAAGGTTGTTATTCGACGAATCTTCAGACACACGTCTGACGAGGTTGCTTAGATTGCAAGCTATCTGAAAAGAAAAGCTAGGGCACTCACGACAAAACGCCCGAAAAGGTGCATTTTAGATTTTTAGAAGAGTTTGCGTGGCGCAGTGGGTAAAGCTTTCCGTCACACCATTTTTCATAGCACACCTTCAATTTTTTATTTTTTCTGCACCTTTTTTATTATTATTCCATTCGACGTAAAATCAAAAAGTAGATGTAGGTCATAAATATCAGATTTTTTAATTTTCCTAAAAAACTTTGAGTATAGGTCAGACGAGAGCGCAGATTTTAGTCAAATACAAAAAGTTACATGAAATACAAAAAGTTACACGGCAAAAAGTTACATGAAACTTTAATCGTATCGAAAACAGCGAAAATCGTATTCTCAACAATCCATATACCAAAATGTAGCCCTAGATGTCCTCTAAAAAATGGGAGGAGATCTTTGCTGGATCGAGGACGTGTGAAAACTAGAAATTATTTTAAATCTGGAACTCATTTCTCTAGTCAAATTAGACGAGTTTTTTGATTTCCCACAAAAATTTTCTTGAAGCTTAAAATGCACCTTTTTGGGCTTTTAGGCATTAGGCACAGGGTAAGTCAGCGTATGTTAGCCGCAACTAAGAAATGTCTCGCGCACTTTGTCCGGTGTCTGGGTCTAATATTCATATTTAATGAAAAAGAGGTTTTCCTCCCAACCGAAAAGTTCTAAATACCATTAAAATACCATGGATTGAGTTGAAACTAAATTGGCGCTCTACCGTGTGACTAATTTGAACAAAATTACTTAAAAGAGTATAAAAACGTTTGATTTTAAAGCAAGTAAGATAAATATATTCTATACCTTATTAAGCAGATCTTGATTGTTGGACTTGGTTGCATGTGCAGTAATGAACTTAATGTATTGCACCAGACGATCCTTGTCATTTTCAATCAGACAGCATTTGGATAGCTCTTCGCAGATTTCACTGCTTAACTTTGCAAAATGAGAGATATTGTTCTGAAATTGTAAGCTCTAACTACAGCTTCACAGCCCTCTGACTATAAACTTACTAATAAGTCCAATGAAAAATCGATTTCCATGTCCTCCTACAACAAACGAATGTTGTTAATATTCAGTCCAAATTGAAAAAAACACACCGTGGTTGGCGACAGTAGACGTTGAAGAGTGGCAAAGGAAGCTTCTCGCTCACTTAGCACAGGAGCTGCCAAGGATGCTAGTAGATATTTGATTGCTGGAAAATTAGAATAACAGTTATTTGAGTGAAAATTTCAAGGGTTAGTTAACTGACCTATTCTCACATTCTCTTCTTCCCTTTCACTAGAATCTAGCAATATGTTGCGCAAACGTTGAAAAACCTGCAAGTCAATAGAAATCTAATTTTAAAAAGTTGAAGCATATTCACCTTATTTTTTATATCCGCTGGGAAGGAGCTGAATGTAGAGGCTGCAGCTGGGTCAGTTTCTGAGCTTTTTTGGTCGGTCAGCAGGACTACTAGTTGACACAGAGATTGCAGCGGTATTCGATGGATAGTTTGGCTAGAATTGGTCAACAACATCTGCACAATCACTTAAAGAGAATCACATATACAGAATTTGTGATACTTGGAAAATACCTGGCATGCTTCGGACGACCCCCTGTTCCTGATTTAATTTGTCCAAAAGGTCTGGATTTTCAATAGATAGAAGCACACTTCTTAGGTCAAATTGGTCATTGCAGATGCGTAGTTGGTCAGTAAAGATAGGAGCTGGCTTTCTCAGTTTACCACTGAAACAACTTTAGCATTAAAAAAATAATCCTTTTTTAAATTATATAAATGATTTCAAAAATAAAAATTGTAATTTAGACTTATTTTGTGATTCAAACTGTAAGTGCAATTGTATAATGCCTTGTTTGTCCAATAAATTTGATTTGAATTACTTAAGTTACAAACCTGGGGTCATTGAAACAATATGCAAAGTCAGTCTCCTCATCCACATTAAAATCACAATTTTTGAGTATCTGCTGTTCAAGTTGCTGTTCTAGTTTGTCTTCTGCAATTATCTGGTCTACTTGTTTAGAATCTACTAGTGGAGGTGGAAAGTTGTAGTCTCTAAACCAAAATTTCGGCTTAAAATCGAAATTTTTACTGATATATCTACTTAGTCAGAGCCATTGAAATCATCACCATTTGCAAGAGTGGATACTTGTCATACAAAAGCTTGAGCAAACTGGTATGGTTTAGACAGCCCCAAGCTACAGTCAAAAACCACACTCTCCAATATAAATTTTTGTTGCTGAATTCTCTTTGCAGCTGCCTAAAATATAGAATATATATAGAAAAGACAAGTTAAAAAAATTGTGTTTAGTAGGATTTCCAGCTAAACTCCCTTTTTCGATGCCCTCCCAAAAGCACCCAAAAACATGTTTTTAGATGTTTTAGCACTTTTAACGTGTAGAAAAACAGTTTTTAGGGCGCTGCCGACAATTTTTGAAACAAAATTTTTTGACAAAAAATTGACTTTTTGCCTTAGGGAACCATGGTAAAGGGTACTTGAGGGTACCTGGATGCCCTAAAAAGACGGATTTTGAACATAGTTTTGATAACTGGGACCACCACATAGAAACTGGGGTATGCATACATTTTTTGTACATACAAAGCCACTTTTGATTGATTTGTGTCTCGGGTATGTGTGTGTGCGCATCTCATCATCAAGCCAACAAAGCCCCTGCACCCCGAAAACAGGGCTTTGAGAGTTAGAGATGCGCGCACTCACTTACTTAGACATCATTCCGAGCAAGACTCTTGATGAAAAATGTATATAGAGACTTTTTTTGCCCAGCCCCAGTGACCAAGACGGAGCAGAATACGCTTATATGAGGTGGTACCATTTTTTTAGGGTATCTGGATACCCTTTTGGTGTTTACCTTGGTCCCCCAAGGCAAAAAGTCAAATTTTGGTCAAAAACTTTTTTTTGAAAAATGGTCGGCTGCGCCATAAAAACATTTTTTTAAGTTACAAATATAGCTCGAATCAAAAAATCTTTAAATATTTTTCAAATTTCACAGATATTTTTGTAGGATAAAAAAATTTTAAGCCAATTTTTGAAGCCGATTTTGTAAGTCTGTTTTTTTGGCCTATGAGCCAACACTTGTTCTGTTCTCTGATAAAAAACTTCAGAGAATTAAATAAACAATACTAACTTCTTTTTGTCAGTAGCAATGTTTTCTTTTATGACATTAAATAATCGCTCTATAGTCAGTGGATTCCGGACCAGGAGCAGAGAGTTGCCGTCTAAAGCAGAAGTTTACATACATTTTGTGTAAAAAATTAAAAAATTCAAACCATTGTCGAAGCCCCTAACAGACAAGCAACGTTTGGTCAGTGTCTCAAGTATAGATATTAGATCAGCTGCTAAGATGACGTTGGCATGCGAAGCTTTTCGCTCTTCTGGTGTGCCACCCAGCATATCTGACCAATCCTCTATGAGAGCATTGATCAGTGACTCTTCCATTGGACATTCTGCTATGACTCTTATAAACTGATTAAATTCAGACTCGGTTGGCCACGTTTCTATGCTTGTGTAGTAGGAATGCTAAAATATAGAAAATTTCAAAATTTAGAAAATCTTTTATAGTATCAACCATGCTTGTCTCTTTTGGCCGCAATTTCTTATTTCAAGGAGTTTAGAAGTGAATGAGACTAGAAATCGAGTCAACGGACCCACCTTTGGGGCAGACTTTCAGCCTTCGGCCACCCTATAAGGAGAAGGGTGGTAATTACCCCTATGACCAACCACCAAACATAACCTACCGACCCCCCCCCAATTTCAGGCCTGATTATACTAAGACAAAAATGAGTAGTAAAATCTGAATTTTTAATATTTTTAGACGAGACTGGAGGAAAATTTTCGCAAAAAGACTTTGAAAATTGAGGAAACAAAAGTGTCTGACCCTAGACGAAAATGAACTTTTGCGGTATTTTTGCAATGGATTTTTAAAACATGTTCAAAAAAGTCTTGCAAACGTGTCTGTAAAATCTGAACATAATACTTACACTGCCTAAATATAGCAACATATAATAAGCTTTCATGGCTGTTTGGTGGTCCACATTAATCGACTTCTTAGACCACTTTAAAAAGTCCATAGCATGGGCCATAAATTGTTGGGTTTGTGCATGGAACTTGCTGATGGCCTCTATTTGAGTTGAGGATAGGGGCACAGCTGGATTCAGCTTGCGATTTGCATTTGTAACACTTTCTTTGAGACCAGTAGTGATCCCCACAAATGGTAGGATAGAGCACACGTCTACACAGCACCGGAAAAATTGGTCCTAAGTTTGCAAAATATAATTTTTTTTCAAAAAAGCAATCTTTTCATCATTCATAGTAAAGCTAAAAGTATATTTTGAAGAACCTACTTGTAATTGTCGAGGAATGTGTTGACTGGCTTTTCGGAAAGATGCAAACATGGCTTTGGCGAGAGCTGAGAACGAGAAATCAGCTCTTACCCCAATCGATCTGACAAAATCTTTCAAGAAAAGTCGAACTCCTTTCACATTGTCTGCATTTTCGATTCGCTTGATCAGAATTTTGGAGACCAGCTGAACATTATTTGTTTTTAAAACTTTTAAAAAATTTGATAAAACCGGACATCAGATGACTCAATAAAGTTGTGATTGAAGAGCAACTGCAAAATACTCATATTGTGTTGAAATTTGTTAGGTGAAAATTCGTTGTCCATTATCAGGTTGGTGAGCACCGGTAGACTTCCTGGGCATTCACACAGCAGATCTCTGAAAAAGTCAGACAGTGTAAAATATATCTGAGAATAACTCTTATTTTATCATATTTTTCTGGGTTTTGTCTGGGAATTTCTTAAGCTACACTTTTTAAAGTGTAAAATTAAATCTTAAGGGTCTCTATACTACCCACTTAATTTTTGCAAACGAAAAGACGTATATTTCGTAAATAGTGACACTGTCCTCTACAAACAGCCCACAACGTTACATGAGTGATTTTAAAACGTTTTTTTACCCGACAAAATTTTGAACATAAAAACACATACTTTATAGCCGCTGTAAAAACGTGTAAAATTTGTTTGCTTCGAAGACCTCTGAGACGAACTGCAATATACTAATTAATTTAATCAATATTTGATCTGGTAAAAAACAATCTACTTAAGCATAGTAAAACTTCCAAATTAGCATCGGATGAAGAGTCTCGAGTGTTGCTGGCAATGTAAAGCAGCAATTCTTTTGCGTAATTTTGCAGTTTTCCATTTTGCAACCAGGCATCTAGCTTCTGAGCACACAGACAACGTATTTTCGGGTTTGCTGAGCAAATTGCTAGAGTTTTCAACAGATTTTTGCTGACATTGGCATCGATTCGAATTTGTTTTTCGAAAAATTCAACTATGCATTTTAAGGCTGCGTCAGTTTCTTCAGCTGGCTTGTTGAATTTCGACGGCTAAATTGTAGTAGTTTATATCAAAACGCTCAATTTTTTTATATTGTTTTAGACTTACCCCATTGAAGACTTCCCTAGGTACATAAGGAATTTCACAAGCAGAACAAGCTTGCTCGGACGGAAAATTAAGTGTTCCAAACAGAGAAGATACTATTTGCACAAGGATAGATTGGGTGTCAGCTCTGTCCACCCTAAATAAAAAAGTTTTAGTTAGTCACCCTATTTATTTTCCATATTTTTAAATATTCAAAAATTCATGACTAGCATCCTGCTATACTTATGTCTAATTTCAGGATATATAATGCTGTCTGCTCTGAAACCCGACTGCGGGCAAGATTTTAATGCATTTTTCTATTGCTCTACAAATAAAAACTCATACCAATTTCTAGCTCCTAACGAGTCATTAATAGCCAAGCTCAAAATAACTAGAGGCCAGCTGACATTTTGCTGAGCAATTGCAGCATTTAAAACAGACACAAACTGATCTCTCAGAAGTTGCTGAGTAGCTGTAGTTCCTGGGAGTCTGTTTAGCATGCAAAATAGGGCGATAACTACATTGTTGTTCTGTAAAAAGGTCTTATTTGTTAGAGGGTGGCTAGGTTTGCGGATAAACATTTGCGTATACAACAATTGCAGACTCACTTTTGCGGATACAACTTTTGCGGAATGACCTAAGACGAAGGAAATTAGCGGAATGACTTTTGCGAAGCGACATATGCGGAATCACAAAAACCATGCTGTATAGAGTCTTTTAAAAAATACCATTTTCGCTAGTGCTTTTCAAGTATAACAACAAAAGAAAATCAATATATTTAGTGAACAATAAGTAATTCTATAATATGTTGGGTTTTGTGTCGTTTCCGCAAATGTCCTTCCGCAAAGGTCGGTCTGTAAATGTCCTTCCTCTTACGTCGCTCCTCAAATTTCGTTCCACATAAGTCATTCTACTAAGGTACTGCCGCTAGTAACGGTCAGCAACAGTCAAATTTCATGTCCTCAAACACCCTTCTGCAAATGTGCGTCCGCAAATGTAGGTCCTCCGAAATCTAAACGCAAATGCTACGTTCGCAAATGACCTTTCGCAAATGTTTATCCTCAAACCTTGCCATGCCGCCTAAATATCCTTTAAATACCTTTAGCAATTGATCTTCTTCAAAGGTCACTTTGATGACCTGGTTAAGCAGATCCAAGTTCATTTCACCCACTTCTTCCAGCATCAACTGCTCTTTAAACACAGCACAAACCATTCTGGCCATTTTGTGCTGCTTGTTGGTCTCTTTGGCAGCTGTAAACAAAACATCAAAGGTCTTAGGGTTGACTTCAGTGCCCGAGGAGTACTCTCTCCAAGCGTTTAGCTCTATTTCCAGCAAGCATTTTGATCCAGCAAAGCTGCCTCCAGCAATATTCATTGAGTTGGAGCCGGAAGGCATGCTCAATCCACCACTTTTGAAGTCTAATTTGGGACGTTTGCCGACATTGCTAGGAGGCTGTGCTGTCTGAAATTGGACATAAGGTTAGACGTTTTCGAACCAGCTACTAAACCAATTAGTACTAAAGTACTTACTAGGAGAGTTCTTTTTTGTGGAGCGCCAACAGGAATATGCGCACCGAGCCTTGCCTTAATAGTAACAAATTTTCGATGAGGAACTACAATATTTTAACAAACATACTTTCAGTTCTTGTCGACTGTTTGGGAGGCCCACTGGCCTTCGGCTTGATACCTCCTGATTTAAGTGGTCTGCTCATCTAAAAATTGTCTACTTGAAGTAAAATAAAATAAAAATTTTCATAAATTTCGCTTGAAAAAAGTTTCTTGGTTTGCAATTTATGAAATTTATTTCTAACAATTTTTAGATATTATTCAAATAAGTATTTTGTTGTGGCCATATGTTATTTCATTGGATACATTCAAATTAAACGCGCATATACTGCGGAATACAAAGAAGCATAAAGAAAAGTACTTTTTAGCTTACAATTCTCATGTATCATAAAAGATTTTTTTTTATTACAAGATTTTCCTAACAGTGTTTCTTTGAATAGTTGAATAATTTTTATATTTATCGATGAATGTTTCAAACTGTTTCTATGAAAATATTTTTTTATTATTTTTCTGGAATCAAAACATTAAAATTAAATTAAAATTGCTTAGCAATAAACAAACAATTGAAATGGACGGTAATTGTAGTAACAGAGACCTCCGGCTGAAACACTTGCTGCTGCTGGTAGGACATAAACCAGAATTTTCCGCAACAGTTTCATTGCCTGGAAGCTGAAAAGAGTTTTCAATGGATTGTGATTGTAGCAAAAATCTTTGTACTTATGCGTTATATTGGGTTGTAACATAAGTCATGGCGGTTTTTTAGTAATGAATTTTATTCGCTAATTATCACACACATGCGATATACTTTACATACCAATGGAAAGCTCATTCTTTGCTCTACAAGATCTTTGTTATTGTTTTCCTGGAATGATCAATTCTTGGTAATTTGTGGGCATAAACGATGGAGTGTTGAGTGGACAAGGATTTGCATTTTCGACATCACTTGCTCTTCGCTTTCAATCGTGGCGTCATTAAGGTCGAAATTTCCGCTTTTGAACTTGAGAAACCAGTTTTGAGCCGTTCTTTCTGGCATAGCATCTTCTCCGTAAACCGCACAAATTTCCCTAGCTGCTTCTGTAGCCTTCGCACCACGATTGAAAACCAAAAGCAAGTGATCTCGAAAATGCAAATCCTTGTCCATTTAACACTCCATCGTTTATGCCTACAAATTACCAAGAATTGATCATTCCAGAAAAACAATAACAAAGATCTTGTAGAGCAAAGAATGAGCTTTCCATTGGTATGTAAAGTACATCGCATGTGTGTGATAATTAGCGAATAAAATTCATTACTAAAAACCGTCATAAATTATGTTACAACCCAATATAAAGATATGGACTAAAACAGCTCTCTGGTTAGGATGTGCCACCCTTTATATAGGGTCTCTCGATATTTATTGTTCACTACCATATGCTCCCTTGGTTCTTTGAACAAATTTTAATTAAAATAAAAAAGTGTTAAATGAAGCAAAGAATTCGTCAAAATTGTGACATTTTAAGAATTTTAAGGATTTTTAAGAATTAAACTATAATTTTTTCCGCAAATAGTTCATAATATATTGAAATCGAAAAATGTTCGATTTTCGATAATTGAAAATCGATCGAAAACATTCGATTAATCGATTAACGAAATAATCGAAAATATCGAAAAAACGTCGATTATCGATCGATTTCGATAATTTTCGATTAATCGATCGACAACCCTAATGTTTAGGAACATATTTCTGATCCGTCACGGTCAATATGATTTAGGCAAAGGCGAAAAGTATTTGACTCTTTTGGGTAACTTTCCAACAATTTCTTCTATTTTGCGCTATTGTATATTTGGTTCTTCAGGCAGAGAGCAGGCAAAACTGCTCGGCCAACGACTGAATTCCACCAAAATTACATGTGCACGTATCCACAATGAACAGAGCTAGTGAGACAGCCACTCTGATGTTGCAAGACATAACCAAGTTTAATGACCCTAAACATGATTGCATGCTTGAAGAAGGGGCTCCTTGCATGCCCGAACCAGAACACATAGGTTGGGGTCCCAAACCTGTGGTTAGTTGATTGAAGCATTCAAATACCCAAAATAACTTTTCATTTTATTTTTCCAAACAGGCAATATTTTTTTCATGCAAGACTCTTTATTAAAATATGAAATATTTTCGCATTCAGAAGTTTTTTACCGAAGGAGCTAGGATTGAGGCCGCTTTTCGAAAACATATTCACAGAGCATCGCCTAAGCAGAAAAAATTCTTTTGAGCTGTACATTTGTCACGGAAATGTGATTCGCTACTTTGTCTGCAGATAATAAGCTTACTAAAAAATCGACCCTGAATATATTATTGTGTGTTTAAGAGCTCTGCAGTTTCCTGTGGAGATATGGTTGCGACTGGCTCTCGCTAATACTTCAATTGCCTGGATAACTTTGTATCCGGATGGTAGAGTTTCTCCTTGGTGTGTGGGAGATGCTGGACACTTGCCCTATGATAAAATCACTTATAACTGACTAAATAAATTTCATATTGTTGAAACTAATTGTAATTTTATGGATTTTAAAAATAAATTGGAAAAGGAAAGCGGCTTATTTCATTCAATTTTATAAGACTATGAACTTAAATTACTTTTAAGTTGCCACACTTTTTGTGATTCGCGATAAAATTAAGATTGAATTTTTTGCAATTTTTTTTCAGTCAAGCACAGTCAAAGTAAATTTTTTAACAAAAATGCCGCGATCTGAAAAGTAAGTTTCTAATTCTTTTAAAAACTTTTAAGTGATACTTTTAGAATATCTGAAGTAAACGTAGAAAATGACGATGTTTATGATGAAGTTGACCACTTCCATATGCAGCGAGACGGCGTTTTTCTCAACAACTCTGCAAAACGGATCAAGAATGCACAGAAAGAAGTGCTCAGTGTGCGAGTAGACGACAGTGAAGACGAGGAAGACAGTGACGATGAAGAAATACAAGGAGCTCAGTCAAATGAAGCTGAAAGTAATATATTGTATAAGAAAAATATTAACATTACCATAGACCAGGATATTATCAACCAATGTACCTTAAACAATGCTTTATAAATTTAGTTCCAATCAGTATCAACAAGTGGGGCAAGAAGCGTGCCGGCTACTATGGCACTTCCTATGTAGACAAAGATTTCGGAGGAGTCAATGACTCCGAGGAAGAAGAGATGCTTGAGTTGGAAGAGGAGGATGCAATCAGCCGCCAAAAAAAGCTTGACGCAGCCAACAAGTATGTGGACCTCGACTTTGGAATGGAAAGTGAAGCTGATAGCTCTGAAGCGGACAGTTCCGATGCAGAACCTAGCAAACAGACTAAAAATGCTGATAAACCCAGAGTAGATGCTAAAGATCTGCTGAAAATGAGCCCGCAGGATCAGCTCAGATACTTTGTGGGACAAGACGACCAATTGGACAACTGGATTCAGGAATATGAAGAGAGGGTTAGTTTTAAACTTTTCGTTGATTTTTTAAAATGTCTAGTCAAGAACTCATTTTAGAAAGAGGAGATTCAACAAATTGTGAAACCTTTAGTCAAGATTTTGTCCAAGATTAAGTCAGTGGACTGCAAACTCAAGAGACAACTTTTTGCTGTAGTCACAACTTATCAACAGTAATTAAAAAATTCAAAAATAGTTTTGAAAGGTTTAATATGTCGAAAGTTAAGATACTCTTGCAATATTCTGTTGTATCTCTTCTTAAAAGTAGACACTCCACTTGCAAAACTTCGCTCCGTTCAATCTCACCCCATACATGATGATCTGCTTAAGTTCAAAAAGGTAGTTAGTAATCAGTAGTAAGTCAAAAATCTTAGTTTTTACCAAAAAAAGTCTTTTTTTCTAAAAATCAATTATAAACCTTGAAAAGCACTTGCTAATGCAGCGAAATTTAGTTGATGGAAAAAGCAGACAGTTTTGTAGCCGAGAATGGTCGACGTCTAGCCAAAATGATTGATCAATTCAATAAATGTCCAGAAGAATTTGTTGATCTAGTTGCCAAGCAGTCGCACAAAAAGGCCCAATTCATAGCCAAGGCAAAAGATGATGCTAAAAACAAAGTCCAATTTGTTGGAGATTTTGACAACCAAATGGAAGATGATGGGTATGATAGAAATGATCAGATGACAGAGAATGAGAGGCGTGGAATTACTTATGAGGTTTTAGTTTATTACACTTGCTATATGAGGAGTGGTCAATTCATTCACAAAATTTTGATCATCTCCAAACACCAGACAAACTGTACTGTTCTTGGCAGGAGTACACTATACAGCATCCTTTCAAAATCCACTGGAATGATGTTTTTTGAACGTTTTAGCACCGAAAAAATACAAAAAACATGTTTTTATGTGGAAGAAGGCAATTTCTGAAAAAACATTTTTTTGGAAAATTTTGACTTTTCGCCCTGGGGGACCAAGGTAAAAGGGTATTGGAGGGTATCTGAATACCCTTTTTAGTAGTTTTTACCATGTTTTAATCACTGGAGCGAGGCAAAAAAAGCCTATACAGTCAAACCTCGGTTATCCGGCACTCCAGTTATCCGGCACCCTCGGTTATCCGGCACCTTAAATATACTTCATTTGGCTGAGATTGGCTTATTCTCTGTCAACTGACATTCCGGTTATCCGGCACCTCGTTTATCCGGCACCCTGAGGCCGGTCCCCAGGGGTGCCGGATAACCGAGGTTTGACTGTATATGCATTTTTGATCAAGAGTCTTTCTCGGAATCATGTCTAAGGTAAGTAAACAAATCACTTAAAAGTGACTCTGGATGCATGATAAAAAAACATGCATGCCAGAGTTTCTTTATGCGGTAGGCCCAGTTAACAAAACTATGTTCAAATCCCATCTTTTAAAGTATCCACGTACTCTTTTCTGGTGGATTGCCTTGGACGACCAAGGCAAAAAGTCAAATTTTGGTAAAAAAAAAATTATTCTGGAAAGTGTCGACCGCCACCTGAAAACATGTTTTTTGTATGTTTTGAGTGCTAAAACGTTTAAAATGTTCGGCTGGTTTTGAGAGGATGTTGTATAGTGTACTTCAGCACTGTTTTCTCAGAATTGTGAGCTGCACTCAGCAGGTACCTACTCCAAGAGGTTCGACCCGAAATTTTAGGGAAATGTTCTAATTAGGCGAAAATTCATGCCTCAAAAGGATGCCCCGAGTATGCTAATGTAGATTAAAGTAATGTTTTCTTGTTAAACTTTCAGGTAGAAAAAAAAAGTATGTCCATTGAAAAAGTGTTGATAACTATAGTTTTTATAACAACCAAGTTTTCCTTTTGACCAACATTTGTTTTATGATATCACAATTTATCGGCCCAGTCAAAATTAATTCTCTAAATTTTTATGTCGACCATCTTGTACACGGTTGACGCTAAATTGCGCACACTTTGATGCAAAAACAAATTACATATTTGATTACAAGTCAAAGACGAATACTCCAAAAACACCAAAAGTTGTCGTGAAAGTGCAGTATTTGAGTGTCCCGTATATGGGACAGTGCGCGTAGAACATCGCTCGAGTTCGTCAATCCTCGGACCTACTGGCTTATAACCACTCCCTCTCCCCCCAAATCATGTTTTTGAGTGTCTAAAAACCATTTTTAAAATAATTTTGCCATGAAAAGGCTTTTTGGTGTTGTTTATGAGCTAGTAGGGTCCGAAATTCGACTTTTTGCCTTAGGGGACCAAGGTAATTTAATCTAAAGAAGTGCCTGGACACCCCAAAAAATTAACCCAAAAATTTAAAAAAGAGACTTTTTATGAAAATAAAGGACATTTGGTCATATTTCGTCAAAAAGTGAGATTTTATCCAGTGCTTGTTATCCAGCACTTTTTCTCGAAAATTCTGGTCCCAAATAAAGGACAAATCTTTAAATAAAAGACTTTTTTGATCCCTAAATTAGAAAAAACCTTTTCACAAAAACAGCATTAAAAAAGAACATAAATTTCAAATCAAAAATGTCCGTGATTTTGACTAGCCCAGTTAGTAAAAATGATATTTTTGATAGGATAATATTTTTTACGGGCGAAAAGATATCTTCTACGCGTAAAAACGAGTATTCTAAGGGCAAAAAGAATTACCACCCTTTTTAATATCTGCAAACTGTCTTCAGCATACAATTCTTAGAAAAATAGTACATAAGTCATTTTCTTTCTGTTGATCCATTTTTTGGTCTTTGGTTAAAAATGTGCACGGCGTGCGTTAACATGCTTTACGTGCACGATTTGACCTAGCAACGGTTATAGAAGCAAACTTTTGAATTAAAGTAAACTTTAGAAGTAAACTTAACACTACTCACTGAAAAATTGCGAAATAAAATATCCGGTTTTATGTCTAAACCTCTAGAAACCAATCAATAAATCTTGGTATTTTAGATGCAAAAAAACAAAGGATTAACAGCCAAACGAAAGAAGGGCACTGAACATGCTCGAGTTAAGAAGCGCAAGCAGTACGACAAGGCGCTAATACGTCGTCGCTCTCAGGTGCCTGATGTGCGCAGAGAGATGAGCAAATATGACGGAGAAAAAAGAGGCATTCGAGCATCTACTGTTCGCAGCATTAAATTGCAGTGAAATGACTTTGTTATGTTTGTTGAGTTTATTGTTGAAATCAGTATTTTCCACTTTTTTGGTTTAAAAACTCTTTATAAATAAAAATTGTTGATTTTTTATTTGTCAGATTAGTGGTATGCATTTGGCTTATGCATGTTGTAACGCTGTTTTATATGGAAGATGCGGAACACGAAGTAAACAGTATAACTTTATATAGCACAACAATTACAACACGATAACAATAACTAACTATATGATAACTTACTATCAAGCCACAACACTAGAGTCAACCGCACAACATATCGTGTCAGGACAAAACAACATTCAAATATTCACATCGCCACAACACCCCCACACTTAGATAAGAGACACAAAGAAGAATGTAGATTTTAGAGAAACAGAGATGGGCGCTGAGAGAGTAGTCAATATACAAAACACATATTCAATTCAACGGACTGTGAAAACCGTTCGCAGGGCTACTAGGAATCCGGAGAAAACATCCCACTAAGACGAGTCTCCCCTATCAAACCTCCCGAAAGAAGTGTAAAGAGACAGGGCCATGAATGAATAAAATGAGTTGGAATACCACTAACTCTCACACCCTCCCTTATTGAAGCGCCTTCCTACGAATAGCGTACTGCTTTTTCGTAGGGTCAAAAATAAACCTTTGAGGAGGCTGGCGGAATCTATTAGAGGCTCTAAGTGGGTTCGTTTGGGCTAATGGAGAAATGTTAACTACCGGAGAATTATTTCTTTGATGCCCTTCTTGGAATTCTGGAGGAGCATTATTCTTAGGAGCACCACCACCATCATCGCTGAACATCGGGTCATTCAAGGAGAAGCGAGGAAGCAGCTGGTTTGCATGTCGAAGATGAGGAGCGCCAGCATCAGAGACCACTTTGTAGAGAGTACTGCCGAGCCTTGCTTTGATCTCGCCCTTTTCCCATGTTGACTTCAGGCCTTGGTATTTGCGGAAGAAGACTTTATCTGAATTAAAGAAAACCCGAGAGCGGGCGTTATGATGCCTATTAAAGTTACGCTCCATAGATAAGTTGTACTTATCAGCCTCAGCGGGACGATACGACTCGGTAGGTTTTACTAGAGAAATTTCTGTTCGAAAAGTTCGGCCCAGGAACAACTCAGCAGGTGTCTTACCCTGAATCGTTCCATTAGGAGTCGACCGGTATGTTCGGAGGTACTCCACAATAGCTAAACTCACAGAATTTGTAGATCAAATTTTTGAAATAGTCCGCTTGAAAGTATCCACAAACCTTTCGGCTTGTCCGTTACTCTGTGGATGGTAAGGCGGAGAATGAATAACTTGAATTCCCTTATTTTTGCAAAAAGATTTGAATTCATATGAAGTGAATTGGGATCCGTTATCCGACACTAAGACTTTTGGATATATCTTGCAAATAGAGAATCTAATACTCGAATCAAACAATTTGA
>JAMRYI010000231.1:0-216942 GCA_029231635.1 Ditylenchus weischeri
AAGGTCGCTAAAATTACGCGGCCACTTAAAGGCCACAATCAGAAAACAAGAATTTTGAGCCGCTTCGGTCTGACTATCCAAGAGTGCCTTCAACGTTGTGTCGCAATAGAAAGTGGTTGGTTTTCATTATTATCGAGAGATCATTTCGAGGGAAATCCACCTGGCAAGGAACTACATGGCCAATTTTTTTCTGAGTGGACGCGTAATTTTAGCGTACCCTGTTTGCTCCTTTTTATTTTCATGGAAATATTGCTTTGTAGTATTAGCTCCCTAGCTTTCTTTAGCCTTCTTCTCATATTCTTAACTGCAAATTGCAACACATATGTCTAACACACTTAAAACTGAACGAAAAATCAACATCAAACGTCTTTTTTTCGTGAACTATATCAAACTCATCTCGCGGTGTTTTGTCCTAGGCGGTGCTTTGTCCGGCGGTGTTTTGTCCGATGAATCTTCGCAAACAAGAGTCTTATACTACAACGAAATTCGAATAGGTCTCTTGCACTTATCACGACTACCCGCTAATAGAATCACAAATGAAAAAAACTTAGCGCTTTATAAAACAAACGTATTTATTCTGGAAAACAAGGTATTTAATCGTAACAACCATCAATATTTGAACATTTCACAATTAACGGTCTTTCTGTGTCACACTGCAGTTTTTCTTTGCTGTCTCTGGAGCCGAATTTCTATGGATGCATCACATACTTCATAGACGTCAGCAGTAAAGTCAATTTTCTTGGCTGGTGGCTTAGGTAAGGCGGAGCTTTTAGAGACAGAGCCTGAACCGGGTCAGTGAGCCTAATCCTTAATAGAAAGACTTACAAAACCACTAGATTTGACTGCTGAAGACACCACGTGAGACGAACTTCTCAACCTCTTGGATATTTTAACGTATACCGTGGACACCTCTCCTGCAACAATAATTGGAAAAAATTAAACTGACCAAATATCATCATTACTCATCTGCGGACTCGATAAAAGCGCATTGAGTAGCCTTTGCAAAAGCCGAGACCGTTTCTCTTGTAAAGAATGAGCTTTCCATGTCTAAAAACACGCATAAAACCTGTAAATATACGTATGAAAACAAGAACAATGACCAGAGTATAAATTAAGGCAAAAATCAGGGAAAGTGATAACGTAAAGTATGTGCGCAATTTGTGTGTGCGCATTTATGTGGCAATTGGTGTGTGCACTTATGTGTGCGAATTTGCGTGCAAGTGCACTTGCGTGTGCGCAATTTGCAGTGTATTGCGTGTGCGCAATTTGCGTGTGCGAATTGCGTGTGCGCAATTTGCGTGTGCGCAATTTGCGTGTGCGCAATTTGCGTGTGCGCAATTTGCGTGTGCGCAATTTGAAGTGTGCGCAATTTGCGGGTGCGCAATCTACATGTGCGCAATCTACGGGTGCGCAATTTGAAGTGTGCGCAATTTGCGGTTGCGCAATTTGAATTTGCGCAATCTGGCGCTGCACGGAAAAAATGCCAGTTGTTTGCTTTGAAGAGACAATCCTGTCCAAATTGGGAGCTTTGGTTGACTCGATTTCCAATGCCAACTTCATGAAATTGCCCGTGGAGTCAGGAAACGCTGTCAAAGTCAAAGAGCCTTTGTCTATGGATTTGTGTTCCCAGTCTTCTTGTGCTATACCGTCCAAAGAGAAAACAGACGGGTCAAAGGCTCAGAGCAAGGGTTCAAAAGAGAAGACTTCGATGAAAAGCAAAGGTCCCAAAGATATGAACTTGGTATTATTTATTAGGTGTGGTATTTGTTGTAAACTTTTATTTTTAGGACGATCTTGTTGCTAACACTCGCGAAGTTCAGTCCCCTGTCGCTGTGGATACCCAAATGGTCACTCAGTCACATACTACGTTTCAAGAATTGTGGGACTTACTTTCACTAATTTCTTCTTCTGCTTTAATTTTTATTTTTTACAGTTCGACAAGCACTCCTGCGGTTGAAACTCCGAATAAGAAGCTCAACGCCGAAAAAGCACCAGAGGGCAGTAATAAGCAGAAGAAGCCTCGGATGTGAATGGTCGGTGCAACTCTGCCTAGATTAGCTTTGTGTAGGTATCATTTTAGAAAAGAAGCCTTCGGATAAGGATGAGAAGAAGGTGGGTTCCGGCGAAAAAGCGAAGAAAAAGAAAGGGTCAGACAAGCAAAAACAAGCCAAGGTTGAAAAACCAAGTTCTGATTCTAAGGATAAGGACTCTGGCTTGAAAGTCGACACGAAACTTGGTTCTGGATCAAAGAAAAATGGTCCTGGCGTCAAGTCAAATGACATTGCTCCTGCCACTACTCCTCAACCAAGGTTTGTTAAACTTTTTATAATCATTCCTGTGCCCAATGTAGCTTTACTTTTAGTCAGCTTTCGGATAGAACTAAAGATGCGAAGACCAAAGCTTCTAGCGAGAAGAAGCTTAGGAAGAAGAAGACATTGTTGTTGTTGATGAATTCGAGTTGTACCAGTAAAGTTAGTGTTTTTTCGGCCATGCCAACTTTCGGCCCACTACTTTCGGCCATGCCAACTTTCGGCCCTCGACTTTCGGCCATGCCAACTTTCGGCCCTCGACTTTCGGCCGTGCCAACTTTCGGCCCTCGACTTTCGGCCCTCGACTTTGCTGAAAAGTCGAGACTCTCAGCTTTTGTTTGCCACATTAAATAACATAGCTTTATTTTGTATGAATAAATCTATAAATAAAAATGTGTTCTTGCAACCACAAAATAGTTACAATAATATATAATAGAGAAATGTTCAAAAATGGCATCTGGACTGCAGAGTTGCACCTGTCTCCCAAACAACTGCAAACCTGAATTGATTCCAAATAAATGAGTGGCAATAAGTGTGGAGTGGTAGTACCTGGAGTGGTTGAGAATCAGTGTCATATTTGAACAATTCGTTAGCCAACACCTCCCGACACATGTCATACTGGTCGAACATGGCAATAGTGCGGTTGTAGAAGCCAAATCTGGACAATGAAGTGGCACAACCCCTCATAGTCAGCAATTTACCCGTTTTCCTGCCTAAACCAACTATAGAAATAAAAAAAATTTTGGACTAATTTTTAGAATTGACAACTTTTTCGGGATAGTAGATTATTTTAAGGATTATTTTAAAAAGTCAGCATTTGGCTCTCATTAGTGGTGTGGTAATTTTGAGAAGTAACAAGCATTTTGAACACATTATGTGATCGAAAGTTCGACGCTACTGGCTTATACCCCTCCCCCCTAAAAGCTGCTTTCTCATATCCTTATGGTCCACGGACCGTGGCAAAAACAGACTCTATATGCATTTTATATTCAAGAGTCTTGCTCTCAAACTTTATGTGGCGAATATTATCGGTTCTTATGCATTATCAGGACTACCTGGTTTTACAGGGTGTTTCAAGAAATTCGCACACTTTTAAGCGGTCATAACTTTTTTTCTAGGGCGATTTTTAAAATTCTGTAAACGCAGATCGACTCAGTTTTTGATGACAATTTTTTTGGTATATAATGTGAAAAACACGATTTTCGCTTGGTCCCCCTGTGGTTTGGGCACTGGTCATGGGATGCATCGGGATGACCAGTGCCCAAACCACAGACAAGCGAAAATCGTGTTTTTCACATTACCAAAAGTCATCAAACTGAGTCGATCTGCGTTTACAAATTTCAAATCGCCCTAAAAAGTTATGGCCGTTTAAAAGTGTGCGAATTTCTTGAAACACCCTGTACTGTCATTTATGCTAAAGACATTTCCGAGCTCTATCCTCCAAATTTGCCTTTCAGTATCGCTCGTTAATAATGCTTGTGAATAAAGGATGATAACCATGAGATAATTAAAATTAATATCTTTTCAATATGGTGGGACGCATAAATGACAGTAAAACCAGGTAGTCCCGATAACGCATAAGAACCATATTATCCAACGTTCTTCTCGGAATCATGTCTCAAGGTTCACCTGATTCCGAGAAGAACGAACTTTTGGAGTGTGGTTAAATTGAGGTTTGACTGTAAAACCTTTTTTATGTCAAAGACGTCATGCATCTTATTCATTAATATTCTAATGGAGCAAGTAGTTTCTTTAAAAAATATTTTTGCTCTTTTTTCATGGTTTTATTCTTCTTTCACAATTTTTTTGCATTTTAAAATCTTCAATGAATATTTATTTGAAATTAAAAAAAGTTTTATTCTAAAAATTCTGTTAAAACCCATTTTTAACAAGAAACAATCTAGCCAAGCAAAAAGTATACAGTCAAACCTGGGTTATCCGACACCCCAGTTAACCGACACCCTCTTTTATACGACACCATGAGCCCGATTTGGTTGGCCTGGTAAACCTACACCCCAGTCATCCGACACCTCGTTTATCCGACACCATGAGCCCGATTTGGTTGGCCTGGTAAACCTACACCCCAGTCATCCGACACCTCGTTTATCCGACACCATGAGCCCGATTTGGTTGGCCTGGTAAACCTACACCCCAGTCATCCGACACCTCGTTTATCCGACACCATGAGCCCGATTTGGTTGGCCTGGTAAACCTACACCCCAGTCATCCGACACCTCGTTTATCCGACACCATGAGCCCGATTTGGTTGGCCTGGTAAACCTACACCCCAGTCATCCGACACCTCGTTTATCCGACACCATAAGGGCGGTCCCTTTGGGTGTCAGATAACCCAGGTTTGACTGTAATTGCAATAAGTATGCTTGCGTAATTATGCGTTTAGGGCAAGGTACGTATTTACTCTATAAATGTACTTTATTTGCAGATTTGTACTTTGTTTGGGACCCCAAATCTTTAGAATTTTTGAGATTTCTCGTCAAAATCTCTATTTTCGGTGCTCAAAAGCGCTACACATAATGCCACTTTTTGACGAAAAATGGCTAAATTGTACTTTATGTGAAAATTTTGAGTTACCTTTTGATTTGAGGTCCAACTTAAAAATTTCAAATTTGTAGAATGTAAACTTTCTAAAAATTGTCTCCTCTTTCGAACGAGCTCAGAACTTGAAATTTAAATGGGCAGAAGAAGAGTGGGAAAATTCAAATTGGGGAAAAATTCTTGGCGTTATTCGGCAAATATTTCCCCAATTTGATTTTCCCAACTCCTCTCATGCCCTTTAAAATCTTGTTTTTCCATAAATTTTTGTCTTTGTTCGCAAAAACTGGATATACTATGAGATTCAGCATGAAAAATGCTACAACTTGGTATATCACGTGAGCGTGACCCACTGTTGATGCTCCCTTGTAAGAAGAGTTACCTAAACTCAAGGTTGTTGTTCTCGATTTTTTGTAGGAAAAATGGGTCTGAATTTTTTTCCCTATCCCCTAAGGTCAAGATTTTGTGCTGAACAAAACGTACTTTTCAGAATTTTGATACTTTTCAAGATGTGATCTAGCCAATTTAGGCCGAAAATCACTTTGAGTTTACCTTGAGGGTCAAAGTCAAGGTAAACTCAAGGTGATTTTCGGCCTAAATTGGCTATATCTTATCTTAAAAAAGTATCAAAATTCTGAAAAGTACGTTCTGTTCAGCACAAAATCTTGACCTTAGGGGATAGGGAAAAAATTCAGACCCATTTTTCCTAAAAAAATCGAGAACAACAACCTTGAGTTAACTAAACTCAAGGTCAAACTCAAGGTTTACCTTTAGTTTAGTTAAGGGGCATGCTCACCTGTTCAAATTCTGTCCCCGCCAATTCGAAAAATTTTCCTAATCATTGAACTTCTGTACGGATTTTTTAGCTTGGTATCTGACATAACTATACCTAAAATTAAATTCTAGGCCTTGTTTTGTCAGAAACCAAAAACGCCCCCTCCTTTAAGGAAGCAAGGATTGCCATATTGCTGATCTTTTTTGCAACAGACAACAATTTTGACATTTTTTAGGGCAGACCCTTGCTCAACTGGCCTTGCAATTGTTCTCTTTCAAAAACGAGATCCCTGTGATATTTCGGACCACACTGTCCAAACAGAATGAGTAAAAAAATTAGGTAAAAAAAGTGTAGGACTCTAGACGGGAACGAACTCTTTGCCCTTATGTTATATTTGATTGTATTCTTATTACAGTCAAACCTGGATATAGTGGCCCCCACCTCAAGTTCGTCCCCGCCTTGGGTCCGACACTTTTTTCACACTGATTTTCGAAGTTTTTTGCCACTTCTGTTTTGACAGTCTGGTCCCAAATATCGTGAAGATTCCGATTTTCCCAGTCGTTTTTCTATTATTAGAATGTTATTAGAATATTAATGAACAAGGGACCACAGGCGCCTCTATAGTATTTCGAAATTTCAATGAGGGGCTATGACTTCATTCATAAAAATAGGTATATCCCCTATTAGAACTCATTTTTTTCGCCTGTTTTTTTTTTAAACGAAAGCTGACATTCTGGGGAACACGATGGTATTAGCGACAAAAGTGATTTCGCTATCTACGACCCGTTCTGGCCTTCGAAGTAAAAAAGCGTTACCCACCCACCCACACATGCCAAATACTATATAAGATTATGTTATATTTGATTGTATTCTTATTATTTGCAAAAAAAAAATTATTGCGAAATTGTTTTTATAACTTTGTTTTTTATTACTTTGCAAATCTTTTTTAATCTGTTTGTGTTTCAGAAGTTTTTTGTTCTGGTTTTTTCCTTTACTTTTTTTCAAGTTTTTAGACTATTTTTGTCTCTTTTTAGTAAAACTGCAAATAAGTGTGTGTTTGTCTGCACAATTGTCTCAAAGCGCTGCCTTTTGCCAGAGTTTACGGTGGAACAGACCAACTACTAGTTCTCACTTCTTTTTCCCAAAAATCAGTCCATTTTTTTATTTTTCGTTTTGCATTTTCTTTTTGCAAACTAGCCTAGTTGTTAGCCATAGTTTTATTGCTAATTTATGTTTTGTTGCAGAATATCTCTCATCAACCCAGCAGGTGCTTTGCAACCCAATCTCTATCGCTGCTTAACAGGTAGGTCACCATCCTCTTACTCTCAACTGGCGGATAATATGAGATTTTTTGAAATGAAGTTATATTAATTTCTAGAAATTTCCAAAGCTGGTGGAATTTAGGTTTGCAAAGTATTTAAGATGTAAATGACTTACCCATAATAACAAATTCCTGAGTTATCTGAAATTAAAATTGATGTCTAAAAATATCTTAACATTTTTTTTAAAACTATAATTTTTTTTTAATTTTCCACGAATATTAAAAAACTTTTGAGGTTTTACAATTTTTATTTTTCGCTTATTTTTATGATTTTTAATGATGACTAATAAATTTTTTCAAAAAGTGTAAAAAGGAATGTCTGATTCGGATCTTTGGATGTAAAAAATGCAAGAAATTTGCCTGGACTCTTTTCTCTTTTAACTCTTTTCTCAGCCTTGACTCGGGTCCCAGTGCGGAATTTTTTATCAACTCACCCCGATAATGTCACCATATCCTAGCTCCACTTCAAAAAAAAAATACAAAAATTACAAGAAATCTGCTTACATTCCTAGACCAATAGTTCAAAATCTATTTTTACTTGTCGCTGTATCGAATTGGAATCTTTCTTTTTCGGATTAACATTAAAATAAATAAAACAAATTGGAATTTTAAATACAAATATATATATTCAGGCTAAAAAAGACAATAAAAGCTAACCGTGAGACATATAGCTCTGCAAGGCACTACCCCCATGCCCTGCGGGTCCATGGGCTCATCGCATTGGCTGGTGAAGTTCCTGGGCTCGTAGAAGAATCTGCAAGCTCACACATTCAACACACAACAAATAATAGGTTAACTATATATCCACAATCAATTATTCATGCTCAATGGCCTCCCCCACAGTTAATTCCCTCCCATAGTTAATGTGGTTGTGTGTTTAAGTATGCATTAACAACAAACTTGGACAAATGACTGTGCTCTTCTCTGAAGAACTGCTCATACACCGGCGACATGCAACTGTAGCATCTGTTCATGCGCGGAGGGTGGGTTTGGATCAGGGGAGCATTCGCCGCTTCCACTACCTTCAATTCCATTAGAAGCACTGCAACAAGAATTCCGAATAGCTCCTGCTGCATTTGACAGCAAGCCAAGTCAACCATTCCCGTTGTTAGTGGTCATTGAGGTACAAGGCAACTAAAACCTAGAAATTAATTTTGAAAAAAATTGCGAACGTTTGCCGAAAAGATGAAAGGGCTTTTTGTAGTGGTTTTCTCCGAACTTTTTTGTATTTTTGATATGGAAGTAGATATATTTGTAAAAGAATTTATTATGAAACTAAAAAGATTTCGGCAAACCAAATTAGAAATCAGAATTTCAAAGTATTATCGATTGCCAAGATATGTTTCAAAATATCAATACTACAACTTATGATTACAGCTCATTAATCAAAAATATTTTTAAAACTCTGGTACAGGGTTCTTGATTTTTACCGAGAAAAAGGACATTTTGGGTAAAAAGAACATTTTGACCATTTTTTAATTGGTTCATTTTATTTACTGCTGATTGCCATTATGAAGCGAAAATTTGTGACGTAAAACCTCAAAAATAAAAAAGATTTGAGGTCCCCAAAAAACGGAAAAAAAGTAAAAAGCAGGTATAAGAGCACTGCTCTAGTACCATAATCGAATTCCCGAAATTTTTTGCCAACTTGATGTTTCGATACAAGAACATTGCCAACAAGTGGGTACTTTTGTATAAGCATACAAAAATTTTTGGAAAATCTTCACAAAAATGGGATAATAACCTAAAATGGGGTAATACATGAGTGGGAATCGAATCAGCAGGACTAATCACTACAACTGATGCGAGACTCTCTAAGCTATGCAGAAACTTTATGATAAAAACAAGTATCCACTAGATATACATAGATTGATAAGCTGCCAAGCAATATGACTACCTAACACAATTAACAATCCGACAACAAATTGTATAGAACTACCAAACAAAAACATTTTTGGGGGCTATCTATGGGGCAGGCGCATATAATGAGGCAGAGGAAGACATTACTCATCCAGCCTACCACCAGTATTATATTTAAACAGCTCAAATAAATCACACAAATTATTTTCTTTTCTTCTTTCTCAACCAAAAAATTGTTTTGGGGTTGGAGTGAATGGTGTGTTAATTGGCAGCTATATATGCTAAATACCTGTGCTGCCACCACCACCACCACTTTACAAGTAGAAGAAGAGTGGCGGAGGAGAAGTATTAGCATTCATATAGCAGCAATAGGTGGGTATCTACGGGGTGGAGGGGGAGTATCGAATAACTACTCCAACTGCCACAGTTATCCACCCTCCTCCAAAAATATTAGTTAAGCTCCTGTGTTTGTGGCCACCGCCACTGTGCCTCTCCAAAAATGTAAGGGCTGAGGGCAATAAGTCAAGGGAAGGGGGACTAGCCAACCAGCCAGTCAACAAGAAAAATGACAGGGGGTGATGATGCTGTTGAGCAGTTGAAAACACAACAACAATAACAACAAGCATTCTAAACATTAGGGTGGATCACTTGCTGAATAGGCTGTCTGCAAGTGGAAGTTTAAAATTTGTGTCTACGAAAAATAAGAATTTGAAAAATGGTAGTTAGCATTTTAAAAATTATGAATCGAAAGTCTGATCCATAAATTGTGGTCTTGCCTAAACGCTGGTCTTACCGGTACTTGTTGGCCTCCCCCACACCCTGTGAAAAAAGAGTAGTATTGCAAACAGTACTCTAAGTAGAGGTAGCATTTTAAAGACTACTACAAAAACCTATAGAGTATTCAGGTGCAGACTACCTCATTACGCCTAGGCCTAGGCTTACGCTTGAGCAAGGGTAGACCAGCGTATGATAGGACGGACTCAAACATGTTTTTCATACTTTTTCGCACGTTTGAGTCCGTCCTAAAATACGCTGGCCTACCCTTGCCTAAGCCTAAAGGTTTTTGTAGTAGTCTTTCAAATACTACTCCTACTTGGAGTAGTGTTTGCAATACTACTCTTTTTCCACAGGGGGCAGCCCAACAAGTAACGTTTTGCCTGCCTATTGTATATTCTTTTGTAATACCACCTCCTACTCTAAAATCAAAAAAAAATTTTCGGTCGAACTTCATATTATCGGATGGCTTAACCAAAAACAAAAAAAAGTAAAATGAGTAGAGCCAGTGAGAATTAATATTTTTCCTGCGGTCAAGTACGGACTACGTTTGTGAAATTTAGCGAGTAGAACCTTTTTGGAGAATATTGTGGAGCACAATCTTTTTTTTCACAACCCTGGTATGCATCTCTAAAGTTCAGAATAGTAAATTTAATAAAGTGGGTTTGAACAGGCATGTAAATGGCCGACCTGAGTTTTTGGCCAGGCCTATCCACGAATGTAATTTTTTAAGTCGCAGGCGGGCCGGCGAAATAAATTCCAGCCTGGCACGTTCATGAACCGGACCCGGAAAATCTCGCCATAAACAAGAAATTTCTCATCTCTTTCTAGCAGATCTCATACTTTTTTTTTTCATAACATCGAAGTCCGAGGAGATTTTCCATATCATTTTGCTTTTTGCCTCATGAAAATGTCGAAAAAAATTCTAGCCGGAGATAAAGCTCTAAATCCTCTACCTCTGCAAATGCAAAATTCAAAGAAATATATGTGTTTCAAACCATGTTCCAAAACGGTGGTAGCGCACAGCTTGCTAATCAGTTAGGCAACTACCAGACTGGCCTTGTATGAGACAAGGCAGGGTAGTGCATTAATATGACAGACCACATATATAAATGGAGGGATTAGGGAAGGGGAGCTGTCATTGCCACACACAATTGCTTAATTTTTTAATGAGATTTGGGAGTCTTGGCATGGACAGACTTGTGCTATTATTAAAACACACCAGCCACTTTTGGGAGTATTCATTGAAAAGATTTTCGGGCAAGTGTTGAGGGAGAGCTACACAAACAAAAAGCCATAATTAGTAAGGCCTGAAAAAGAAGCAACTAAATCGATTAGGTGTTATGTCTGGATGAATTAGTTTTTCACATGTTATCGTTTTGGAGGAGCAACTGTGATCAAACTTGATACAGACAAGTCTCGATTTTACGCCACCCTAAAAATTTCTTTCCCGCCTAGGGTCAGACACTTTTTAACCCATTTTTTGGGGTCTTTTGCCGAAAATGATTCCTTGTCAAAAATATCGTAAGGACCATGATTTTACGAAAGATTTTACCGAAAAAGGAAGGTGTAAAATTGAGAGGCACAGGTCTTAATTAGGGTTGTCGAATATTCGAAATTTTCGGGAAAAGTCGAATATTTTCGAATAATATTCGAAATCCAATATCCAAGTGGACAACCCTAGTCTTAATATTGAAATTGTTGTTATTTGCAAAAATTACCGGTAACATCATGATCCTTACTTTATTTTTTACTAGGCTGACCAATCAGTTTCGGCCAAAAACTCTAAAAAGTTGGGTTAAAAAAGTGTCGGACCCTAGACGGGAACGAACTTTTTGGATTGGCGTAAAATCGAGAGTTGTCTGTATAACAAACACTTTTGCGGGTCCTTAGGTTCATCATACCAAAGTTTAACTGTGGTAAAATTGTAAAAAAAAGTAAGTATGTGCTGTATAGCACAAAGCAAATACTAGCACCACCAAAACCACAGAAGCACCTTGCCTTGAATAACCAATACTTATTTGCATGTTTAATGGCTTCTGCAGATTTTGCATCATTTAGTAGTAGTAGCAGGAGAATTAGTTAAGTCAATTAAAAATAGTAGCTTATCTCTCCACACCAAATCTAAGGACCAGTTAATTTGTAATAGAATTGGGAGATGCGCGCAATTGGGAGGAGGGCTTGTGACTATTTAGCACTTGACTAATTGGAAATGGAAACTTTGAAGTGGTAAATCAACCAATGAATAAGACAAATTTCGATAAGCGACATAATGAAACAGAAATACACCAAGATTGTCATATTTTCTTAATCACGTTTTAGGACCGAGATTTTAAAATCTTAGGAAAAGTAGAAAAAACAGGTCATTGATCGGAATTTGTGGTGGATCCTGTTAATAAAAATTCAAGAAAAAATTATGTTCAGAAAAGTGTTATTCTTTCTCACCTTTGCGGTATTAGAGGTATTAGATATTTGTCTCGAAAAACTTTTAAATGTGAAATTTTGCTCAAACATGCTCCCAGGCGCCGAATGGGACGTGTCATTGCCGCTTAAAAAATAGCCACGAAAGGTCGCATAGCTAAAATTTTCACGGTGGGAATACGGGAGGGGCTGGCAACGATTGACTGCAAAATCACAAGTAATTGCCCATGGAGGTTGCAGAGTCAAATCCAAACACGAGCGAGGGAATTCACAAAAAGTCGCGGTGTACACTATGCAACCCGAAAAATTTATTTTGCATCTGAAACACATGCAGAAGTCAATAAGAGGAAGAGAATTTTTTGATGACACTTTCGTAGACTCGGACCTTGGTTTTGCTGTTTAGAAGCGAATATTGACTTGATTTGAAGATTCGCGCTAAGTCCTCCATATCTTTGCACTGCCCAACACAAAAGTCCTGCAACAATATAGTGTCAATTAACAACATTTATATTATGAGTGAATAACAAACCATCACATCCGAAAGATTGTAGTCCTGCGCCAGCTGCAACTTCTCTCCAGTATCTATTTCGTCAGTCGGACAAATCATAAGATAATCGGAGCATCGCTTGGTGACAATTGGTATTTGGAAATAATCAGCCAGGCGCAACAAACACTCCACAATATTTTCTGAATTTTTGAAAATAAGTAAAGGCGGAAATATAACAGCATACCAGCAAAGAGATCGTTTTTTAAGCTGATCGGCTGATAAATGACCTTTAAGATAACAGCAAATTCAACAGCAATCACTCCCTCCAGTTTGACTTCATCTTGATTCTTCTCATAGAATGGTCCATGGAACAGAGTTTTGAAGTAATTAGAATAGGTAGCGAGGAGCTAAATGAAAAGTATGAGTACTTCACATTTAATAACATCACTAACGCCTTTACTGACTGCAAATCGATGACGTTCAACCAAGAGCGTGCAATCTGAGTTGACGAATGAAGAATCCAGAAACTCCAGATCTGGCATGAAATACCTCAAAATTGCAGAAATAGCAAATAACAAGGCATGTTCGTAAATAACCTACTTACTCTTCCCGATCAGTTTCAGTTTTGACAGAAAATTCGGCCTGAATCACGAAGTTTCCATTTACAGGGTGTTTCAAGAAATCCGCAGGATTTGAAATGGCTATAACTTTTTTTCTAGACCGTTTTTCGAATTTCTGTAAACGCCAATCGTTTTCTCTTGACGGGCATTTTTGTTTTTCATATCTAACTCGAAAAATTTTTTTTTAAATTTTTTCACTTTTTTGCCTTGGTCCCCCCTTTGGTCCAAAAATGACCATTTCTGGAGTCTGGTATTTGTATTTTTCACGCTATTCATTTTGTTGCTCTTTTCAGGCTACTCTGATAAATGGTTTTCACCGCTCAAGAAAAAGCGTTTTGCGTGGTCGAATATGGAAAATTCGGGAGTCCGATTCGAGTTCAAAGGAGTTTCCGTCGCCATTACCAGCTTCCGCGACGAGCAGATGTTCCACATGAGAAGAGGATCAAAGAATGGTTTGTAAAGTTTTTGATTCGGGTGATGTGAAGCGAAAGAAGAGGACGAATACAAAGTTAGTGTTCTATTGTTCTAATTGTTTTCCTTTTTCACATTTTGATGGCTTTTAAAGATGGGTACGCACTGAACTGAAAGAGGCTGAGGTTATTGAATGCTTTCGTCAGGATCCACACACAACCACTCGGGAATTAGCTCTTCAAGACGATCTACCATCTGCTTCAACAATCTGGAGGATTCTTCATGTTAGTTGTTTCAATTCTTCTTCACGTGTGTTGTTTAACGAGAATTAGTGAATTTTAGGAAGCTAAATTCCATCCCTACAAGATGCACCATCGTCAGGAAATCAGTGAAGTGAATCGTGGTGTACGCGTGGAGCATGCTATCAACCAATTGGGCCTATTCGATATTTCAGAAAGATTCCTCAACAGCGTTCTTTTCTCAGACGAGTGCCACTTCCATATTCACGGCGGAATTAATCACCAGGTTACTTGATTTTTTGAATTTTTCCCCTACCACCTCATCATTACAGAACTTTCGATATTGGTCTGATCAGAACCCGCATTGGTACCGTGAAGAGCCGTTGCACTCTCCTCGCATCACAGTTTGGGCTGCTCTTGGACGTCGTGGTGTAATTGGACCGATCTTCTTCGACGGGAATGTGAATGGCGCCAGCTATCTCAGAATGCTTCGAGATGAGTTCTTACCAAGAATTCAAGGTTGTTCCTTAGTGCCTTATTGTTTGTTGCATGCTGACTTTTTTGTTTTTGTTGTGTAGGTGCGCAAAATCTAATGTTTATGCAAGACGGCGCTCCTCCACACTGGGCTAGAGATGTTCGCCACTGGCTCGATGAACAATTTCCTTTGAGGTGGATGGGACGTGGAACGCAAGATGAACCTGCTCCTTTCCGGTGGCCACCAAACTCGCCAGACTTGACGCCGTGTGATTTTTTCTTGTGGGGCCATCTGAAGAGCTGTATCTACCGTACACAACCAGCCGACTTGAATGATTTGCGAGCCAGAATCGTCCAGGAGTTTGAAGTCCTCCCGGGAGAGATGGTCCGCCGTTCAATTGATTCCTACGTCCGGAGGCTCGAGCGATGCATTGAAGTGGAGGGAAGAAGTGTTGAGCAAAGCTATGCTGATGTTAGGAATTGATAGTTTCTTGTGATGATGTTACATGTTGTTATGAATAAAGTCATTTTCGGGCATGTTTTGAGTACCAATGAAAATGGTCATTTTTGGACCAAAGGGGGGACCAAGGCAAAAAAGTGAAAAAATTAAAAAAAAAAAATTTTCGAGTTAGATATGAAAACAAAAATGCCCGTCAAGAGAAAACGATTGGCGTTTACAGAAATTCGAAAAACGGTCTAGAAAAAAAGTTATAGCCATTTCAAATCCTGCGGATTTCTTGAAACACCCTGTATATCTACGAATCCATTTTCCTCGTTGATGAGCTCCGACCAAGAGACTAAATTCAAAAAGCAAAAGTCAAGATGATCTTTTTGCACACCCTAGAAACATAAAAAGATTCTGTGAGCGCGCAATTTTACGCTGTTGGGTTGAGCTCACTCGAAGTGGGATCTCAATCGGTCAGAGTGAGCACGAGTTACCTCTAACGAAGTTTAAATTTCCTCCAGAATTCTCATTCATCGTGCACCTCGCTGAGAAAATATTATAAATTCTACGTACATAACTTATATACACTCTCTGTCAGCTTCACTGACAGAGTGCCAAAACCAGTCTCATCCCAATGAATTACCGAGATAGAAAGTTTTCGACAGCAAGCAATAAGTTCTATTATAAGACAAACACGCATGCATACCACATCATCGTCGTAATAAATCGGTGGTGCTGAATTCAAATGCTTTTCCTAAATCATTAGAACATCTGTACAGTTAATAATTTTGTCAAACTTCTCTTGGTTCTCCCTAACTAAAACGAACATCACGCTGGCCATAGCCTCCAAGTCTCAATTCTAAGCCTCAGCTGCCTCTGAATTTTGTCTAGAAAGCCTAAGATAAGTGAAAGAATATCGCATACAGAAGTTGGCAAAAATTATGAAAAATTTGAATTCTCGAGCACCACCTCTTATTAACGTTGAAAAATTGTACCCTTTGAGCATGGGGAGTGATTCGAGGTTCATGGTAGTTTTTGGTGGTTCAGGGTGGAATTCTGAGCGATAAAGCCCATCGGACTGGAATTCTGATCCACTCAATCGTTTTTTCGCAAAAAGTACCCCCATCCAGAGTCACTTTCGAGTGATTTGTGTCTAAGGTATGTGGGTGTGCGCATCTCAACCCAAGCCCCCATCCAGAGTCACTGAGTGATTTGTGTCTAAGGTATGTGGGTGTGCGCATCTCAACTCAAGCCCCCCCATCCAGAGTCACTTTCGAGTGATTTGTGTCTAAGGTATGTGGGTGTGCGCATCTCAACTCAAGCCCCCCCATCCAGAGTCACTTTCGAGTGATTTGTGTCTAAGGTATGTGGGTGTGCGCATCTCAACTCCAAGCCCCCATCCAGAGTCACTTTCGAGTGATTTGTGTCTAAGGTATGTGGGTGTGTGCATCTCAACTCCAAGCCCCCATCCAGAGTCACTTTCGAGTGATTTGTGTCTAAGGTATGTGGGTGTGCGCATCTCAACTCAAGCCCCCCCATCCAGAGTCACTTTCGAGTGATTTGTGTCTAAGGTATGTGGGTGTGCGCATCTCAACTCCAAGCCACCGAAGGGGGCGCAGATGGCTTGAGATTTAGAGGTGTGCACACTCACTTACCTTAGACGTGATTCCGAGCAAGACTCATGATCATAAAATGCATATAGAGTTTCTTTTTGCAAAGCTCCAGTGACCAAAACGGGGTAAAATACTAAAAATGACCAAAAACTATAGGGGGGACCAAGGCAGTCGAATTTTTTTTCGAAAAATGTCTTTCCCACACTTTTTTTCGCCTTTTTTATATCTTTTTCAGGGCTTAAAACATACACTTGTACTTAGACCTAAAAAAACGCACTTTTGGCTCTGGCCAAATAGTGTACTCCTGCCATTGTGGACAATTGAAAACGGGTGGTATTTAATTTTGCCCGCTAATTTCTGAAAAATGCCCGCTAATTTTTTACTTGCATTTGTCTCTACATTTTTATTTGATTTTTTTAGGAGTTGAGCCGAAACAACACCTATTTTGTCAAACCCCTAAATCTTATCATTTCTGAAATCATGCGATGAAGTTTGATAGTTTGTTAGAAAGCTGAGATCTTGCGGTGCACAATAATGTTAAAATTTAAAAAATTGATACAAAAATGTAGAGAAAAATGCAACTATAAAATAAGCGGGCAGAATTAAATATTACCCATTGCAAACGCGGACAATTGTCCCGTCATTTTCACTGTTTTATCGGACAATTGCAATTTTTTCGGACCATTGTCTTTTTTGCTGCAAATTGGGCATATTCGCAGCAAAAAAAGCTTTGTTCGGATTGAAAACCTATTGTAAGCTTATTACAATGAAATACATTCTTGAATATCGGCTTTCTAATAGGCTCTAACTGAGATTACACACTAAATTTCTGATTTTCCCCACTAAATTTTCACAAAAGCAGATTTTTACAGACATCATTTTATTCGAACTATACTAGGTATGCTAGGTATGCTTGTACTCGCTTGTTTGTTTGATTGCCGTGATTTTGCATTGTCTAACTAAAACGACAATGAGTTAAGAGGATACATAAAGAGGATGCAGAATAATTAATAACAGCCGTCCAAAACAGAATTCGCTTTGGGAAAATTTAGTGGGGAAAATCAGAAATTTAGTGTGGAAATTCAATTTGAGCCTTTCTAATAACACCAAGATCGTACAGGATGTCCCCCAAAAAACCCCTACACTTCAAAAGCACCACTTTTGGTTATTAATTTTTTGTAAATAATACCGTATTTCCTCTAACTGATCCCCCTCCAATTGGCGCCCCCTCTCTAATAAGTGCCCCTCCTCGAGGTTGATCGGAAAATAAGCGCCTCGGGGCGGCAATTAGAGGAAATAGGGTACGTCATTTTGTAGCTCTGCTCATGCTCTAGCAAATGGTATATTACATTTTAAAAATTTGACAAATTAAAAAAATGTGCGATTTGAAATCCGGGAAGTTTCAGTTTCTGTTGAAGCAAAGAATTTTTTTCGAACTACCGTATTTCCTCTAATAGAGCCCCCGGGGGCTTTATTTTTTGGATGCCCGAAAATCGGAAAATTTGGAATTCGATCACGAGATTTTTGGGCGCTCAACTAAAATCTGAAAAGTGAAATCGGTAGAGCTCGTGGGAGTTAAGAAAACGCGTAAAACAGCTTTGCAAAAAATTGACTCTGAGCTGAGATATAGGTCCTCAAAGTTAGGGGGGGGGCTCTATTAGAGGAAATACGGTATATTCTTTTGAGTGATTCGAACGACTGCCCTCCGCCCATTCAAATTTTGCTCATGGCTCTACTCGCAAAAAACATGGTCCTTTAATTCGGAGTCAGAATATTATAACAATCAAATAAATTGCCGATTTGTTCCCCACATCTTTATAATTTTGTTTGCAGCAGACTTTGTATTTTTTTTTCAATTTTCGCAGCCTACCGTCTGAATTTTTTGTGTGTTTTCAATCTGTAGTAATCTTTGCTTTATGTCCACTTTGTCTGCTTTGTGCAAAAAAAGCTTTTACAACAGCCAATACTTATAAAAATAGTCTGTTTTTTATGATTCGGCTTTTCCAACAGCTCCCTGCTTTCTTCAGCCCTCTTCTATCAAGAGATAGAATAACTTCCCTGTCCAGTGTCTCTACCCAGAACTAAAGGAAGAGTACGAAGTGACTAGGCAGTTGCTAGACTACTACCCACCAAATAAACAGCACAACACCCCACTCTAACCATTTTTTTTCGGCCTTCAAAAAATTTTCTTTTATTCCTATTGATTGGTAGTGCAGCCGAAGAATGGCTGCTGCTGCTGCTGGCTAGGCACAGGCATATGATGTGGATGGAGGGTATGGAGGCAGTGGTGGGCGCCTATTGGCTGGACTAGCATGGCGCACGCCTGTGTGTTTGCCTGTCTACCCTATCCAACCACCCCCAGCCTGTGCTCCCACATTCATTTTTTGTTTGTTTGGTGGTGTTGTTAAGTGATTGGAGGCAAGCGCTTGGCCTGCATGATGACGATTTGAACATTTGCTGCTGCTCCTGGCTGTTGTTCCTCATTCTGATAGGAATTAGGGCAGGATGGATATTGTTTTTCTGCCGTTTTCCCATTCCTTGCTGCATGCATTCGAAGGCTGTTTGGCGCATTTACTGAGGGTTTGAGAGACAGACTTTGGACTGATGACCATTTGAAGGTGTTTACAGTTGGACTATTCAGTCTCTGTCAATTTAATATTTTTGGGTTTACTTTTTTCTTTTAATGTATATTCCATTCCTGTGCCAATATTTTTTCTCTAATAATTGAATTGTGGCATAGAATATTTATTAACTATTGGCCTTGTTTGTGGATCTCAGGTTCAAAATCCTGCATTCTATTATATTCTATTCGCATTTATTCAAAGTGCGCCATTTATTTATGGAAACTGGGAAGCGAAGCTTATGGATTCGTAAATAAGACCGGCACTGAGGGTGATCAAAATGAACCTAACCCTCGGGGAACCGATTAAAAACCGAGTCCTTAGTAAATAAACTTAGGAAATTTTTTCTCAATTTTTCCTACTTTTACACATCGGCGGTTTCAGGTCAAAATTTAGACCAAGCGGGACCGGAGTTTTGTCCCTAAAATTTAGCGATAAAATCATATTTGAGCTCTGGATTTTTTTCGTTATGAATTAGAGCCCATAAAAATTATTTTAAAAGCCCTAGGTTTGTGGCCAAAAGCCCAACCAATGCCAGCTTACTGTAGTTTCTCTAATAGACGGGCCCCCTTTGATTTCATTAGTAACATTGTGTTTTTAACCCACTTTTTGAAGGCTGCTTTTGGACAAGTTAAAGGACCATGGTCACACGTTCTAAATTGTCCCCCGCCAATTCAAAACATTTTGCCTAATTATTGGACTTCTGTACGGATTTTTTAACGTAGTTCCTAACAAAACTATACATAAATTAAATTCTAGGCCTTGTTTTGTTAGAAACCAAGTTGAAAAATCCGTACAAAAGTTCAATGATTAGGAATTTTTTTTGTATTAGCACCCGCCGGGGGACAACCGTTGTCGTAGACGGCAATGGCCCTTTGAACCTCCTTCTGTAGCCAGTGAGATCAGCTACAAATTGAGGGGGAACATGCCCAAGACTAATATTTAAAAAGTGGGTCAATACCATACTTGCACGGCCAAAAAAAGCAGCGGCGGCGGCATTTTTTAAAATCAGCGGCGGAAAAAGTGGCGGCGGGTCAAAAAAAGAGCGGCGAGCGACAGTAAACAGAGCGGTGCGGCGAAAAGGCTGCGGCAAAAAGCGAAAAAAGAGCGGCAAACGGCAAACAAATTTTACAGTGAAATTTTAAAGAATCAGCGCAGGGTCAAAAAATGAGCGGCGGATACAGCGGCGCGTTAAAAAAAATTTAAAACTAAAAAAAGGAAAAGTCAACAAACTTTGTCTTTCTCTTTGGCCTTTTCCTTTTTTTGCCCGTCTCCATTATCCTCTCCCGCCAGTTCTTAATTGTTTTTTTATTCGGTGTTTTATCCTTGATACCGTACTTGCGCCAATAAGCTATTTGAAAATTCTTCTGTAAGCCATGCATTCCAAACCAAATAACTGTCCGCACTTTCTGTTCAATCGAGCAATCCATTGCTAAAAATCTAAACAAAATTTACCAAAATTCGACAAGTCACACAGAAAAGTAAGCTGATTGTCGGAAAATAAAAAGTCTGGTGTCTAAAAATTCCTTATTTTGTCCTCTGTCGAATGAAAAAAAATCCGATCCGAATGTGACCGATTCTCGAGGGCAAGCGAATTCGCCGCACCCTGTACTACTGGAAAAACAAAAAATGGCATTGGTCTAGCACAACCGAGGGACAAAGCTTTTTATTGCTGCAAATATGCCCGATTTGCAGCAAAGAAAGGTTTGTCCCAACCTGAGATCCACTGCCATTTTATATTTCGCGGAGATTTATTGCGTGAACTTGTTCATTTATTTGTGTTGCACTTGCACTCTACTAATATATGCCCATTTTTGTAGTAGACACTAATAAAAATGGGAGAAGGAGCCGCCACATCGTCCAAACCAGTAGCCAAGGGCTTTGATTTCAAGAAGTTCGCCATTGACCTGATTTCCGGTGGAACCGCTGCTGCAGTCTCCAAAACCGCCGTTGCCCCCATCGAGCGTGTCAAGCTTTTGCTTCAGGTTTTTTTTTCGACTATTTGTTAACCGAACCAATAGCAATGGTTGATTTTGCAGGTGCAAGACGCCTCCAAATCCATTGCTGTGGACAAACGCTACAAGGGTATCATCGATGTGCTGACCCGAGTGCCCAAGGAGCAGGGCTTCACTGCTTTGTGGCGTGGTAACTTGGCCAACGTCATCCGATACTTCCCAACCCAGGCTCTCAACTTCGCCTTCAAAGACACCTACAAGAACCTCTTTGTCAAGGGGTAAGCATGCAAACTAAATTTTTTTTGGTTTTTTGTAATTTTGCACAAACCAGCTTGGTCCTACCAGTATTTTTTTTTTCAAAACTTTCAAAAAAATGTTGTTTCTTCTTGCGTAATAATGCAAATGAGACAAATAGATTTTAGTGTTCGAGGGTAAAAAAAATGAAATTTTTTTTAATGATTACATTACAGGGGATCAAGCTAATTTTTCGGGAAGGAGTAGATTGCGCCCGTTATTCCAATAGATTCTCATGTCAACTGATAAGTCCAACGTGTGTTTTTGTTTTGCCGTTGAAAGAATCAATAACGGGCGCAATCTATATTGGCGCAATCTATATGGGCGCAAATCAAAAAGGGCGCCAATTGAATGGGCGCAATCTACTCCTTCCCAATTTTTCAGAATTAAAAAAACCAAAGAAAGGCCCAGGACTGATTTTTTAAATTTTTTTATGAACTCGATTTTGAGTCCCGTTTTAGTAGAGTTGGGTGATTGGATCAGACACCAGTAAAATTTTAGGTTTTTGAAGTTCGAGTACCATGTTGATTATTATTTTTTATTTTAAAACATTTTTGAGCATCATGAAAATTGGAGTCATCATTGCACAGTAGTTCTAATATATCGGGTCTTACCTCGGTTACTGTTCTCGTCTTTTTACCAATCCCTTTCTTCAGATATGACCAAAAGAAAGACTTCTGGAAGTTCTTTGCTGGCAACTTGGCGTCAGGTGGAGCTGCTGGAGCCACCTCGCTGTGCTTCGTCTACCCCCTCGACTTTGCTCGTACCCGTCTGGCTGCTGATGTGGGCAAAGGTGACTCTCGTGAGTTCAAAGGTCTGGCTGATTGTCTGATCAAAATAGCCAAGTCCGACGGTCCCATCGGTCTGTACCGTGGATTCTTTGTGTCCGTCCAGGGCATCATCATCTACCGTGCTGCCTACTTCGGAATGTTCGACACTGCCAAGATTGTAACTATCCTTCAATTTTATATTTAAGTACCTACTTTTTAATTTTAAAATTATTTCAGATGATGAAAACTGACGGCCAAAAACTCAACTTCTTTGCTGCTTGGGGTATTGCTCAGGTACTGCTCCGACCAATAATTGGACTGTGAGCACTATTAAATTTTTTCGATTTTCAGGTGGTCACCGTTGGCTCCGGCGTGCTTTCCTACCCATGGGACACTGTCAGGTAAAACAAATTTGTTAGCATGATCTTGCAAAAAATTCAAACTTTCGACGCACGTAGTGCAGTTAACTATATCCTGCAAAAGGCCCTTAAAACCCAAAACCAGATTCCTTACCAAAATTCGTTTTTGCCTAAGTCCAACCTTTTTTTAGCCTCAGATTTTGAAGTCTTTTACCGTCTTTGGATAGTTTAGTCCAAAAATTGCAAGGATTCCGATTTTGTGGGTCGTTTTTGTAAATGTTAACAGATTTGCTGAAAGGACCCAAGCCACCCGACACAATAATCTTCATTAAAAATAGGGGTTCTTTATATAGAGATGCGCGGGTCTTTACTCCAAAGCTGTTGCCTGTTGTCATTTACAAAAATGACCAGCAAAATTAGAATTCTCGCATTTTTTCGGACTAGACTAAACAAAGACAACTAGCAAAAGTCTTACAAATCTAGGGTAAAAAAGTGCCCGAACTGGGTGAGAACGAACTTGAGAGTGGGTCCATTTATGGAGCGTTGACTGTATACTGATACGGAAAAAACGTGCGTGTTTTTTTACCCAGCCTGCAAACGACGAGAAATTACGTTTGAGCCTTTTGTGGGAACACCTATTTTCACAGTTGAAAGTATTTACCAAAAAGGGTAAATCTTTCTTCTGCCTTTTTCTGGTCCGAAAGTGCCTTCTTTATTCCTTTTGGTCAAAGAAGGAAATAATTAAACAATTTTTGTTAAATTTTTAGCACCATCAGGTAGCCTGCGATTCTAGTTTCTAACAAAGTATGGTTTTATTGCAACATCTTTACAAAATGTAAACCGAAAAGGGAAAAGAATGGATCATATTATTTTCCTAACTTGCTTCATACGTTCACCTTTTTGTGGTATATTTTTCAAAAATGTTGCAACAAAAAAAATTCTCGTTAGAAAATATAATCGCAGAAGAAGGCAGAAGAAGGCAGAAAAAATAATTGTCCTATCACAAAACAGCAAGCGAATTTCGGCTAGGGAAGATTTGGCAAAAACGATTTTTGGCAAGCCGATATTTGTTGCTAAACAAAGTAGATAAACAGATGCTAAGCATGGTTTGGCAGCTAAAACGTTGAAAAAATGGTTTCGGGCGTTTTTGAACTAGGCAATAGTACTCAAATAGCTCAATAGCACAGTTGAGCTTGCCAAATCTCGTTTTTGCCAAATCTCCACTAGCCCAAATTTCGATTAAAAAATACCTACCGTATTTACTGTATTAATTCCCCCAGCCAAAATCCATAATTTCCTTTATTTATTTTTCTTGCTTTTGACCGACTTTTTTTAAATAGACTCTCAAAATATAACATACCAAAATGTAGCCAAAATTCCCAGCTACATTTTGGTATGTTATATTTTGAGAGTCTATTGAAACAAGTCGGTCAAAAGCAAGAAAAACAGGAAATTTCGGATTGCTGAAAGGGGAGTTAATACAGTAAATACGGTATCCTGACAAAGTTTTGTCAAAAAAAAATTGAAATTTTATTACAATTGTAATTTTCATATTTGCAGACGACGCATGATGATGCAGTCTGGTCGCAAAGACATCATGTACAAGAACACTCTGGACTGTGCTCTCAAGATCATCAAGAACGAGGGTATGTCTGCCATGTTCAAGGGAGCTTTGTCGAATGTGTTCCGTGGAACTGGTGGAGCCCTTGTGTTGGCCATCTACGAGGAGATCCAGAAGTACATATAAAAAGAGTAAAGAAAGCGGAAAGCTCTCCCATTTTGTTGTGTATTGTGAAGCACTTCTCTATCCCCAGTGCTCATGATAATTCTACTGAATTTTGTTTGAACAACTACTACTGATTTCCTTTCTGGACTTCTGAGCATTAGTTATTATTGGTGAAAAAAATAAAAAGTTTAGGTTATGTGCTTTGCATTTTGAACAAGGGTCGAGAGAACTAAATCCACTCCACAGAGCTGCTTTTGGAAGCATTAGTTATACAACTACATCACAACACACAAAGTATAATAATTTCACAATAACAGAACCCTAAATTAATACAAGACATCTCTAAATATATGTTTTAGGAAGCAAAATGAAAAGATTAGATAATTTTTAGAAGGCAATAATTTAAATTATCAGGTCGTAATTAGTCTTAAAAAAATATTTTTTTATGTGGCGTACGATTATTTTTGGAAAAAAAAATTTTTTGGTTATAAAATGACCAAAAATGATCATAAATATAGTTACACATCCACCAATTCACATGGCTGCTGTATGTAAAAATACGGAATAAGTGTGTTAAACCTCAGCATATTGCTCGGAATAGTCTCTAAGGTGATTGGGGGCGCGCATCTCCAAGACCCAAAGCCCCTGTGCCCCCTTCGGGGACTTGGAGCTGCGCACCCCCAAGCACCTTAGATACCATACATCTCGGAAAATGGGGTATGTGAGAGTAATAACAACTCTCGCATACCCTGCTTTTGTCATCTGATAGGCCAGCCATGAGAATCAGATGCTCACCCGCCCCGAAAACTAAACAATAATACAACACAAATTGATCAAATATTTATTTTTAATCTGGGCCATCTCAACGGATGAACCCGATTACATACAAATAGTCAAATAATTAATTGTTCACTGGGCCATTTCCAAGAATGAACCCAGCCTACATACGAAAACTGGATGTGGTATAAGGAAGTTTAGCCAACATTTTAGATTTGTAACATCTGTAGTACATAATGTTTCACATTTTTTTAACACTTATAAAACGCCATAAAATTTTTCCCCTGCCGTTTTCCAAAAAGCTGATTTTTCCAATTGCCTCAGCCCGATCTAATTTTTTTGACATTTCACCATGTTTCGCAAAAACATGCAAAATTGCTGAAATGCAGCAAATTTAAATTTTCTTAACGCAAGTCAACTTTCGAATTTCAAGAAACAACAAAAACGCAGCAAAATTTTTGCTGCGTTTTTGCTACATCCATATTTTCTGCATTTACGTTTCATTTCTTGCATCTTATTTTTAATGCGAGTTTTTTTTTGAAAAGCGTAACAACATAACGGCGTAGTGTGCAGTACAGATAAATTTATCTATCGGATGAAATACCAATCGATTTTATCTGATAGATATAATTATCGGTTCAGATAAATTTATCTGTTCTGCACACTACGCCGTTATGCTTTTCAAAAAAAATAGGATACGAGAAATGAAAAGTAAATGCAGAAAACATAGGTGTAGCAAGAATGCAGCAAAAATTTGAAATTTGAAAATGCGTAATAATTACTAATCATCCACGTAGCAGCAATAAAAAATATACTTGCAGCTTTTGACTCCTATGATTCTAACCATCACGGACTGCAATTCACAGTCAATTGGGTGATTCGTATGAGCAGACCGAAAAAAACGCAAGCGAAAACGCAACCAAATGCCAGCAAAAAAATATGGATACACCAAAATGAAACATTCAAAATGATTTCAAAATCGATTTTGAATTTTTAATCTCTGGCGTGCCTGGTAGCCGCGCTTTGCAAGAATGCAAGAATTATTGCATCAGGCGCGAGCATGCCCCTTTAATTTTCATCCATTCGTTGATCTAGTGTCCTATCGTAAATCCAATGGTCAAGTGATCCTATCAAATAGCAAAAAGTTTTTGGTATCATGGGATTAGATTATCCGGATCGGATTAGTAAAATACTGACTTGAGCTAAAAAAATGTGTACAGTGTTAGTCAAAAACCCCAAAAAAAAACTCTCACAAATTAAAAAGGGTTTATGTATTACCGTGTTGTACTCTGTCAACGAAAACTTTTCTGTTGGTTTTCAATCAATGTACTCCGACAAATTAAGATTGAAATGAAGCAAATGGATAGAAGAGCTACTGGAATGCCAGGTAATCCAAATAGCTGTTTAAAAACAGGGTGTGCTAAGAAATTCAAAACACTTTAAAAGGCATAACTTTTTTTCTAGATCGAATTCCAAAAATCTGTGAATGCTAATTGACTTAGAAAAAATATACAATTTTTTTGGTATATAATATCAAAAACACAATTTTACAACATTTTTGCTTGGTCCCCCTGTGGTTTGTGCCTTGCCCATCCATAGGCCATCCACAGACCAGGACACAAACCACGGGGGGACCAAGCGAGAATGTCGGAAATAGAGTTTTTGACATTATACACCAAAAAATTGTATATTTTTTTCCAAGTCGATTGGTGTTTACAGATTTTTGGAATTCGATCTAGAAAAAAAGTTATGGCGTTTCAAAATGTTTCAAATTTCTTGGGACGCCCTGTAAATGTCTATATTACCCTTGCTTATTTAGCGACATCATCGGCTTATTTTGCGGGTCAATCAAATCGCTATCAAAGTACTGAATGCATCTTGTACGGCAGTGTTTTCGAATCGCAGAAGGATCAGTTGCTGCAGAGATTGCGTGGTCTATGCCATCCAGGTAGGTCATCCAAATTATTATCAAAGTAATAATATATTTTTTTGGTGTCACTGCGTTCCAAGAGCACAACATGTGCTTCAAGCTAAGTAATGCTCAATTGATTTAAATCAAAAGATTGTGGACCATGATTTTAGAGACAGGTGCTGATTCTCCCATACAGGTGCAGATGAGACGACGATTTAAGAATGGTATAAGTTGTGAATTTATTGTCATCGTTTAATTTTTGGATTAGATTCTTTATACTGGCACTGTCGTGAGTCTTAGCTAAAATTAAGTAGAGCTAGACTAAACAACCTTTTAAGGTTACATTGGTATGCCCGAAGCAGATTTGGTAGGTGTATTGGTAGGGAAATTGTATTTTTCGCATTTACTTTTGCAGAAGTCACCGGTTACTGTCAGAAAGACGCTTGATTCAATGATTTTCTCTACTGATATGGTAATTTTCAATTTGGAGAACGAGAAATATTTCGCCGGTATTTAGATGGTATTTGTCAAAACCCTTGGCTTGAGAATGGTAAGAAAATGCTTCATTAACCGTACCTTTAAACCGTGTTTGCCCACAAGTAGATTTTTCTACATGAACTTTGGAGCGATTTTTTACCAAGTTTTTACCACATACCAAATGCTTATAAAGTCGACTCTCGATAACCGCCGTATCGGGTCCGACACTTTTTTTACCTCAATTTTTTAAAATTTTTGCCGAATATGATTCGTCAGTCTGGTGCAAAATATTGCAAGGATTTTGATTGTGCCGATCATTTTTAAAAATGTTAAAACTTTTGCCACTAAGATGTAGGACTTTGAAAGTAGGATCGAAAAGTTTTAACATTTCTAAAAATCACCGGCAAAATCGGAATCCTTGCAATATTTCGCATCAAGCTGACAAGTCATATATGGCAAAATTTTTCTAAAATTGAGGTAAAAAAAGTGTCGGACCCGAGGCGGGAACGAGCTTGAGGGAAGTGGCGGGTTATCGAGAGTCGACTGTATACCAATTTGTAGCTCTTAATAGGCTGTGAAATGTTTAATACATTTTTTTTGTGGAAAGAAATGAAATATGATCTCAGAGATATGATCTCTTAAAGTTAGAAAGAAAATTGCCTTTTAATTTTTTTTATTGTATTATTTCAATCAAAAAATTAAAGTTTGGTTTGGCAAAAAAAATTTTAAACAAATAAATGCTTGAAAGCAGTAGGTAAAAGACGCATTTTGCTTTTTCAGTCTTCTCATATAACAATAATCTAAGTTAAATGATCCTGTCCCTTCCTTTTCGTGGCAATTTAAAAGGTTAGAATGCACGCGGGACCACCTAGATTTTGTAAATAATGTTTTCGAATTGTTTTGTGTTTGCAATTCAAATTGTAAAGTTCATGCTGTTTCTGGTATAAGTCTAGCAATTTGCAGTTGTGTTGTAGTAATTTGGGGCAATTCGTCCGATCTGGCATTGTCAAGCACCGTTGAGCTCGACTAGTGATTTACTAGTCGAGCTCAACGGTGCTTGACAATGCCAGATCGGACGAATTGCCCCAAATTTTACTACAATGAAAAGGAAGGGACAAGGTCCTTTAAATGTGATTATCCAGGAGTATGAATTCATTGCTGATGGATGGTTATTTACGACCGCTACCAAGGAAAACATTCGGGTAACTAATGCTTTCTAGATATTTTGATTACAAAAGGCGTGTTTAGATCCTCGTCTACAAAGTTGAGCACACTGAAGAGATTGGAAATTATAGCAAGAGCAACTTGAAACCTCTCACTGGTGCTACTCCCTTATTAATTTAATTTATCGTTAGTACCTAACTGATTGTTTCAAGAGTCGTATCTGGTCGAAGCAACTGTAGTTCTGCCTGACGGTCAACCGCATGATATGGCTGCCAAAGCTCTGCGGGAATTTGCCGACCAACTGCTGCCACTATGCGAGTTAAAGAAAATTGATTACATGAAGGACTGAAATATTCGTTACGTTGTATTGAATATTCACCGTTTATTTTGGATTAAAAAATAAAATCAATAGGCGTTAAATGTTTCCTAACAATTCATTTAATTCGAACTTGCTGAGTTTTCCTTTCTTGTACTTCTTTATCAGATTGTCTTCCTTCTGAAAGTCCTCCCAGTCTGATGTCTTACACTTTCGCTTGCGCTTTATTTCTATTTTCTCCGCTGCTGCATCTGCTCGCAAAGATTTCTTCTTCTCTTTAGCCTCTACTTTTCTGACTTTGAGATATTCTTGACGAACAGCTTCGAGACTTGAATCTTGGAAAGCAATAGATGACGTCTTGATATCTTCCCTCGGTTTGAAGGCACTCAAATCTCTTCCCTTCAGCTCCCGCAGCTGAGGCATTCGAATAAGCCCGAACGCGTTAGCGATTCCTACCAAATCCAAATCTGAAAATGAGTGAGTCAGTAAATGCATCAGCGTAAAAACGTGATACCTTTCAGCTGACAAACTATTTGACAGTCATGTTTGCAGTAGGCTTGAATGAATGAAACAAATGCTCTCGACCCATTCTCTAATATCTTTCTGAACACAATGACTGCATTTGGTATTTTTTATAAGCTAAATTAACCAACCTGTCACTCAGAGCAATATTCTGCACTTCCATTTTCAAACTCTCGGCTTTTTCATCAGTAAGCTCTTCGACGGTCATCTCATGAAGCTTTATCTTTTCATGGTTTTCAACGAATTCTACCTAAACCGCAAACTATCTCTCTCATTTGTTCAGGTAAGAGAACACTTACATATGATACTTCCTCTTTTGTAAGAAATACTAAAGAACTACCCGACTTTTCATTACGTCCAGAACGTCCGCTTCTGTGGATAAACATGCTAAAATATAAAATTATGTAACTTGGAAGTAAAATTGAAAAAGTAAAATTAAGAACCTTGATTGTCGAGGAATATCGAATTGCAGCACCCAATCTAAACCTTTCCTTTGGAAATTGGAACGAACGAGGAAGGGAAATTTACCAATGTCAACGATATCAAGTCCTCTCGCCATCAAATCTGTGCTTAGCAAAATGCATTCTTTTGACTTTCGGAAATTTTCTAGCTGTAAAGATGTGGATGAACAAATGGCTAGTTGAAAAAACTCACTATAGGCAGACGCTTATTTTTCTTCTTGCCGTGCATAGCCAATATCTTGAGTTCCTTGCGGTCTAGTAAGCCAGGTAATATGTCGGCGAGATACTCTACACTAGCAGCACTAAAAATAATTACATAGCTGACTGAAAGGATACAACTGAAAATATTGGTTTTTCACCTGCATAGAAATAGCAAAATCTTGGAACCCGTCAAATGCTCTTTCAAAAATTGGACTAGCGCCAGCATTTTCTTGTCTGCTTCCATAACCTATAATGGTTTTATAAACTCCGCTGATTTTTCCAAAAAGTTTATACCATAAAATAGTTTGTCAACTCTCTCGGAGTTATTGCTGCTCCACTTGATCTTGAATCCTCATTTTCAGAGAGGTTTTGTCCCACCAACGTCTTCTTTTCGGCTGTAACATTCAAGCGAACCGGGTTTCTCAGGCCAAACTTCAGCAGCTCTTCTACCTCTTTTGCTTGAGTAGCGGAATATAATCCAGTACGTCTGAAAAACATTCGTTTTATATTAAGCCATCCACTTTATGGATAGTCTATTTTTAGAAAGTACAGATTTTTGGAATATGGCAGACGAAAGCATGTTTGGAAAGGATTAGGTAAGGGCGTGAAATTCATGTCAAATATTTTTTCTACGACATTCACTATAAAATGCTCTACCTTTGTTTTGGGAGCACCGCCAGCACACTTGTTATGCTAAAATAAAGAAATATTCGTGAATTTATAGAGAGGGAGCGACCAACTTTTTCTGAAATTCAACTGCAGAAAATCTGTCCGCTTCGTCAATTATCTGAAAATACAGTCAATTTTCGATAAATTTGTCAGACATTAGAATCAACCAACCAGAACTTCCAATTTCTTCAAATATTCCTTAATTTCAGCCATTTTTTCCATGAGATGCTCCATCCGTCCGGGTGTTGCAATGACAACGCTTTAATTAACACCACTTAGTGAACTTATAAACGGTAAAAAGTTAAAAACATTCCTACCACTTTCCTTGAAACAGCTTCTCAGGTGACTTCTTTGTGCCACCCACCAGTCTCAAAAGATTAAAACCTAACACATCACACAGTGGTTTTGCCTGTAAAATTGAAAGGCAATTATTATGACCAGCAACTTGCAATTACAAAAAGTACCAATTTTCCGATTTGATCTACTAGCTGAAAAAAAAATTTATGATCAATAATTCAATTCAGTGGACCTTTGCTACCTCTTTGCTCGGCGCAATAATAAGTGCGTTGATCTCACATGTCTCAGGATTATCCTAAAGAATTCTTAATTAATTTTAATATCTCCCGCATATTGAGAATCAGCTAGCTTTTTTCTGCGTTCGTTTTAGAATTTGCATAGTTGGCAAGAGATAAGCCAAAGTTTTTCCTGATCCTGTAGGAGCTTGTACCACACAGTCGTAATTGTTGAGCATATATTCGATTGTGCATTTCTGAAATACATAAATATCTCAATCGAAAATTTAATAAGCTAAGAATATCCACTATTACGTGGAAAGCCGGTGTTCTGCATTTGACTTATCAATGTGTTCAGACCAATATTTTAGGCACTATTTATTGATGAATTCTAGTCACAAAATGACTCACAATGTTATTATTATGATTTCAGTATTTTGACAGGAAAAGCAGTTAGAATTAGAGATCATACAAATAAAATTAAACCAAGGAATTTGAAAAGAGAGTGAATATAGATTGCACGTATCAATCTTGATGTGGTCGTGTGCTCGAGGTAGGAGCTCTTTCATTCCATGGAAATCGAAATGGATTAGCAGGTCTCCAATCGCCCCACTGTCTGTCAACATTCAATGGGTATTCTCGAATCCGAATTTTGAAAACTTTTGCCAAGCACAGAACAACTAAGAAGGAGGCGACCACTACACAGAAGGCAAATATGTAAAATGTTTCCTATAATCCAAATAATGTAATTTTAGATTTGCAACACAGATTTCTCTTACTTGGTCGAAAAGTTCATTAAAGGCTGGGATATGTTGATTGACCATGTGTATGGTCTCAAGTACCTGCAAGTGAAACCCAAATAGCACTAAAGAGAACAAAAAGTAAGAAACATACCCAAGATTTTCGAGATTTTTGCTTAGCGCCGAAGTAATAGTCGCCCCATTTTCTATTTGAGCCATCTACATCGTTTTTAACCATTGTAATTGGGCCTTGAGTGTTGGGGTGAGTAGTATGTTGATTAAAGCTTACTATAAAATGAACACTTTTGAGCAGTTCCAAATGCAGAACAACCGCAATGGTAAAAAAGATAATTTACCTGTACTGCAGTGAACTTGGCGTGCTTCAGAGTACCAAAGAAATAGTTTTTGACTTCTTCGCACAAAAACTTTGACACACGTTTGTCGTCTTCAGTCATTCGCAATATGGATTTAAGCGCTGAAATATTCGAAATGAATTATTAAAAGTGGTAATAGCTTTTTATCACAAAATTGACAATTTTGAGTTGACCACATTCATAAATATTTTTGTAATCTCAGTCAGTGATCATTTTCAAGTTGAAAAATTCAAGCATAGAGCGGATCATATTTTTTTTTGGCAAAGGCTCAATTTGAGACAACACTAAGATGATACGGATAACTTGAGACTGGCCACAGCGTGTCAAGCGTCAACTACAAGTTGAAATTCAGTTTAAAATTATTGGTTTCGTGTAGAGAACAAACGATAAAACTGCTGGATCCCAATTTTTCATTTTTTTAATCAAATTTCCAATGTTTAATTTTAGAAAAATGATATCAATCGATAGCTATATTCCACTTTAACCTTTCTGTGTTTTTATTTTTTTCATTGTATTAGGTTGGTGCATAATTATCGAGCGCCTTTTTGATCTGACCAGGACCCACCTTTTTCGAATCACTATAAAATAATGAATATACTATTCGAAGGCCAGGATAAATGCCTACAAAACGCGGAGTCAACGAAATTTTTTTCATTTGTTAGGCATAAAGAGATGGCTAAAAATTCATTATTTTTGTGTGAAAAGTGATACAAAAACACAATTGTCGATTCAAAACAATGCTTTTATCTACTTATCTGACAGAGATGCTACTTATTTAAGCAGTGGATACAGTCGAGTCTCGATTTAACGATCACCCTGGGGACACGCCTCAGGTGATCGCTAAATCGAGGTGATCGTTGTATCGAGGTGATCGTTATATCGAGACCTTTATTCTGAAAGAATATTGCTGATCGTTATTTCGAGACTTTCAAAGAGTTAATAACACGTTCAACGTTGTGTGCCGTATTTATTAATGAAAAGAAGCGGAGAACAACAATGCGGTGTTTACTAGGAGAACAAGCGATGCTGTGTTTACTAGGAGAACAAACAATGCTGTGTTTACTAGGAGAACAAAAAATAACTATGCCTAACAGTTAGGCACAAAATAATCAGCAATATTTTTCTGTTTCAGTTTCTTCATTCTTTCGTCGGCCAGGGCATCGTCCAATTGATCAAATAGTTTGAGAATGGCTGGACTAGTCGCAGAGTCGGCATAGCATTGCAAGATTCTCAATGCTTGGCTGGCTTCTCGAGCAGTAACGGCTGGCTCTTCTACCTCGATTTCCACCATTTCGTAGTCACTATCCACTTCCTTGCTTCGGACATCCTCTGCAATTTCTGCCAAAGTGAGAGCTCCACCAATTGCGAGTTGTTCGTCCACAGCCAGGTATTCTGCCAGATCCCCTTGCACTTCGTTGATGGCTTGGAGTTCGGCCCAGAGACGTTCCACATCGGCCAGTATGTTCTCTCCATTTTCTTCGTCGTCTTCGGCCTGAAATCAACATTCACAACAATTAACAATGATCGAAAAAAATTCTACCTCTTCACTGATCACGAACCCAGCTTTTCGGAAGCAGCGACTCAGTGTTTCTCGATGATCTCCTTCTTTTCTTCAAGTGAGATGACCCGGCGCTTCTTGCTTATAGTTTCCATGACTAGCCTGAAGAAATAAAATTACATTACTCAAAGACGAAAAAATTGGATACACGAAAGATAAACAATGACAAAACTTCAACAAAATATTTTACGCAACAAAAATTTGCTCGAAAAACAATGTGGCAATTCAAAATACGTTTTTTTTTGGTTGTGATCGCTAAATCGAGTGTAATTTTTACTTTTGGGACCGATCAAGGGTGATCGTTAAACCGAGGTGATCGTTAAATCGAGTGATCGTTGTATCGAGACTTTCTTTGCCTTAATTTAGTTCAGACCAACCAAACTTGTCTCAGGTGATCGTTAAATTGGGAGTGATCGTTATATCGGGTGATCGTTAAATCGAGACTCGACTGTACATACATTTTCTGGAAAAAATTAACCCCTCTATTTTTACAGAATTTCACTATCTTTTTGGAATTTTTCGGTAAAAGTGACCACGAAAAGGGTGCAGAAGCAGGCAAGAAAATAAAGACCACTAAAAAGTTAGCAAATGCTGCAAAAAATAAAGATATTATAGTTGAACAATCGAACACCAAAAATTACACTAGGAATGCTGTTTTCGATTGAATCTAGCGACAGATCGTTCTCCACTATATGTAATTTCTATTATTGATGACAACATTCATTATGAATAATTTTTCATGTAATAGAAATCAAAAAGTCGTAGAAAAATATAAAAAAGGACAAAGCTTTTTTCTGCCACGTTTTGCTTTAGTATAATGTCATGGCATAATTTAATTAATAGGCGAGAAAGTTCATCATATATCAATGATCCTCCCCCCGCTCTTTCCACAGCTCTATACTCTTTTTCCTTGAGGTGCTTTATTGAGTAAAGCATGGCAAAAAGTTGGGCTAAATTGAATTCGTGCAAATTTTCCAAATTCTTTGTTAATGTTATTTGTTAATGATACAAGAAGTTCTCCAAGCGGAATCTCAATCTGAGTCACTTCATCGTTCGCCTGAATTTATGTTCCAAACAAAAAGGATACATACCTAGTCGCCAACTGCAACGTTGTTTCCTCTTCCTCCTTCAGGCGAACGATGAAGTGACTCAGATTGAGATTCCGCTTGGAGAACTTCTTGTATCATTAACAAATAACATTAACAAAGAATTTGGAAAATTTGCACGAATTCAATTTAGCCCGATTTTTATTCTGGGGGGATTTTTGCTGGGGGGATTTTTGCGGGAGGATTTTTACCCATAACCTGTGTAGTATACATCATATGAGGTTTTGACACGCTGTGTGGCTCAACCCGTAAAAGCCAATCTCAAATTCGAATATTCGCCAAGAAAAACCGTCTCTAGTTGACACTATTTATTGACTTTTCTAACTCTTTCGAACAAATTGAGACAGGATTCTTCAACAATTATTATTATTCCACCATGCCAATGGTTTGACGAAATTGCCAATTCAAACACTTTTTTTTAAATAATTTCTGCTAGTAGCTTGAATATGAAATTTTTTATCTTACTAATAAAGTTATTTCCGATGACATTATACGAAAACAAACACAGGATTACATTGAAGACTCAAGAAGTCGCAAAATACATTAACAACCTGAAAAAGACGCGAAAACATTTATTCCTCCACATTTTCAACATCTATACAAAAACACATATAAAAATCTAGGAAATATGGTTTGACTTGGTGACCTTTTCGTAAACTCGCAGCTTGATTTCACTGTCAAGAAAAGGATAATTGCTCGATTCAAAGATATCCTTCAGGTCATAGTTTTGCTCTGTCCAACACACAAATCCTGTAATAATGATGTGTCAACATCTAGCACAAATGTGAAAGGACCCAACCATCAGATCCAAAAAATTGTCGTCCTGCGCCAGCTGCAACTTCTCTGCTATTTCTACTTCAATGTCGGACAACTCTTGAGATAACTGGAGCATCGCTTAGTGATAAGTCGGACTTCAAAATAGTCAGCCAGACGCAACAAGCACTTCACAGTATTTCCTAATTTTTTAAACTGATAAATGAAAGCAGAAGTTGCATATCATACCAACATAAAGAGCGTTTTTGTTGCTAGTCGGCTGATACATGGCCCTCAAGAGAATAGCAAATTCGGCAGCAATCACTCCTTCCAGTTTGAATTCATCCTGATTCTTCTCAGTGAAGCGATAATAGAACAGCGTTTTGTATTACTTTTTTGCGAGGAGCTGAATTAAAAGTATAAATACTTCACACTAAGAACAACACTAACTCCTTTGCTGACTGCAAATTGATGACCTTCAACCAGAGTGAAGTAGTAAATTGAATAGTTAAGTCTTGTCAAAAAAGCTAATTGGAATGTGTTTTAGTGCCGGCTGTGATTATTTAAGCATTTGATTTACTATTTTCTCTTTTTTATTTGTTTATAGGACGACCAATATTCGCGAACATTCTGTATATTCGCGCGAACACTCGCGGCCATTTCAATATTCGCGCGAATATCACCACCCTAGGTGTATCCGATCGTCAATGTATTCAACCGGTGTATCCAATCGGTGTATTCAATCAGTTTTTGCATCCAGTCGTCAGACGTTCTAAATGAGCACTTGCACTAAACCCCCAGCACTCGATTGCACTACCCCCAGCACTCATATTAACTATCTACACTACTTTTTCATTGATAATTTATAGCTAGGGGATAGACAAAACAATATAGCGACACACAATAAACAGTCATTACAGGATACTAATTCACTTTCTACGAACAGAGACATATCCATCTTCGATAGCCTTGTCCACGTCATGATACCTAGCATAAGTTAGTTTCGTCACCTCCGGATCCACTCTGACTGTCTTCCGACTCACTGTAATTGTCTTCCTCGAGAATAGAGTAGTCCAGGTCATCTCTACTGGCCTGTGCGTCGTGGCAGTTCATCAGCATCTGCACAAATGGATCACTATAATTGATGAAAAGAATAAAGTAGGTTTCTTAAATGTTTTTCAGGCGACAGTTCTTGATGAAAAGATACTTTGCGAGGTCTCCAGGGAGATGCGTTTTATTGTGATTGCCTGGCACTCTGAAAACTTTTTATCCATCCCCGTGTGGCTTCAATAGAATTTGTATGGACTGTTTAAATGATCGAACCGTTCGCAATCAATTAATTAAGTGCAGGAGAAATAAATGCCTACATTTCTCACATGTGGCGGAAAAGTGTCGGGAAAGTTTTCGAGTGATTGACACGGAGCAATTCGTAGTCGAGCTTGTCGAGAATATCGTAGGCGCGCCATCCATCAGCAATAATAGTTGTTCCAGGGCGTATCCATTGCTCGATCAGAGGTAGAAGAGTTGGGCGATTACGTTTTTCGACTCGAGCGAGGAAGACTTCACCAGTACTGTGAGATATGCCCCAAAACACCCATGAACCTTCCGTGCTCTGCCATTCTAACTTCTTCAGCTATCTACTGCAACTCTGTGCCGTACAGCCTAGAAAATGAGAAGGTTAGCTAGGCTAAAACACGAATTTTTTTTATCAAAAAATAACATATTTGGTGTCAAACAAATTCTCATCAACTCTTCTTTGTAACAACAAAAAGATCTCGTCAAAATAGCGCATATTCAAAGAGCTATGAGCAAAACAAATAATCGGGAAAATTTGGACCACCATGATAGCGTACTTCCTTGGCTATCTAATGGTAAATAAGGAGTTAAGATGTGATCAGCGAATAACCACCCTGCGAAGGAAAATATGCTAGACATCTTTTGCACCGCGATTTTTTCGACTTTTCATTTACCAGACATGCTATATACCATTTGACGCCAAATTTGACGCTGAGCAATATGTTTTCAGGTGGCAACCTCGATTTCAGGTGGAGTTATGGCCTTTTATAGAGAAGTGATTTTTTCAGCCACCAAAAAATGACCATCTTTATTGAAATGGATAGAAGTGAGCTGTTTTGATTACACTTATATACACATTTGGGCTCATTGCGAGAAGCCTCAGCTGCAGCATCCGAAAAGCTATGGGAAAGTTAAAAAAGAGCCATCGACCGATGCAGTATTTTCAACAAGAAGGTGAGCATATTTGGTTGATTGGTGCAGACGGCTACAATGGAAATGCTGAAGAGCTGGGATTGGAAGAGCTGGAAGAAGCTAAGCGACCAGGATTCAGAATGTTCGCCAATTGGACTCGCTACAAGCAGCTACGTGATTCGTTTCACAAACTGAGGAAATCAGCTTGTTTTACCGGCCACCTTTCCTGCACCTGTCCAGAAGGAATCAAGGACAATGTTTGCAAGCCCTCGTTTATGTTAATGAAGTCAGAGAAGCTGATCGATGCTTTGCCGCAGCTATTGGAGGGAAGACAGAAAAGAGGACGCAAAAGAAAGATGGGACATGTACTTGAAAGAACCTAATCATTTGTTATGGTGACAATTAGGGTAGGATTCGGTCGGTTTTTTTGATCGGTCGGTTTAAAAAACTGGGTTTTGGGTTTCCCCGTGTTTTTTGAAACCGGTTTTCGGTTTATTGGCCGAAAAACCCGGTTTTCGGTTAACCGACCGAATCCAACCCTAGTGACAATTTTTGTTAACCCATCTACATTTTTGTGTGTCCTTTTTACTGAGTCAGTACTTTGAAATTGCTCAAAAAAACCAAGAAATCGGATTGGGGTCCTTAGCATAGAGTCATTTAGAGAAAACAGTATTATCCCTAAAAAGATGGGAAATTTCAGAAAAAAGACGGAAAATTTCAGTTTTTAAAGGCAAATTTGAAAAAGCCGGGGAAAAAATTAAAAAAGAAGGCAAATTTCGGACATTAGATGGGTGTTTTCAGGTACATCCAATAACCACAGCCCCTTAAAATTCAAAAACATAATTACTTTTGAATTTTTGCGCGAAAAAGAAAAAATTTGAAAATTGACTGAAATTTTGATGCTTGTAATCTATGTAACCTAAGGTTTGTTACTGATTTTATTTTTACTTATATCGCATTAGCTTATTTGCAAACGGTTCCTCACATCAAGAGCATTAAAACAAGCCATCACTTGCTCCGAAATTTGCCTTCTTTTTTTATTTTTTCCCCGGCTTTTTCAAATTTGCCTTTAAAAACTGAAATTTTCCGTCTTTTTTCTGAAATTTCCCATCTTTTTAGGGATAATACTGTTTTCTCTAAATGATTCTATGCTAAGGACCCCAATCCGATTCTGAAATGCTGAAGAGCTGGGATTGGAAGAGCTGGAAGAAGCTAAGCGACCAGGATTCAGAATGTTCGCCAATTGGACTCGCTACAAGCGGCTACGTGATTCGTTTCACAAACTGAGGAAATCAGCTTGTTTTACCAGCAGAGCCATCAATGATCTCTCAGTTGGACGCTGTGTTCGTGGAACTGCAAGTGGACAGACGGGTATGGCACCAGCGTTTCACAGGTTTGTAAACTATAGTATTGTTGTTTCCACTTAATTGCTTACATTCACAGGAAACCATGTGAGAAAACCGCTAAGTGGAGAAGGACCTCAGAAGATAATGACCGTCATCCGCAAAAATGCTCTGCATAAGGAGTTTTTTACGCTTCTAACACTGCTAGGCAAAATGCAAAGTTTGGCGAAAAATGAATTTTTATCGGCCGAAGAAATTGAAAACTTTCACCAGTGGTCTGCAACATACTTCCACACTATAAGAGTACGTCTTTTGCTGCGCAATAAATTAAAAAAAAAACAATGTTCAGAACGCTTTTCCAAACTGGGCGATTACACCCAAGTGTCACATCTTATGTCAGCACGTCATCGAATTCATGAAATTACACCGTTTTTGGGGCCTACTTTCTGAACAGTCAATTGAAGCACTGCATTGCAAGGTCAACGGAGACGAGAGAAGGCTGTGTGGAATTCGTGAAAGAAAGAAAACGTTGAAGAAAATTATGGAGGATTCATTTGTCAGGAACATCTTATTTGATAGGAAGAAAGATTTGATGTGATTTATAGTTGTATGGTTTTTATGGGCGCCCTAAACCACTCCAAGAAAAAAGAATTTAATTTTTACTATAAATTGAGATCAGAAAAATACTACTCTTTGAAAAGGTATTAAAAAATATCGAAAAATTTTTTAAAAAAGAAAAAAGGAATTTGAAAATGCCCAAACTTTGTGATCTCAAGCAAAAAAATCGTGGCGTTTTGTTTATTTGAAAGTGATGAGGTTTTCAAATTTTGAGGGGCTGTGATAACAAAGGGATTTAAATAGATCTTTTGTAGATCTTTTTTAGGATCTAAAATAGTCTCGTGTCAAGACAAAAATCTATTTCAAAAATCTATCTATCAACCCCTTTCTGGATACCCCCCCTCCTGGCTACCCTACTTCTGGGTACCCAATCCTGGCTAACCCTCTTCTTCCTTCTTTCCACCCCCTCCTGGCTACCCTACTTCTGGGTACCCAATCCTGGCTAACCCTCTTCTTCCTTCTTTCCACCCCCTCCTGGCTACCCTACTTCTGGGTACCCAATCCTGCCTACCCCCACTTTTCTACCCTCCTCCTGGCTCCCTTCCTTCTTTCTACTCCTCTCTTGTCTACCCTCCTCCTGAGTTCCGACGAGATTTCGGACATGTGTTTGCAAAACATAGCAGTAAGTTGGGCTTGAACACAAAAATCCACCCTGAATACAGGCGAAAATCTACAACCTCCAATTTAAAGGGAAAGGAAATTTTTTTTAAAGCAATATCAATTGCACGTGTTTGTGCTTAAAATAAAGCTAAGATGTTGTACTTAATTGTTCCGGTGAGACATTGGACAGATAGATTCGCAAAACATAGCAGAAAATTGGACTTAAACACAATAGTGTGACGGACGGACACAGTCCAAATACTATATAGAAATTACCTTCTCCCAACATTCATACCACGCTGCTTCCACAAAAGTTAGCGAATGACAGCAGGCAGTGGCAGACTCACATCTAAAGCAAGATAAACCAGATCAAAGGGAAAAAATGATAAGAGTAAACCTTTCTTGTCGCCCGGATTAGTGTTTCCCTCATACAGAACAGGAGCCCTCGATCTTATTTTGTTGATCTTCTTCTCGACTCTGCTTTAACCCGGATTTTTGTCTGTCGAAGTTTGTATTTTTCTAAATTCACCAAAATGAATACATTATGCTAAGAAACCGAGATAAAATTATTATCAACACAAAGACCATTTAATGGAAAAGGTGGCATAGGTTTGTTTGAGAGGGAAGGCGCGTGACGTCCCCGCGGAGAATCTGCATTTGCATTGACCGCAAAACCGTGCCATTTTGAAAAAAAATGGTGAATTTCTGTTGGTGCCATCGTGTAGCTCAGATTTAAGGCTACCAGATGCGCTATTGATCAACTAGATATTGTTTAAAAAAATGTGAATATTCGCTCCGAGTGAAAACCCGAGTTAGGATTCATTCAACTTTATCCATATTTTTTTCTTTATCCAATATCTAGTTGATCAATAGCGCATCTAGTAGCCCTGAATCTGAGCTACACGATGGCAACGACAGAATAATTTGTGAAAATTTGAAAAAAAGTTATGGCCATTTCCGAGTGAGGAGACCTGAAAAATCTTTACTCATTCGGGACTAAGCCTTAGGCTTTAGGCTCAGGATAGGCCAGCGTATGTTAGGACGTCCTAGGACGGGTCAAACGTGTTTCCCAAACCACAAAACCGCAAAAACATAAAAAACGCCATAAAATCTGAATTCCCGCAAAAATTGAAGACGTCGTTGGTGAAATGGCGTTGGCGAAAAGTTCTATGACTTATATACAGCCGTTATTATCTTATATTTTTCGGCTGACGTTATTTTGTTAAGCGAAACGTAATTGTTCATTTTAAAATATAGCAAATAATTGCTGAAGTTTTACGAGCCTTATTATGGAACAAAGCCATCAACACATCCATATCTCTCCTGATGTGCTTCTCGATATTTTCAAATTTTTACATGGAAACAGTCTCCGGAAGTGCCAGATAGTTACATCTCAATGGAATCATGTCATCCAAGAGAATAAACAATTACTTTGCATAGTTGATCAGGTTACTGAAGTTACCGTATTTCCACTAATAAGGCGGCCGGCCGCCTTATTTTTCGAACCTCTGAAAATCGGGAAAATTTTAAGTCGATTTCAAGGTTTTTGGGTGTTTAACCAAAATCGAAAAAAAAGGAATCGGTAGAGCTCGCGAGAACTAAGAAAACGCAATAAACAGCTTTGAAAAATATCTTTCCTGGGCTGAGATATAGGTCCTCAAAGTCGAGGGGGCCCCTTATTAGTGGAAATACGGTAAACGGAAACTTTGTAACTGATTAGATTGCTGCCTTCACATTTGATTTTTCGACTCTTTAGATGGATACTGCTTTGTTTGCTTCCATAAAATGCTTGAAGCCAGGACGCAGTGAACAAGAATACCAGCAATTTTGTGAATCGATCCGAAACCTCCTGCTTAGTGATGAACTGTTGGACAAAAAGAAACTAGTTGAAGAATTCGCGCTGGTTGACACAAGCGGCTATATATTTACAGTAGTTGCCGAAGGTAAATTTTGATGTCTTTTCATCGACCCACATTATCGTTCAAATAAGCAGTCGATATTGTCTATTTGACCGGAAATTGAAATAAAATCAATTATTTCATCATGTATTTTAAGAAATCATTTTAGGATTACAAAAGTTCCGTTCAACCAAAAGTCTGAATAATCCAGTGTTTTTCGCCGCTCTAAAGATCCTTCTTTGCGTGCTAAATAGAAAGTTCCAACAAAGCTTGAACAATAAGGAAAAATACTACTTCTCGACTAAGCTTTGCGATATCTACAAGGTACTTAAAAATTTTGACTTAATAATGTCTGACCAAGTATCAGATTATTTGGAAGATATGTGAAAAAAGACGTAATTTCAAAACCAAATTTGGTAAATCGGTAAAAACTTGCAACAAAACACTGGTAAAAAAATTCTGACACCTCAACTATGTCGATAGGTCGGCGACCGGACGTTTAGGAGAATTTGTAAAATTTGTCCGCGCTCATTTAGCAGAATTTTTTGGTATAATTCGGACGAAAGAACCGAATCATACCGAAAAATTCTGCTAAATGTCAGATCGCCCAATAGGTCGGCCTACTTTAAATTATAGTCCCTGCAGACCGGAGTTTAAATTTTTTTCGGCCAGTAAAGATCTTCAAAATTTAGGGCGGAAACTTTTTAGGCTCGGCCACGCCCTTCCCGAAAGTAATTTAAAAATTAAGGCCCAGTTTAAGCCGGGTCGCAAAAGTCCGGGCTGACATGCGGACAGGGAATGTGTCTGTCAAATGTTTTCGCTAAAGATCATGATTACTGTCATGTCTTCCCTCTTAATCGTCATTAAAAAAAACAGAAAGATTCTTCTACTTACATTGATGTGAACACATTTGGTTGTTAAGGAGTTCATGCCGCTTATATTCAAAGAGGCTACTGAAGTGTTCAAGCAGAAGAAAGATGTGCGCAAAAATAAAAAAGTCGCTAGAAGAGCAATTTGTGCGGAAGAAGTCAGCATCGCTATGAGTATATTCCACATCTACATTGCCCTTGGAACGCAGAAAGGAAATCAGGTACTTAACTTAACTATTACTGTTTGACAACTTTTCTTTTTTCTTGAAGCTGGACGAATCCAACTTGTCTTCAATCTCACTGTCTTTGGATGATTTATACAGTTTTGATCCGAGCTTGATGACCGATGAAGATTTCAAGGTGATTTTCAAAGTTTTCAATTGTCAAATACTTGTGACTGTTATGTTAATAAGCGCTAGTTTTGACCATTTTTCATCGAATTAAGGGCCCTATTCCACAAACGGTTTATTTCGCTTGGTTTGTCCTGTTGTTTTTCGGCTCGTGCTTTGGTGCAGATACTTTAGGACTCAAAAGTGTTTCTTGAAAACTTTTAATTTTTTTGACGTACTTAGTTGCTTAACTACAGACCAAAAAGCAACAAACCAGGACCATATAGGACAAAGTTTTTTAATTATCAATTCATTTCAGTTATTGTGCTCTTCCTTCCATGATCTACTTGCGCCAGCGGTCTACGATGAGCTGAAATCATCAGTGAGTCAGATTCTAAATAGTCTTGAGCAGTTTCAAGGTGTTGATGCAATGCGCAAGGCTACAATTGAGGTTAGTGACGGAAGTCGTGATAATCTAGATTAAAACATTTTGATTTGAGTGCATTCGAAAAAAGTTTAATGAAGAGAAAATTCGGAAGACGACTAAGAGCCTTGGGAATGGAGTGGCAAGGCTGAGCCCGATCATATTAAATGTAAATAGAAAAAAAATGTTGTTAAATACCGCTTATTGTGAAATCCCTGTTTGTTGTGATGGAGGTAATAAAGATATTGTTTATAAATTTTTGTGGTGGGTTGGTTTTTTCAACTTTTATCGGTCACCCTCATTTTGGATAAGACTCTTCTCGGAGCTCCACTCATTTGGATGCCTTATACTCTTAAACCTCTAATAATAGACCTCCCTCTAATAATAGACCCTCATCGACTTTGAGGCTCTGTATCTCAGAGCAGAGTCAATATTTTGCAAAGTTGTTTATTGCATTTTCTTAACTCCCACGAGTTCTATCGATTTCTTTTTTAGATTTTTGTTGAGCGCCCGAAAATCTCGAGATTGATTCCAAATTTTCCCGATTTTGAAAAGGTTGAAAAATAATAGACCCAGGTCTATTAATAGAGGTTTTACGGTAAGGTCCGCTCCACTGTATATGGCCTTTTTAATTTTCTTGTGATGTGCTAGTTCCGATTCACCCTAAGTCTATGTCCGTCTTCAGTGGTGTCCGTTGATGCTCGGTGTCCAATTGGCCGTTACCCAAGTACACCATCTGTTTATAATTTCCTATTTATCCTTGTATATTTAGGTTTCCTACTTTCTATTTCGGTAGGTATTTCCTAATCTCCATCCTAAACTTTCTTGGGCAATCGGGGCAAGCGAATTTTCGGAACTAATTACCAAATAAAATTTCGGCTCAAATGAAGTTAAACGCAAAAACTTTTTGTTACTTCTTTCGTCCAAATTACTCAGATCAGACTGTATTTCTCTGGCTTTGATAAGGTTTCGGCTGCATACGACCATCGTGCTATTATTGCTCTCTGCAGCGCTTTCAATGCATCCTAGGTTGAGGGTTGTGTGTGTGAAGCGGCAGCAAGCTTGCTTGTACATTTTTTTTTATCTTGTATAGTATTTGGCATGTGTGGGTGGGTGGGTGGGTGGGTGGGTTGGTTGGGTAACGCTTTTTCACTTCGAAGGCCAGAACGGGTCGTAGATAGCGAAATCACTTTTGTCGCTAATACCATCGTGTTCCCCAGAATGTTAGCTTTGGTTTAAAAAAAACAGGCGAAAAAAATGAGTTCTAATAGGGGATATACCTATTTTTATGGATGAAGTCATAGCCCCTCATTGAAATTTACTGTACTATACAAATAACTGTACTGTACTTTACTATAGACGCGCCGATAGGCGCCTGTGGTCCCTTGTTATTTCATTATTTGCACTTGCTTTTGTTCTGCCTGGCAACTAATTATTAGAAAAGTTACTTTGTGTCGACTCTGACAGTACTAGCAAAAAGATAATAACTGAACTGTCACTACCAAATATATTTTGCACTAGGTATTATTTTCCATGGTCGCTTTTAACATACAATATCCACTGGTTTGGCCGTTTGGCTTATTGAAGACGCTGCAATTGGTAAGCTATTTTTCAGAGTGTGACTGGAGTGCGGCACCAAATATCTGAAATCCAGTAATTTGGGCTAAAAGATGGTTCGACTTTACGATTAGAGAAAACACGGTAACCAGCAAAACATTCGAGTTTTGGAAATTTTGATTTAAAATTGCTTAAACTTTAAACAGTCGGATCTGGATAAGCCACATCCCGATAAGCCAACACCCCCGATAAACCTACGCCTTTTAAAAATTCGGTTGGCCGGTAGAGAAATTAGTCAAAATTTACCCTTGATAAACCGACACTCTTATGATTTATACGAATATTTACTCTCGACAAGCCGAAGCCCTTAACAAACCGACACTACCGATAAACCGACACTTTGAGCCGATGCCAAGGGGTGTCGGTTTATCCAAATTCGACTGTACCGTAAATCGGCCCTGTCCAACAAAGACTATCCATATTACTCCGTGCCTATGTGGTCTGATTCTGGTAGCAGTACCCAGTTGGCTCGGTTCGCGAGTTCGAAACTTAAGCGTTCTGACCACTTTTTGTGTTTTTCCGACCACAAAAGGCCTCAGAAACATGGGTTTAGGGCGCGGGCCTTGAAGAAGAAAATTTTGAATAAAAAGTGGGCTTTGGCCTTGTTACTCACAATAGTCAGAAAATCCACTTTTTCTACATTAATCACCGAGCCGGCGCTGCTAGAATACAAGAAGTTGTTCTTCAAAACATGGATAGGTAAGCATGGCTTTATTTTTACCGATTTTAGTAATATTTGTCTACTTTAGGGAATTCGGCCCTTGGAAAGCAGCCTCGCTACAAACATGAGTGGTGGAATCTTTTCGAAAGGATAAATAATGGGAACTCAGCTACCAAAAACTACTCAGAATCATACAATGCGTGCTTATCCAAGCTTATGGTGGTCAAGAAGCCGGGTGTCTGACTAGGGCACGAGTGATCAAGCAAACTGTTGACCGATTTGAAAATCTATCGGCAAAAAAGTACCTCTATGCGATAGTCAAAGCAACCTCAACTTCTGGTTCTTGAAATATTGCTTATATTGCTTCTTTGTTATGTGATGTTATTTGAGCGCTTTGTTTATTTTTATGGCGAATAAATCATATGTAACAATCTAAGTATCTTTTTGTGTTTACTCAAGAAGAAGAACAAAGGACAGTACCCCACAAATAACCCCCCTCCAAAGAGTATTCCCCCCAAAGAGTCTCCCCAAAGACCAGCATACTCCACATTGCAATGCATTGTAGTGGAAAAAAATCAAAGGAACCAAAAAAGGTAGGCTTAGAAAAAATACTCTTTGGAGGGGGGTTGTTTGGGGGATTTCACAAAAGAAAGTGATAGAACAGTCAATTTTTATTTATTAGACAGCAAGTTGCCGTGGAATTATTGATCTTTCATTTCTATCTTTCATTTCTATTCTACATTTTCTGACAGTTTGGAACTTTATAGGTAATCTAGCCTTTCACTATTTTTCGCATTTGCAAAGATCGCATGGGGCATTTTTTCCGTTCGGCATTTTTATCGTTTGGCATTTTCACCATACACAGCACAGAGCCAATAAACTCAGAACCTACCTTTTTGTCGTCCCCTTCATCCTTCTTTTCTTTGGCACTACCCTTCTTGTCATCTTCAGCGGCCTTCTTATCTTCATCTTTGTCTTCTTTCTTGTCTTTTCTTGATGTCGTCCTTCTTGGCCTCATCCTTCTTAGCATTTTTCGGTCCATTCTTCTTGAAGGTGACGTAGAGACGACGAGAACCTTCGGTAGAGGTGTTGGCATTTTCGGCCCACAGTTCTCTTGGCGGCTTCTTGGCACTGACATCATCCTTGGCAGAGATATATTAGACGACGAAGTAGTGCTTGCTGTCTTCGGGAACAGTCTTGCCTGCATTGAAGATCACCTGAATAGAAAATGGTGGAATTGGTCATCAAATGAGTGAATGACTTACTTTGACATCTTCACTCTTTTGAGGTCCTAGCATGCCAACTGGCGGACGAATTCGAAACTGTTGTGATGTACAAAATCCTAAGCTAGATTTCGGAATAGAGTTTCGAAGATCAATGGCAATTTTTAAATCGGGAAAAAAGTGCCCGTTGCAGAACTTTTCTCGTGTCATAGTCGCTTGGGATTTCACAAAGGGGCTTCTTGATTACCACGGTTAATCTGTTTGGTATTCACTTATCATGACCACTGCATTTTTCATAATTATGTGTTTATGATACTTTCAAATTATACTTGAGCAAAACTTTTTACAAAAGTATCTCGAAAATTTGTAAACGCAGATCGACTCAGTTTTTCATGGCAATTTTTTTGGGAAAGGGACGTTACGCCAATTTTATGCATTTGCATAAAACGTAACGTCCACGCACCAATTTTTTTGGTATATAAAGTAAAAATCACGATTCTTTGGTCTCCCTTGGGTTTGAGTCCTGGCCTCTGGATGGCTTTTGGAAGGGCAGGGCCCAAACCACAGGGGACCGAGAAAAAATCGTGATTTTGACTTTACATACCAAAAAAATTGCCATGAAAAACTGAGTCGATCTGTGTTTACAGATTGTCGAAAGACTACTTGTAAAAAAAGTTATGGCCTCTCAAAAGTGGCCAAAATTCTTGAATCATCCTGTAGACTAACAGTCAGACTTAACTGTGAAACTATTTATAGTTAAGTATCACAGTTGAGGAATCCTACAGTTTAAGGACCATTACCGTCCACGACAACGGTTGTCCCACGCCAATTCAAAATAATTTCCTAATCATTGAGCTTCTGTACGGATTTTTCGATTTGGTTTCTAACAAAACTTAACCTAAAATAAAATTAAAATTCTAGGGCTTTGTTTTATTAGAAACCAAGTTGAAAAATCCGTACAGAAGTTCAATTATTAGGAGAAAAAATTTGAATTGGCGGCATAGTGGGGTCGCCGTCCTGCCGGGCCCGTGTCGTCGCCGTCCCGTCCTGAGATGGCTTTTGGACGGGACAGTGACGGCCGGGGAACAAAAAAGGTGAGGACGGAGACGGAGGATGGCCTGTCAAACTTCACTGTTGGATTAAAATATGAATTGTACAAATTGTTAAGACGGCAGACGGCTGACCAATTTTCTTAAGACGGCAGCCGGCTGGTGAGCAAATAGCATGTTTTAGGTTTTGTGGCGCAAATTTCTTCGTCTGGTTGGAGCGCGATCCACTAGAGTTTTCTTCGAGCAGTTGCTTGCGTTTATTGGAATTGAGATTACGGTGGACCGTGTTACCGATGCATTGGAGAATGACATCAGCGAGGAGTTAGAGTAAAGGATTGAGTCAATTATTGACAAATATTTCCCAGAACTGAAGAAGAAAATGGAAAAAACAGAACAAGATAAAGAAGGAACTCAGTCATTCGAATGAAACCGGATAATTAACTTCACTGTTGGATTGAAATAGGAATTGTACACAACTATTGTCTAATGAACATATACTCTAAAAAATCTGCAAATTTGTACAATTTTAAAGAGCAAAATTGGATAATTCTTTAATTCTCGCACGCACTTCAACACTAACTTTTCCTAGTGATCAGTGGTCATCTCATTGTATATTTAGTATGCATGGCACTGTGAAGCTATAGAAGCAATTTTCTTATAAACTGATTAGCACGCAGAAGCTGAAAACAGGAAAGATTTATGGATAGCTTTTTAGTTCTCGAAATCAAAACTTTAGTGACCCAATCAATGATTAGCAATCATCAGGAAAAAATCATAGCTACAACTTGAGGACGAGAGGACAAATGCCCTTCTACTGATGAGTCATAATCGAAAATAGCAAAAATTGCTAATAAAACTGACACATCAATGTGAAACTGACATGACAGTTTCAAACTGACATTGACACTGACATTAAATGTCAGTGTCAACTTGACACTTACCCTAAATGTCAGTGTCATTGTCAGTGTGATGTCATTTAGTCAGTATCAGATGTCAGTGTCAATTATGAAAACACTGCTATTTCAATGAAAATAGTTTCAACTAGTTCTATTTGAAGCTATTAGAAACTGTTTTCAGTAGAGGGGGGGATAATTAAGAAGTTTTTACACCATCATGTAGCCAACATCGAATATTTTGAACTCAAATCTTCCTCTGTGCACACCCTATTTTTTACTGCATTTTTTTACTGCATTTTTAGTGGGTTAATTCACTCCTAGGGCCAAAAAGTATAGAGGAATCGATTGGAATTATTTCCAGCACTGATTTGTTGTCAGCAACAACCTTAATTTTGCGATTTCATGCAAATGACCATCAAAATAAAGAAAACCGCCAGAAGCCATATACTTTGGTTTTCATCGCCTCCTCCTCTACCTCTACCCAATTTATTGACTTCTCACAAGGTGATATCAACTTTTTAGGATCAGAACTTCATGAAAAACATGAGAATGTCCTCACACAAAAATCGATTCAGAAAATTGAGTAGCTTGCGAAGGTTTGATCCAGCGACAAAAGAGTATCCTTGAAGGGGGAGAATAGCTAGAATAGTTTGGCTACATGCTGGTCCAAACAACATTAAAAAGCTTGGTTAATTACACTTTAGTAGTCCAATGGGAGTTTAGTAGACCAAAAATATTTCAGTAGTCTAACGTTTGTAATTTAATTCAGGACAGAGTTTTAAAGCAAAAAAATTTTACGCGCATCTCTAACCACCCCTTCGGGGGCGCAGGGGGCTTGGTTGCTTGGGGTTGAGATGCGCACACCCACATACCTTAGACACAAATCACTCGAAAGTGACTCTGGATGCATGAAAAATGTATGCATACCGTATAACCTCTTTTAATCCCCCCGGGGGGATTATTTTTCAACCCTCCCAAAATCGGAAAAATTTTGGGTCGATCTCAAGATTTTCGGGTGAAAATCCAAAATCGAAAAAGCGGAACCGGTAGAGCTCATGGCAGTTAAGAAAACGCAAAAAACAGATTTGTAAAATATTTAGTTTAGGCTGAGATATAGGTCTATAAAGTCAGGGGGGGATTATTAGAGGGGGTGATTAATAGAGGTTACACGGTACCAGAGTTTCTTTAGGCCCCAGTTAACAAAAGTATGTTCAAATTCCATCTTTTCAGAAGTTTCGGGAGTATCCACGTACCCTTTTCTATTGGTTTACCAACCTTGGTCCCCCAAGGCAAAAAGTCAAATTTTGGTCAAAATTTTTTTGTCAAAAATGAGTTTCCCCGCATAAAAACATTTTTTACGTGCGTTAGAGCAGTTAAATCGCCAAAAAAGATCATTTAAAGGCATTTTCCGAGGGTTCGGAATACGACAATTATACCAAAATGATAACAGTGGCTTCAATCGTCGACAATTGGCCCACTAGTAGATTCGGAGGCCAAATGCTGCCACTCGGCTACTCCAACGAGATGGTCAGACACTTCGGGCTGAAGACCCATGAAGACCCAATAGCTCATCTTTCCAAAATACAGTTTGCAATGAACAACTAATACATGAAACTATTTCGTTTGATTGTTCCGAAAACTTTTTTTGTAAATACAGATAAACTCCGCTTTTTGCTAGTAGAAGTTTTGCAACTAGAAAAATTATTGCAGCGATGATTAGAGTGCGAAAAATTGCTGATTTCTTTGAGCATTTTTTCAAGCAAAAGCTTCATTGCTGCTCTCTAAATATTAGCTCAGGAGTTTGTAATTCCCGTAGAATACTCGTTTTTGCCCGCACATTTTAAAATTTTGCGAAAATATAAATTGAATGAAAGTTGGTTTTTTGAGAGGCTGACTCAAGGGGAGTGCATTTTTTGCAAGAATTTGATCGCCCGCACCAGAATGCCACTATGATCGGCTCAATCGCCCAGAATCCCACCCTCAACCATTTGGAGTACCTAAAACCTACGCTAAAAACTGGCTCAGGATTAAACGCTGGTTAGGAGTGGTCTAAAGTGGTTTAGGGTGATTCTGAACGGTTGAGGGCGTGATTCTGGGCGATCGAGCCGACCATAGTGGCACTCTGATGCTCGCAATCGCATTTTTGAAAAAAGTCCGAAGTCCATCAACCTCCAAAAAACCAACTTTCAGCGGCTTTTTGCCGTTTTCTGGTGGAATTATGAACTATCCAAGTCTTTTTTGACCGAAAAATTTGGATTTTCGCAAAATTTTAAAATCTATGGGCATAAAAGAGAATCTACGGATATAAAAGAGAAATCTAGAGGAAAAATGTAGTAGTATTCTACAGGCAAAAATGAGCACAGACACTAAGAATTACCACAAAAAATTTAACCGGTAAGAAATTCAACAGAAAGACACAAATAAGCTTTATTCGCCAATCAACACAAATAACAATCAAGCGAAGATGATGTGATAGCAGAAGTCTATTCAAGCCACCAAATCGAAACGGACAGGAGCCAGCTCTTCCAACTTCGTCTTATTTGCCTTCACCAAATGGGCCTTGCGAGGAGCTTCGGGCTAAAAAGAACGCAAGCTCATAACAGATACCTGATTCAAAAAAAGAAAGACAAACTTGACGACGAAGAGAGACAAAGGTTGCTTTTCCAGATTTGTAATCACGCTTCTGCTGATCATTGCTTTTGCATCGTTGCAAGAACTCTGAGCGGGAATTCGACGGCTTTACGTGCTCCACGCGGACATTGATTCTCTTAGGGATGATGCGAGTGCTGAAATAACATTACTGTCAAAACGATTACCGTACTTTCTTTATTAGTTACCCCGGGGTAATTATTTTTCAACCCTTGAAAAATCGAAAAATTTCAAGGTCGATTTTGAAATTTTTGGGTGCCCAAATAAAATTTAAAAAGTGGAATCAACTAAGATTGTGAAGATTAACAAAACGCAAAAAACAGATTTGCACAATAAATTTTTTGAGCTGAGATATAGGGTGCCTATGGGAGGTAACTATTAGAGAGAGGGTAACTATCAGAGAGGGGGGGTAATTAATAGAGAAATACGGCACATGAAAGATATGGACAAGTTAAATAGGTGTGAGAACCCGAGTGAACCACCTCAGGTCAGATAAAGCGTTCGAGCAGTAATAGGCTCAATCTTATTTTCGAGTCATTTTTAGCACTGACACTTGAATTGGAAACAAGACCAGCAACTCTAGGCTCAACAATTTTTGATTATAAAACACAATAACTGACCGAACGCGTTTGTTGATGATCACACCGAGAGCATGCTTCGTCACATTGAAAACTCGACCCTGGAAAAAATAGAAAGATAAACACAATGTCAAAAATAGAAAGATAAACACAATGGCAAAAAAGACAAGGCAACAAAATATTATAAAGTAACTACCGTCTTTCCATGATACGCCTTGAATGGCATGCCCTTCTGGAACGCACCGTTGCCCTTGACAGTCACGATATCACCTCGCTTGTAGACTAAAATCAGAAATTGCCATTCTCAAATTTCAATAATTTGTTTTCGACTGACCTCGATAGTAGGTGCTCAGAGGCTCCAGACCATGTTTACGGAATGAACGAGCAAACATATAACGCGTTCCTCTGCGATAACCGTTCGGGTTCACCATTTTTGCTTCGAATTGCCTTAAAACAAAATTTTGTAGCAATATTATCTGAAGAAACTTTGGAAAAAAATCAAGAGCGGCCCAAAGGAGGCGTGCCACGAAAAATGAATCGAAATGTGGTTCCGAAAAAGCAGCAAAAAACAAACCGCCGAGAGGGCGGAAGAGTCTGCTACTTTGATTTCAACTCCCTTCGCAAGACTAAAAACTTTTTAAAGCTTAAATTATCATTTATGACTTTATGGTGTCGCTTTTGATCAAAATCGTCACAATCCAACCGTTATAGCGTCGCCCATAGTCAGGGTCGTTAATGAAAATTTTTTTTTGTAGGCTTCACCTTCATTCCTTCACCCAAAATTTCCTGAAGCCTTCACCTTCATTCCTTCACTCAATAATTTGAGGGGTGAAGCCTTCACCTTCATTACAAATTTCTCCTTCATTGGTTTCTTCATTAAAAATGGACTCCTTCATTATCATTCATCGAAAAACAAAAGAGAACAACACCTTCCGCCGCACATGCGCCGCACTTGTGTTAACCTTCGATCCCTTGGTGTTGTAGCCGAGAATTGAAAAAGCCCCTTCCACAGCGCCGTATGTCGCAGGAGTCGACGCTTCTCGACCTGCTGGTTTAGTCTCCATCGGGGTCCTGTAGATTGGTGTGGGATTAGGAAGGTTGGAAGATTAGTAAAACTCTGAGCGCGAGTTTGACTATTTTTGCGGGAATTCGTCAAATCAATTTCCCACTGGGATTTACGGGAAAAGCTATACAAGACTTCCTCCCCCTTCATTGTCTAAAGAAGATCTTCGTTGAAGGAGATTTAAGTGTGAAGGCTTCACCCTCGCTTCAATACAAAAATGAGCCCCCATGAAGCCTTCACCTTCATTCCTTCACCTGAAAATTTTTTATACCCCATCTTCAGAAGGCCCTTCACCTTCATTGAAGATCTTCATTGAAGGCGTAACAACCCTGCCCATAGTAGTCAGTCAGAAGGGTGTGTCTAAAGGCAATTACGGTATACCGCATTTCCTCTATTAGCGCTCCTACAGTGGAGGCAGGACGTTGCACACCAAAGACTTTGAGTTTTTTTCTAACTTTACAGTGTAAAGTGATTTCGTAAAGATTCTTTCCACGAAAAAAGTAACTTTCCAGTAGTTGGACACGAAAAACAAAATGTCAGAATCGGATTACCGAATTCCTACCTTCGACTTCCTACATCCATTGTGGGAGAGCTTTAATAGACGATATATAGTACAATGGATAATCAAAAATGGATTTTCAAATTGGCGCCAAAATGGGGTGCCACTATATCAAGGGTAATTTACTGAGTCGGGATCGAGTCCAAGGTGCCACTATAGCGAGGGTACCACTATAGCGAGGGTGCCACTATAGCGGAGTGCCACTATAGCGGGGGTAAACTTCCATTATTTTCTTTACCGGCCAACCAAATGCGGCTTAGGGTGCCACTATAGAGAGTGTGCCACTATATTGGAGTGCCACTACAGTCGAGTCTCGAATCGAGACTCTCGATATAGTGATCACTTCAGTGGGTCCGTAGGGTGATCACTGATCACTATATAGAGACTCAACTGTATATCGAGACTCGACTGTATTGGAATTTAGTTACTGTCAAATTTCGGATTCCGCTCAAGACAATAAACATTCAAATTCAAAAATCAAATGTTTATTTTCTTGAGCGGAATTCAAAATTTGACAGCAACTTTGAAATTCCAATAGCAGTTTTGTATGCAAATCGACCATGTTGAACACGAATCCGGTGACATAATTAATGGTTTCAAAGGGTTTTTCTCGCGAAAAAAATCGTTCTAATTAGTGTTATATCTTGTGTTTTATCTTTGCTTGTTACATCACGATTTTATAATTAAACATTTATAATAAATATTTATAATTAATTTATCTAATATTTTATAATTTTTATAAAATAATTATTGGTTTGAAAGCAAAATTCCTGGCGATCATTTCGGTATATTATGAGCCTAGGCGTAGAATGACAATGATGCCACACCACTTGAAAACGTGTGGGTATCCAACTGGGTTTTGACCATTTTGAGTGATTATCTGTTCCGCCAAAAGCTTTTGCATTACGTGGAAAAAACACAGCCCGCTCTCTGCATCATGGGCGGCTAAAAACAAGTCGTACGGATGAATCGACTAAGCCAAGAATACCTGCAGTTAAAAGTGTTTGCAAGACTAATTTTAATTTTCCAAAGACTTCAAATCACATAAAGCGAATAGAAAGTATTACAAATTACAGTTAATAAATAAAAGTGTTGCCTCAAAAAATTGTTTCTTGAATTTTTGAAATAAATACTAATTTTTGTTGAATTTAATATTCTCTAAGAATTCTCAAAATCTGCCAAGGACACTTGTTTTCAGGTCTAAACCTTCTGATTGCAATTATTTCAACTTGTTTGTGCACATTTCTTGGTTTTATCCAGTTAGCATCATCCTGAACTGAGCCCACGAATTCGGTGTGAACGATGCGGCTGAAACAAATTTTTATAAGTTTTTTTTTGTGTTCACGAGAAAATATGTTTTAAGTTTTTTGAGATTTCGAACTAGAAGTCTGATTAGATGAGAGCTAAGATAAGTTACCGTATTTTGTCTAATTGAAGCCCACCCCCTTATATTTTGGCTAAGGTTTCAGAGTGGAAGCCTTTTTATTGACAATTAGAGTAGGTCACGGTCGGTTAGCCGACCTGGTCGATTAACAAAAATAATCCGAAAACCAGGTCCATGCCGGTTAACCAACCTGGTCGATTAACAAAAATAATCCGAAAACCAGGTCCATGCCGGTTAACCGACCGATTTTTTTTGGAAAAACGGAACCAGGTTTGCAAGACCCTCGGTTTGAAAAACCGGCCGAACCGAAAAGAACCGACCATGACCTACTCTATTGACAATTCTAATATTTTGAGAGGGTTGAATAAGCGGCAGGAGCTTTTTAATCGGTCATGTTCCGAAATCGTATTTAGGTTCGGGAAATTAATTTAATTTTTTTGTTAAACATTGACTTTTTGCTTGGGGTGGTAGCAAGGTGAAAAGGGAGAATAAAGGGAGAATAATTAGTGTATTCTACAGCGTTTTATGGCTTGTTCTCAATAGTCTGAGTTGGATTTGGAGTGGGAGTAAAGAGCGTTTATAGTAACATTTTACTCCAACTCCGACCATTGTGAACAAGCCATTATTCCCTGGAGCTGGGCAAAAAGATTATTTAAATGCGTTATGATCCAGCCTCCTGCGCCTCCTTCAAGTGGAGCCTCTTCAGGAGGCTTGAAGGGTTAGAGATGCACACACACCTGAGATATGATTTCAAAAAAAAACTGTTCATCATACATGCCAGGGGTGCATCGGAAGTTCCGATTCCGATGTTTTCTGGGTTCCGATTTCCGAAAAGATGAATCAAATTTCGGAAATTTCGGAACAACGTAGGCTATTCTGATTCGAATTCACAAATGCATTTTTGGCTGCCATTTGTCACTGGATTCTTTATTGTCAATGATCTCAGGAAACGTTTGTCTCCAAATAATTTGAAAATGCTTTTGTTGATACACCATGATCTCATTGCTTATAATTTTGAATATGTTTGATGATTGAACTGTTAGATTCGATTGAAATAAAGCATTTTAATTTTGTTCCGATTCCGATTTCCGTTTCGATATTTTTCGCGTTCCGGTGCACCCCTGATACATGCATTTGAAGTCTCTTTTCGCCCCACTCCAGTGATCAGAATGCGTTAAAATACCGCGTTTTAGCTTAAAGCTCGGTCGTTGTCCCGGTTTTCGACCGCTTTCACTAAAAATACTAAAAAATGGATAAATCTTATATTTGCCTTGTTTTTGCTGAAAAGTGCCTTGATTTGTTCAAGTCGGTCTATTTTTAAGTATACATCAATTTGTGGAATTATGCTTTTCTTGCTTGAATGAGCCTGATTTCAGCTGTAATAGGCACTCTTTTTGTGTCAAACAGAACAGGGCACTTTTCAGCAAAAACAAGACACATTTCATACTCGTCCAACAAAATTCTGCTTTTGAAATCGAGGCTAGATAAGCTCTAAAAGTTTTCTCAAAATATTAACGAGTTGCGGCTTGACTCAACTTGAGGTATGTAATTTAGGGCTAAACTTCCTTATAGGGGAACTACCCAAAATCATGTTTTGACCACTATTGTAGATGTTTTATACCTCGAATGCTGCAGAAAGCGTGTTATTTTGATTGGGTAACACATTTGCATAAAAAAATTTTTGACAAAAAATTCACTTTTTTGGTTTTTTTAAACAAACATACCCAATACTAGGATACCTGGTTTGGGTACCACCCTTGGTCCAGCCATGATTGGACTTGGGGAAAGGGTTGTATATGGGACCTACTTTATCATGTGCCTGCACTACTATGTACACCCTTCCCCAATCCCTTGCAATGAGGAGCAAGTTGGGTCTTTGGCCGGGAAGCGGCCAAACATACATCTCTATATAGTATTTGGGACGGGTGGGTGGGTGGTTAACGCATTTGAGTACATGTTTGGTCACAAAGGAAAACTTTTTTTAGTGTAATATTTTTATTTGCATGTTTATACTCATTCGAAAGCTCTTTTAATGGCGGAGGACCTTTCGCAATTAGATTTGAAGATTGCTGTGAAAAAAATTGAGACTTCGCCCTTTCAAAGTGAGAAGTGGATTTATATTTGAATTTCAAACTACGATGTAGGCGCCGATAGGCGCCTGCTGACCATTGTACCCAATACTAGGATACCTGGTTTGGGTACTTCCCTTGGTCCAACCATCCAACCAAACATGATTTTGGGTAGTTCCCATATAAGGAATTCCTGCCTAATTTAGATTGAAAAATATAGACTTACAAATCCTGTGGTTGTGTCATAAAATTGATGGGCACGTCCGCCTTCAGTGTCAGCTAAAACAATTTTTTCGGCAGGCTGTACTAAAATTTTCGCCCAAAAATACCTGGATAGTATTTCTGACTGTAGTGGTGGGGTAGACAGGCTTGGCTTTTCTTCGGTAGCTGGTCACAATAAACTTGTGGCCTATGTATTTGGCCTGCAAAACCAGGGTAGTAACACATTTAAGAATTTCGGAAATCAAAATTACATCAAAGTCGAGCCAGTCTCCATGCTTTATTTGTTCACCATTGTTCATCATAGTGTTGGTGGCCAAAAATGCCTCTCTGCAAATATAACAAATTATTTTGCGTTGAATGACTAGCTAAAAAAGTGTTACTGTTCGGGAGAAGCTCCAGTGTAGACAAACACGCCAGTTCCTTCTTTTACAACCGACACACATACTCCGTAATATTGAAAAGATCCTTTTGCTGGTGATTTCTGTGCGCCCTGAAATTCAATTTTAGAATGTTACAGTTTTTTTGGTTTTTTTTGAAAAAATGCGAAAACGGGTTGAAGAAACTTTTTTCGAAATTTTTCTGAACTCGGCAAAACGGAAAAGTGCCCGAATTTGGGGGAAAAGTGGCTCACGGATGTGAAAAAGTGCCCACTTCTTTTTGTTTTGGTCAACTAGGCTTTTATCTGCTAACTTTTTTTTTAAATTTCAACACCAACAGGTAGCCTTGCGGTTTCAGTTTCTAACAAGGTGTCATTTGTGGCAACATCCTTGCAAATATGTTGCAACTAATAATACAGTCAACCCTCGATATAACACCACCCCCAAAAGTTGGTTCCCGTCTAGGGTTGCACACTTTTTTACCTCGATTTTTGAAGGCTTTTGCCAGTCCTGTTTTTACAGTCTGGTCCTAAATATACCAAGGATTCCGATTTTACCGACCGTTTTTTAAAAACTATAAAGTTTTGCTATTTAAAGGACCATGGTTTTTGCGCGCAGCGGTTGTCTCCGCCAATTCAAATATTTTTCCTAATCATTGAACTTCTGTACGGATTTTATAACTTGGTTTCTAACAAAACAAGGCCTATAATTTAATTTTAGGTATGGTTTTGTTAGAAACCAAGTTGAAAAATCCGTACAGAAGTCCAATAACTAGGCAAATGTTTTGAATTGGCGGGGACAACCGCTGCGCGCAAAAACCATGGTCCTTTAAAAAACAAAACCTCGATATAGCGCCACCTGTTTTCCAAAAAGAGGTGGCGTTGTATGGAGGTTTTATTTTTTCAACGGCAAAGCTTTTTAGTTTTCGAGAAACGACCAGTAAAATCGAAATCTTTGCGATATTCGGGACCAGACTGTAAAAACAGAACTGGCAAAAGCCTTCAAAAATTTAGGATAAAGGCGTGGCGTTATATCGAGGGTTGACTACACTTCGTTCGAAACTAGACTAGAATTGCAGGGCTACTTGATGGGTGGTATTTAATTTTGCCCGCTAATTTCTGAAAAATGCCCGCTAATTTTTTATTAGCATTTTTCTCTATATTTTTATTTGAATTTTTTAAAACTTTTAACATTATCGTGTAGCCCAAGATTTCAGCTTTCTAACGAACTATCAAACTTCATCGCATGATTTCAGAAATCTAGATATTTAGGGGTTGAGACGAAACAACACCTATTTTTGTCAAACTCCTAACTCTTATCATTTCTGAAATCATTCAATAAAGTTCGATAGCTCGTTGGAAAGCTGAGATCTTGCGCTACACGATAATGTTAAAAACTTTACAATTTTGACACAAAAATGTAGAGGAAAATGCAACAATAAAATTAGCGGGCATTTTTCAGAAATTAGCGTGCAAATTAAATATTACCCCTACATGATGGTGTGAAAACTTCAATAAAGCGGACAAATTTATGCCTTTTTGACCAAAACAAAAAACTAAGCACTTTTTCATATCCCTGGGACCATTTTTTCCCAAATCCAGGCCTCTTCACGTATGAACCTCCAAATTCTCTAAAAACAGAAGGATTTTAAAGAAGTATTCGCCAAATTTACTAATCTTTTGCAGCCGAAAAACCATAATGAAACAAACCTGCGGCTGCTGAGCGACAGTGTTTGTGGCTGCAGTGTTTTGTGGATGCACAGCAACAAGGTTTCCAGCTGGAGGGTTTAGCGATTCAGCAGGTGTAGGCCATTGGCGGATGTTGTTGGTGTTGTTGTTTGGATTGTTGAAACCATTGTGTGTTGGCCATTTCTTCTGTTGTTCAGCAAATCCACAAGTGTTTTGGCTGTAGGTGGTTGTGGGGATGACATCCTCCTCCTCCTCATCGTCTTTGAATGGATTGCTCACGGGTCTGGCAGGCACAACAGGTGGAGGAGATGGCTGCTGGGGAAGAGCAGGAGGGGGAGACATGTGTCTGTAGGCTCCAAAAGCACTTCTAGAGGCTGGCGAAGGTCCACTTGAACTGCCACTCCCACTGCTTTGACGACTGTTGGGTGGTGTGGGCGAGTACTGTCTTTTAGTTGCAAGATTTAGTACAGCCTGAATATGTAACTAATAGTTTTGCCAACAAATTAGATCTTTTTTATTAGGCCCAGGTGTTCGATTTTTTTTATCTTTTTAAGCGTTTTTTGTGGTTGAGAAAACCGGATTGACACAAAAGTTGTTTTTTACTATGTTTTTTGATTCTAATTGTTTTGGTTAGCCTTGATGGAGTAAAGATAAAGAAGTCCTTGCCAAAATTGAAAAAAAACAACCCGTACACTGTATTTATTCTAATAGAAGCTCTCCCCCAAATGGACGACATATACCTATTTTTTAAATTGTCGATTTGGAGCCATATTTTGTTGTCCACCCGGTGTTGTGATGCAAAAAAACCTGTGCACAATAAAAAGTTGGAATGGGAATATTGTTCCATTGATATTAGAATTACGAAATTTCTTCCAAAATGCTCTAAAACGGAGATGGACGGAAATCGTCAACCGCGGTGAAAAGCCCTTTTTCGAATTCACAATTTTCACCGTCATCTATTTCGACCATTTTTAAATGTATTTTTTTTAAATTTCTTTAAAGTTTTTGTGCCAAATCGTAGCCCTGAATGTCAGCTACATTTCGGTACCAAAACTTCTAAAAAACCAAAAAGATCTAAACTTGAAAAAACGCTCACTAACACACTTTTTCATCGCCTTACAACGTAGAGTGAGGGCTTTCTAGAGTTTAGATCAGGGATGGGATCTCAAAATTGTGAAAATAAGGACATTTTGGGGTACCGTATTTCCTCTAGCTCCCCGGAGGAGTTATTTTTCGAACCTCCGAAAATCGGAAAATTTGGAATTCGATCTCTAGATTTTCGGGTGCTCAACTAAAATCTGAAAAGTGCAATCGGTAGAGCTCGTGGGAGTTAAGAAAACGCGTAAAACAGCTTTGCAAAAAATTGACTCTGAGCTGAGATACATTTCTGGGCTCTTAAAGTTAGGGGGGAGGAATTATTAGAGCAGGGGGATCTATTAGAGGTAATACGGTATATTTGGCGAAATATGTTATTTTATCCAGTGCTTATTGCCATTTCCGTGTCAAAAAATAAAATTTTGACGTAAAATCTTGAAACTAAATAAGATTTGGAGTCCCAAAATAAAAACAAACAAAAAGTTAAATCTAAAAAGCGGTCAAAAATGCTGACGGTGAAAATTGTGAACGGTGAATCGACGTGTTCCCATTTGAGGGATTATTTCAACCGGAATAGATGCTTTTTGCCGCGGGAGACATCCCAGTAACAGGGATTTCCGCCTATTTTCCAAAAAACGTGACAATCAAAAAAGGATTGTGCCTTAAACTTTTTCTGCAGTCATTTTTCAATTCCGATACAGATGTTTCGGTACTTGTTTAGTTTAGGCCCCCCCCCCAAATCACCAACAATAAATTGTAAACATCAAATTTTTTTATTCGCAAACATATAACAACGCAATTTGCGACCACAAAGAGCAAACATGGGGCGAAGAGCAAACATGGGGTTTCACTACAAGGGTGCGTAGGAACCTTGCCCCATCCCACTCTTCTCGGACTGCAAATACTACTAAAAACTGCCTAAAAATTGCCTATGATACTACTATCTAACAGTACTCGCTTAAGTACTTTAAAATTGTAGCACCTTCGGGCCATAGTACACTGGGAGTAGTGTATAAAGAAAGTTTAGTGGGAGAGAGTGTTGTAGTGGTGTGGTGGTGGTGAGTGGGGTGATGTGGTAGTAGCTTCTTCTATACCAGATTTTGAAAATGGGGGCCTAAACTAAACAAGTACCCCAATTCTAACCCCAACCCCATTTCTAATCCACGTTGGATTATCCAACTTTTAATTCCGCACAAGTTTTATTCACACTGCAATACAAGGTTTGCAATAAAATATGACTCCAAAACGACATTTAAAAAATATAAACTAGATACATTTTGGGAAGGGCGTTTATAAAAAGTTTTGCCTATAAAACGTGAATTTTGACGTTTTTCAAGTAAAAAAAGCTCGACAACAAGCGCTGGATGTTTTTGTGTCTTTTTAGTGCTTTTCTTTGTCCTGTGGCTCTGTATAGGTTGCTGTGTGAACTGCTTTAAAAACCCTGGCTCCAGATGTAGAGTCAAAGCACCCGGTCCCTTCTATTGGGTCACCTAACTTGGGTGCCATCGTTATGCCACTAAACCTTGCTCACTAGAATTAAAATGCTCACGTAATTGCTGTTGCTTCCATAATTTGCGTTGATTGTTGTAAAAAATTCCTCATTGTGACTGTCCAAATTAATCCTAGGGGATGACGAAGATTGAATTGGTTGAGGAGACTGCATGATGTACGAACATTTATAAAGTGCTAAATTAATAAAGTAAAATCTTACTTCAGCGTTCAGAATGCGATCAGGTGGGGTGGGGGAGGGTGGAGTGCTTGTTTTGTTTACATATTGCTTCCCGATAAACTGCAAAAACACTATTAATAAATAATTATAGGTTAGTAATGTCAAAAAGCCACTAAAATTGACGTTACCCCCAAATAAATCAAAATATTTTTTGTCTTGGAAGGAAATGAGCCCGTCTTAACATGCGCTGGCCTACCTTAAGCCTAAACCTAAGCCTAATTCCTTCCAAGACAAAAAGTGTTTGACCTAAGAGGGCGTAACTTTTTTTGTTCAGAAAATGGGTTATTTGGGGGGGGGGGAGGGGAGTTGGTGTTTTGGTTACTTGGGGGGTTTTCACGCTAAAATTAGTATTCAAATGGGAGCATTTCGGAATTTCACACCGAATTCTCGTCATTTTGGGTATTTTGAAGCCAATTCGAGTAATTTTGCAGAAAATTAGCTATGGCTCGATTCTGTCTAGCAACCGATTACTTGTTTCAGACTTATTTGGCTTTGCTTTGAATATCGGTAAAAAGGTTAACAATCCCTAAAAAGTCAATGGTTGCTAGACACAATCAAACCATAGACGATTTGCTAGAAAATTGCGATACTATGCCTTAAAATTTTTGTATGCCTATTCAAGTATGCCTATTTGTCCTTGATATGTATTTTACAGAACCAATTGGTTTGATGCCGTGGGTGGTGCGATAGTCGTTGGGACGCTAGTGTCTTATGCCCCCCTTAAAAAGCTAGTGCTGTAACTCCCCCCCTCCTAATCATTTTTAGAGGTACTCAAAACCACCATTTTTGAACAAAAAAGTTACGTAAAAGCCCTTATTAGTAATGGCCAGGCCCTAAGCCTACAGGCCTAAGCCTGGTGCGATTTATACGACACTGAGGTTTTTTTTGGTAGGGGGAGGGGGTTATGACACTAGCGCAGTCATTGGCTTAGTGACTTTCCTCTGGTTCAATTCCGGTTGTTCTTTTTATTTCTACAACTTTTTCAAATTGTAGCCAAAAAATCGTCAAAAATCAAAAATAGAGAAGGAGTTATAAAAAAACTTGTCAATTTTGACTATTGACGGTCAACTTTTTTGACTTTTTGACATTACTGTCATGGTTCAGCAAATCGGGGTTAAAACTGACTTTGTAAGTACAGGGTCGAGCTCCAGCTGCATTGGGCACTGGCTTCGGCTGGGGTGGTGAGTGCTGTAAAATAAGCCAAATAATTATTCAAATAACATGAAAATCAAAAGAATGAGTACCCATACGGGATCTGGATCAGAGGAGACTGCCCAATGCAGCTGATTGTTCTCAATTTTAGCAATCCAAATCTCGCAATTGCATCCCTCATGTGCCTTTGTCAGTTTCAAAGCTTGGTTATAATTGCCTATGTGATCTGAGAACAGAAAGTCGAGTGAGATTACAATTTTTGAACAATTTTAAATTTTTCAATTCACTAACCGAATTTTGTCACATAAATTATATCACTTTTGATGATATTGACTGTGGTGCGCACCTGAAACAGTTGACTTGGTCAATCAAACAGTGAGATGTGTCCAGGTTTGTGAGGTCTGAGCTTCGATTCCGTCAAGCGGCATGTCAATTTTTAGGAAATTTGTGCAGTTTCGGTCATTTATGAGCACCTATTCTGATATCTTGATTTAAAGGGGCATGCCCACCCTAATAAGAGGTGGTGCCCGGGAATTCACAAAATTTTCCCAATCATTGAACTTCTGTACGAATTTTTCAACTTGGTTTCTAACAAAACAAGGCCAATTTCCCCGGGCACCACCTCTTATTAGCGTGGGCATGCCCCTTTAAAACCGCGTTTTGGCCTTGTGTTTTTCATCCAACCTTCTGAAGATTGCTCTGAGGAAGGCTACCCTTCAATTTGTATATTTGTATATTGGTTTAGTGAATTTCCACTGTAAAAGCAATTAAAAATTGACTAAAAAGTCAGCATGCAATTGGTCGGATTCGAACCTGAGTTAATTTTGTAGTTCGCAGGAAAGATCTTGGTGATTTTTTCCTATTTTGTGTTTTCACAATAAAACAACCACTTTTTGCAAAAAAGTTCTAAGACTGCCTACTATGCAAAATTTCCCCAGGGATCCGAAGAAGGCATCAAAATTGCCCCAGGGATCCGAAGAAGGCATCAAAATTGCCCCAGGGATCCGAAGAAGGCATCAAAATTGCCCCAGGGATCCGAAGAAGGCATCAAAATTGCCCCAGGGATCCGAAGAAGGCATCAAAATTGCCCCAGGGATCCGAAGAAGGCATCAAAATTGCCCCAGGGATCCGAAGAAGGCATCAAATTGCCCCAGGGATCCGAAGAAGGCATCAAAATTGCCCCAGGGATCCGAAGAAGGCATCAAAATTTGAAGTTGCGATACAAAAATAAAAGTTGGATAGTCGCTGTTTCAGACCATTCTTACGCCCAATTTTTTTTTAACAGATGCCATATTCGGATTGCTAAAAAATTGCATACTAAGCAATCTCAGAATCAAATTCTCTGCCAAAAAAGATTAATTTACTATGAAAACTCAAAAATCAAAAAAAAAAACCATATACTACAGGCAACTCTCGATTTAACGAACCGCTTTTTTGAAAAAAAAAGGGGGGTTCGGTAAATTGGCAAAACTGTTGCGATTTACAAAAACGACCAGCGAAATCAGAATCCTTGGTATATTGCTGATTAGGTTGAAGAATTATAAAGTCTTCAAGTGTCGGACCCTAGACGGGAACGAACTTTTGGGGGTGGTGTTATATCGAGGGTTGCCTGTATTTTCTAGCCAACTTGCTACCTGCTTAACAAATATCTGAATAACCTGCCTCCAGCACATTGTTGCCGACAATCCTTGTTTGATAGAGTGGCTCAATTTTTTTTGCGCCAACATGAACATACTCAGGCCTTCTATGCGACCCAACACCCTTCATAGTCAACTCAACACAATCGCCCAAGCTCGGCAGCGGACAAATGCTCAAAAGCAGCTTTCTATTTGATTTTAGACCAAATAAAACAAATATTTACTGTTTGGAAGTCAGAGTAACGATGCTGTTCCTGACAGCCGGGTCAGTCGAGAAGAGCTTTACAGAGTCATTTCCAGTTGAAAAAACAATGCCTGCAAATTTAATTTTTGTATTTGCCCATGTGCACCAGACCAAGTGGATAAATTCACCTTCAGACTTCACAGTCTAAAATACGTTAAAATTTGAAAACACTCAGCCAAAAAAATCAGCCACTACCCACATTTTGAAATGAATGGTTTATTGATTTAAATGGCCTTTCTATTCTGCTCCTAGTTTCAGAAAGCTTGGTTAGGTCACGGACGAACTTTGAGTTTTGAGAGCTTGCACCTTGTTCTTCTTCATTTAATTGCTTTTTATGGTCTTCCGGGTGATCCTGCAAAGTTAAAATCGGTAAAAGACAGTAGGAACAAATTTAAAAACTTTTTCGGGATCGGGCTGCATTCTCAAAACAATGAATAACACAATATACCGCAAACAGCCCAATAAGTCACCTCCTCACAAGTGACAAAATGTAACTGATATTTATTTGTTAAATGTCATTTTGGGGCCATATTTTGTTGATAAGACCATATTTAGATGTCAGACAAACTTTTACAAAATTAAAAGTTAGATTAGGGACATAAACGTCAGAATTGCAAAATTTCATTGAAAAATGCCATAAAAATTGAAAAAGAAGATACAGTCGAGTCCCGCTAACCCGGCACCCCAATAACCCGGCACCCAACAACCCGGCACCCTAAGACTGGTCCCGTCCAATAAAAATTACCCCCGATAACCCGGCACCCCAGTAACCCGGCACCCTAAGACTGGTCACGTCCAATAAAAATTACCCCCAATAAACCGGCATCTATCATAGTTTACAACATTTTTCAATTTGCGTCAATTTCTTCTGTATGCGGTAGGCCCCAGTATTCGAAACTATGCTCAACATCTTCTTGTTAGTGTGACCTTTTCCATTAGTGGCCCTCTTTTTTTTCCCTTCCTTTCCCTATACAACATACTTAAAATAGTTGGGTGATTATATAGAGGGTCGATTAAGGCCCGATAAAATAATACCCCCGCTAACCCGGCACTTTTTGCCGGTCCCAGTGGTGCCGGGTTAGCGGGACTCGACTGTATGTCAATCTTTTTTAAGACCATTTTGTTCATTATTTTTTTTTATTTCAAGGCTTTGATTTGATTTTTCGCAAAAAATGCGATTCTGATATTGAGGTTGCTAATCTAACTTTTAATTGTGGAATTTTTTTTGTTTAGATCACAACACCGCCTACCAACAAAACATGGCTTTTAAACGATGTTTAAAAAATTTCGTTTTTTTTTTTCAAAAGAAATTTTTGCGTTATTGTGTTTTTTTTTGTTAAAGGACCGTTGCCGGCAACGAGAATTTCACATGTTTGAATGCGCAAGGGACACTATTTTATTCCGAAAATATTCAGGAATATTTGAAAATGCCCTAATAATTAAATCATTAATGGTGCGCTTACAATGGAAATGTGAGGTTTGAGGTCGAGGTAAAACGGTGACTAGATCTTGCGTTTTTATTGAAAAATGCCAAATCTGATATAGATGACCTACATCTACTTTTTGGTTTTGGTTATAGGTCATTTATATCAGATTGGCATATTTCAATGAAAAAACGCAAGATCTAGACACTGTTTTTCCTCGACCTCGCACCTCCATTGTAAGCGCCCTACAAAAAAGTACAGCTAGCATTGGGAACCGAACCCACAAACAACGTTAACCAGCTGCCGCGCTCTACCACTACACTAACAAGTGACGTCGCGAAATGGTTAAAAACTGATAGAACAAACACAATGCCACAAAAGTTCTTATGAAAAAAAAGCACGAACTTTTCGAACGACTTAATGCATTTTGTCACTTTTGGAGATGCCTATAACTAAAAGAAATACAATGATCAGAATTGTTATAGTACACAATTTTATGATGAATGTCAGATCAAATTTGAGCTGTGTATTGCACACCTGAGGCTCAGGGATCATGAAAAGGCCACTAGCTTCATCCAAAACATTGCAGATGTGAAAGGAGACCTCTTCTTTTTCAGTGTCAACTATGCACACACTCTTTACTTGGATCGCACGGTTCTCCATTTTGCAGTTGATCAACCCGCAAACATCCTACAACGATCTATTTAGAATAAATCATTTAAGAAACAAGTCAACCTTAACACTTCCCAGCTGCTCTACTTCATATTCTCCCATGTGAGCAGGATTTACAGGCACTTCAACGGCATGGTCGATCTGAACTGGATCTTGATTAAATTTTCAAGGTATATCCTCTAAATTTACTGGGATCTACAACAATTTCAGCCACCCATAAAATAAGCTAAAGCTTAATCGATCGGGGTAGGAATTTATCCATAAATGAAAAAACACTTAAAAAATTCTGAAAAAATAATCAGACAAGTCATTTATTTGCAATGTCAATGGTGCTCCGAAAATTGTGGAACTTTTCCTTTAACCACGCAAGCATCTGGTTTGACACATCGATTTAGCTAGCGAAGTTGATTTTTGGTATAAAATGTCAAAAACACAAAAAAAAACGATTTTTGCTTGATCCGTCTTATCCTTAGCCAAGTTACCTCAGATCACAGGGGGAACAAGTCAAAATCGTTTGATATTACAGTCAAACCTGGGTTATCTGACACCCAAAGGGACCGCCCTTATGGTGTCGGATAAACGAGGTGTCGGTTAACTGGGGTGTCGGATAACCCAGGTTTGACTGTACATACCAAGCAAATTCTCATCGTGAGTTAAATATAGCTGTCAAAACAGATTTTCGAAAATCGGTCTACGGAAAAAGTTATGAAAAAAAGATTTCGGAAATTATTGGGACATCCAATTATGATACAGTCAAACCTCGATTTGACGACACTCAATGGACCGGCAAAAAAGTGTCGTTAAATCGAGGGTCCTTAAGTCAAAAATCAATTTAATTGTCGTTATCAATCAGTTTTTTCATAAATATTAAATTTTTTTCGCTTTTTAAGTTTTAGTGGAAATCATATCATACTGAAAGCAATACACGATGATGACAAATTTAAAATATAAGCTTTTTTGAGTTGAGACGAGGAAAATTAGTTGTGAGTCATTAAATCGAGAGTCTTTTTCCTAGCAGGGACCGGAAAAATGTGTCGTTAATTCGAGTTTGTCGTTAAATCGAGGGTCGTTGTATAGAAGGTCAGTTTCTATCAAATTTGACTAAGACCAACCAAATCTTTTTGAAAGTGTCGTTAAATGGAGGGTGTCGTTAAATAGAGAGTCGACTGTATGGTACAAAATAGCGATTTATCTACGACGTTTATTTTTTTTTTGAGTAAAACAATTACGTATTATAAAATTTTTGAATTTCTCAAAATACAGGGTAGGTCATAATTTTTTGTCCTCGCACGATTTCGAATTTCTGTGAACGCAGATCGACTCAGTTTTTGATGACAATTTTTTTGGTATATAAGGTCGCAACACCACGATTTTCGCTTGGTCCCCCCTGTTGTTTTGGCCTTACCCATCCAAAGGCCACCTACAGACCAGGAGCCAAACAACAGGGGGGACCAAGCGAAAATCGTGGTTTTGACCTTATATACCAAAAAAATTGTCATCAAAAACTGAGTCGATCTGCGTTCACAGAAATTCGAAATCGTGCGAGAACAAAAAATTATGACCGTTTAAAAGTTTTAGAAAATCTTGACTCACCCTGTATTTTGATGCTTATGAATTTTGTTACTTTTTAATAAATGAGTGAGATTTATTAATCCCCACAATATTTGACATACCGAAACGGTGTCATCACTTGAAACCACACAGTTGTAAACTGGCTCAATCCGCCTAGGCAAGAAGTTTTCCACCAATATTTTTGATTTGCCGTATACACCACTGTTCATGCTAAACAAAGAATTAAGACAAACAAACTGGAAGCATCAGAGAGACAACTTACACGCAGTGAAATTGAATCCAATCACCCAGTCGAATGCCTTGAGCTAGTGTCTTTGCAACAGCAACCAATCCTAAAAGTAAGCAGATTCTGAATTTTCAATTAAGTGACGTTTAGGGTGGTCGAGTACACGAAATTTTAATTAGGTTACGCGAATTTTAGATGTGGATTCGAACTCCAAAATTTGAATCGGGCACCCGGACTAGAAGACTAGCCGCAAATTTTAGGGGCTTCGAGTCCAATTACCCGAAAACGGGTATCCGACTGGACAAGCCTGGTCATGTGCAAATAATTACCAGTATCTGTGTTGAAGGCGAAAAAAGATTCAGGAGTTTCCTTCACAACGATCCCAGTATATTTGAAGCGGTCGAAAAACTGAAAACATAAAGATTTTAAAAAGATAGCAATTTCAAAAAGTGCCCACAGAAAGATCTCTGGTAAATGTGTAATTAGCCTCATCCACTTTTTTAATGAGCCAAGGAGTTCCATAAAAGTTTTCGATGTTCATAAGAGTTGGCCCATTAGACAAATTTTCCATGCTGTAAATTGATTTTTCATTTAAAAAATATTATTATTTTTTAATTAATATACAAAAACATGCAAAAAAACTTACTTGATCAGTGCCTCCCCCTCGTAAAAACAGTGGTTTTGGAAGGTGCTAAAAAAGCAGTATAAGATCCAAGGCCACACGATATCAAAAAAATTAAAACAAAAATTTTGGTATGTTTAAGTTTTTCGTGGCACGTTTCAGCGTTCGGCAAACTAAATTATATTATGCCATATTTTATTTTACACTCTAGTTTTTGTAGGATCAAAGAGTACCGCATTTCCTCTACAGGTTAGCCTCGTTTATCCGACACCCCCTCAAATTGGTTCCCACCTAGGGTCCGACACTTGTTTAAGCCAATTTTTAAAATGTTTTTCCAGTTGTCAAACATCGCAAGGATACTGATTTTGCCGATCGTTTTTCCCAAATCCTTTTGCGTTGCCATAAAGACCTGCGTCTCTCGTTTATCCGACACCTGATTTTTAAAAAGAGGTGTCGGATAAACGAGAGACGCAGGTCTTTATGGTAACGTAAAAGGATTTGGAAAAAACGATCGGCAAAATCAGAATCCTGTTTCGAACTAAAACAACCAAAGACAACCGGAAAAAAAATTTAAAAATTGGCTTAAAAAAAGTGTCGGACCCTAGGTGGGAACCAACTTGATGGGGTGCTGGATAAACGAGACTCGACTGGAATAGAGCCTCCCCCGCCTCTAATATTGTCTCAACCGATACACTCAACGCGGCAGCCACGAATAATTTGGTGCATAGACATTTTGCAAAATTATCGGATGTTAAAATTTGTGAAACACCCATTCACCTCAACTTTTTCAAAATTTTGGGCTTCATTACAGGTCTGAATGGGACCAAGACAGGGTTACCGTATTTCCTCTAATAAGGCGGCCCCCTCGAATTTGAGGACCTGTATCTCAGCCCAGAGTGAATATTTTGCAAAGCTGTTTTACGCGTTTTCTTAACTCCCACGAGCTCTACCGATTGCACTTTTCAGATTTTGGTTGAGCACCCAGAAATCTCAAGATCAAATTCCAAATTTTCGGGCATCCAAAAAAGGCGGCCGACCGCCTTACGGTATGTATCTATCTGGGACACTTACTTTTTGAAAACCAGCGGAATCGCTCCCAGTTCATCAGTCCATGCTAACACTAAATTCTTTTCAGGTGCAGATGCAGGATACAAGTAGGCTCCTTTCAACGGCAGAAAGTTGATCTTTGTCTAGAATATTTAATCTTATTTCAAAAAAGTAAACAAAAACTTTCAAAGTAAATTTTGTATTTTTTGTTTATTAGTAAACGAAACAATAAAACTGTGGCTGTGTGTTAAGTGTGCCGACAAATCCGTGAATTTTCTTGACAAATTTGTAAAAGCTTTTACTCTTGGTGGTTTTCTAATCAATTTTTAATCAGCGTGCAGCACAGCATTTCAGTTTTCTGGCAAGCTATCTGACCCAAATAAGATTTCAAAAATATTAGAGGAAAAGATTTTTAAATGGACCAAATTTTCGAACAAAATTTGCTCAATTTAAAGACCTTTTCCTCCAACTTTTTGTAACATTACTTGCTTATTTGATATTTTGTTACAAAGCTGATATGCTGGGCTACATGATGGTCAAAAAAAGTATGAAATTGATTTAAAAATCACCAAGAATCAAAGCTTTTACAAATTTGCCAGGAAAATTTATTAGTTTGTCAGGGAAAGTATTTGCCGAGAGTTTTCAATTTGATGCTGAAATTGTGGTGCGTTAAAGTTTCCGGTTTTTTTTTCAAATGAAAAAAAAACGGAACGTAAAAAGTGATTTTTTGAGAAAAATTGCCTTGGTCCCTCTTGTTGTTTTGAAAACGCCAATAAGCAAGGTTTCAAAACAACAGGAGGGACCAAGGGAATTTTTTTCACAAAAAATAACTTTTTGCCGTTCCGGTTTTTTTTCATTTGAAAAAAAACCGGAAACGCACCTTTACCGGAATTACGAGAAAAATTTTTTTCAATTACGAGCATTATTGCTGTATTTAACAATGTTTGGTTGAGAATTTTTTTATCTGCTTCACAAAAGCTTGTCTTTGGGTCACAGCCCTGTGCTCGATGCATTTGGCTTGCATAATTTTGCGCCTTTCATTGAAAATTACGGCTCGCGGCTAGGAGAAACTTGGCGAAAACGAAACTAGCCAAATCAAATTTTCCAAAACTAAATTTGAAAAAATAAATGAATTTTGGCAAACATGGGTATTGTCTAAAAAAATTAACACCAAAATGCTACCCCAATTCTTTAGGCAAAACCTAAGTTTTTAGCAAATTTCGTCTCAGTAAATTTCGTTTTGGCAAAACATAAGTTTGGCCAATTCATTTTTTGCCAAGTTTCCCCTGGCCGAATAGACCGAAATAGATGCAGACTCCACTCATTATACTTAAAATACTTACCATAAGACATTTTTGTCCATCCCAGGTGATTGTTGGCATTGTGGAATCGTCGGCTTTTGACAGGCTGCACATATTTGGACCAAGTGTTTGCAATTCCACCTCAAAAGAATAGCACTATAAATTAATTTCTAAAGGCTTAGTTGATCTACCCAATCGCCAATTTCAGGATGGTATTCAAATGTGAACTGCTCCAATAGCATGTTTGTGCGCTTTGCACCACGTATCCACAATTGCAGCTCTGTTGCAGTGATCATTGTTACTATGCCAAATGTGGGGTCACCATCTTGCTCTCCCGAAACTGCCATCACAAAGGTTTAACTGAAATTAGATAACTTTAAGTCTACAAAAATACTATTATTTTACTACACCACCTCCTATAAACAAATGCCGTGATTATTCTAATAGAAACCCCGTCTCTAATAGTAACCCCCCCCCCTATTTTTGACTAAGTTTTCAGAGCTAGGGTTATTTTTGATTGACAATTTCAAGATTTTTAGAGGATTGAAAAATAGTAACTCCGGGGTTTCTATTAGAATAATTACGGTATATACAGGGTGTATCAAACAAATTCCTACTACTTGTAGTGAGCAGTCTTTTTCAAAATAGGGTGACGCGGGTCTTTTCGTCAAAACTATGTCATGTACAAAAACAATCGGCAAAATCTAAATCCTACAGTTATTTCGGACTAGACTGACCAAAGACAACTGGCAAAAAGCTTTAAAATTTAGGATAAAAAAAGTGTCGGACCCTAGGCGGGAACCAACTTGAGGGGGGTGACGTTAAATCGAGGGAGGTAGGCCAACCCTATTTTTGACATTACATACCAAACAAAACGAAAGCTAATGATAAGTCGATATGTGAAAACAGATTTTCGAAAAACTAAGTAGAAAAAAGTTATGACTATTACGAATCATCGAAAATTCTTAATACACATTGCACACACAGAATATGGTAGCCGGTGAAGGGAAATGCAGAATGAATCGCTCAAGCAGTATTGTAATTCTCTTCTTGCTATGAATAATATTGAAAATGATTTATGAGGCCTTTGAATTTTTTAGCAACAAAAAGGGAGGAGGGAATAATAGAGAAAAGGCAACAAAACAGTCAAATAAGATCCTAGCAATGGAACAAATATTTGAATGATTGGTTTATTGCTACGCAAATGTACAATATATCTTATCACGGTAGTGAAAAAAATCGGTGCGTAGTCGTTTCCGTTACTTTGTGCCATTCTTGAATTCGCGCCTTTTTAAATTCCTGTTTATTTTGAAGTTTGTAAGACATTTTTTAGTCCCTGCTAACATGCGCTGGCCTACCCTGAGCATAAGGTCTGAGCCTAAGTTAAAAAAATAGAAACATGAATCAAACAGCACAAAATTGAAAAAAATTTTAAAGGCGCGAGTTCAAAAAAATGGCACAAAGTAACGGAAACGCCCCTATGCCAAAAAAAACATTCGAATCAGAGATGGGGTAGAACTTCCGGAGCTAAACTCCACTATACCAACTCGCCCAAAGTGTGGTTTAGAGTATTATTTCAACGTTTTAGCACTTAAAACGTGCAGAAAACATGTTTTTAGGTCGCGGTCGATGGTTTTCGCCAAAAAAATTTTTTTGGTTAAAAATGACAAAAACTATGATACCCTATGGTCTGAAATTAGAGGGTACCTGGATACCCTGCAAAGACCACGTTGAAAAAAATACTCTAAAACCACTCTTTGAGCGAGTTTGTATAATGGAGTCCAGCCACTTCCGGTTTTCAGTGTGTTTTCATTCTTATTTCCGTTTTCCGAAAAAAGTATGTAGAAATTTTGTGAAACTTCGGAAAATTGTTTTAAAAATTTTTAATTAAAACTTTATGGGCAAAATGAGCCAAGAAATTGATTTTTGTTTCCCGATGTTTTTCCATTCCGATCCAGGGGAATCACGGGATAACCTATTTTCTTCTTTTTTTTTGTTGTCAGTAAACTTTACATTTGACCATCTGCTTATTCATGCGATCATCTTACCCTATTTCACTAAAATCTTTTTGGGTGACATAATCTGTTCCTTTGCCCCCAAACATCTTTTGTTATAAACAAACATTCACTCTATTAAACCTTTTGCCACTTGCCTTTTCCTTCTCCCTTACAAAGTTGAATGTTGTGCGAGCACAGCTTTTTCGAAGTCCTTTTTTTTACTAAACTTCCCTTTAGTCAGAAATAATATTACAATTATACAATTCAATTAATTACAACAATATTATACAGTCAAACCCCGTGTTAACGAAACCTCTGGGGACCGGACAAGAGTTTCGTTAAGTTGGGGGTTTGCGAACAATTTTTTCGAAATCGTACAGGATGTTTCCAGAGCCGAAGACACTGGTAAAACGAAACCCCCAACTTAACGAAACTCTTGTCCGGTCCCCAGATGTGCCCCAGATGATGCAGCTGCCTGCGCTTGTTAGTCAAACCTTGCGATCGGCGCCAATCGGAGCCGAAATTGTCTAAATTTTTTGAGGTTTGCTATCATAACCCACTATTGCCGGCGCCTCAGGCTTCTACTATATGAAAAACATTTTTCGGTACTTTTCTCTTATCCGGGGGTCATTTTTATAAGCAAATTATCAGCTAAATTATCAGCCATAAACTGATAATTTGCTTATAAAAATGTCCCCCTGATAACAGAAAAGTACCCATTTTTCCATTTTTACACGAAAGTCAAGCAAGAAACTCGGGAATTGGCAATCATTTTTGATTTATCGAACAAAAATTTTTTTTCATGATTTTATGGTACCCCATATATTACACCAGCGTTTTTTTTGGAAGGGATATACAATATTAGAGCCAAAAAATTATTTTTCAAACTTAAGTTAGTCCATATTCACAGAACTTAAAAATTTGGACACTCCTACCAATATCTCCCAACCCATATTTTTTTATATCAATAATAAAATTGAGTCACTATCGATGATATTTTGGAAATTTTGGTTTTGCACCAGGATATCATGGTTTTGAAAATGTTTTAGCTGGAATTATTTTCCGTGAAATTTCGAGCTATTTGTTTACTTAAAAAGGAGTAGCACAAGGATAGCTTTTTTTTATTTTATGCAGAAAACAGAATGTTTATATGTTGAAAAATTCTCGGTTCCTAAAAACCTTCAAAAATGAGGCCAAAATTTGGCCAACCGACAAATATGAGATAAGCGTAGATTGAACAAGACATTTAATTACCCTTTATGGGCTTTGCTGTCCACAAAAACTGGGGATTTTGAACTGTTAAGTTTAGCGCAAAAAGAATGGATTGATCACAAACATTATGTTCAAGAAAATTAAACTTTAGAAATTAAATAAATGCGGTCTAATTTTGAATAGACATAACCAAGAAGAAAGCCATAAACTAAAAGCCATCTGCAAATAAACTGCTTTATTGATTAAAAGTGGACAAAAAGCTTTCCAGAACTCTCCAACTGGATTTTTTTCTCCCAGTCATTCCACTCTGCCTCTCTTCGTGATCATAAGACCATCCTTTTTAAACACAAAAAACATCTGCATCGGAAGAGGAATCGCGCAAATTTTTTCCTTCCATATGATGCGGACTGCAGTAGCAGTCAATCAAATGGCATTTGAAAGTTGGCCTTGTGTTTACCATGCAAAAAGAACTTTAAAACAAAATAATTTTTTTCGACTGCTGACTTTGGCCAAAATTTTCTATTTTGCTTAAAAAATATAATTTTGCTTGTATTTTTAGAAATTATTGCAAAAATGGATCTGGATCACGATGGAGCAAACGTTTTCAAGCCCATGCTGGAGGAGATACGCCAGCAAATATGCGAGAGGTTAATCTAATTTTTTAATTTCAACTAGGAATGAACTTTTAATTTTTTTCAGTCATATAAAATCAGAAGTGGATCTAGAGCAGGCGGTTTCCCTAATTCTCACTATTGGCGTTCAAGAATTGGATGTGGATGACATGAATTCGACTCTAAATGTTATACTGAAGTTTATCAAGGAAAATACAAGGAAGGTTTGTTGTTTCTTTTTTGTACAACTCTTATTAATCCACCCAATTTTCAGTTCCCCTCAATGATTTTACTGGAGTATGTGAAGCAGTGTCTAGAGAATCTTTCAAAATTTGAGCGAAGCAAAAGAGATGGAGTTCATTTCGTCAATTTGTCGTGGCCAAGCGATCTCAAGCTTGTTATCCGACGACTCTTTCAGACTTTCAAAATACGTAGGTGTTTGAGCGGTACTCCACGGCCAAGACATCGCCGGACATAACATCGCCGCAGCAAAAGCATAGCCAATTCGGTTCCAAAGACACGATTGAAGTAATCAAGTTTTTAAAGTGTTCTACAACTTAAATTTTTAGGTAAATTATAAAAAGAAAATAATTGAAGGCATAATTTAAGTGGATCTAAACATCTAACATCGATAACAGTGACCCATCCCATCCACCTCGGTAATCGAAATCCTTAGATAAAAATTTTCGAATAGTAAAACCCAATGTCCTTTGGATTCCACTATTTGGGTACTAGCACCACACTTGAGTACCAGTACTTGGCCCCCTAAATGCCAAAATCTGAATATTCACCAACTTTGCAGCAATACTTGGGTATCAACACCTAGATCCCTAGGTAAAACCCTGTGAAATCCTGTGTACCTTCACAAGGATACCTAAGTTCTACCACCTAATTAACGCATGAGTGCCTCTTTTTTTACCACCTCAAAATGGACACGTGGATAGCGATATATGGATACCACAGGGATACAATCACTCGGTATACTGGTTTATGCTTGCCGCTATTCGGCAGGATAGTTCGTCAGAACCTATTTTTCTGCTGGTGGGGGTACTGTGGTGGGGTTCCTACTTGGTGGCACCCCTATGCCGTTGATCGAGTGCTTAATTATTTTGATTGTCACTTAAAACTGATTAAGCGATGTTTTGTCCATGCCGATGTTTTATTCTTATGTGGATTTACTCAAGTTATTGTTTAAGCAGAGGACTACATCAAGTGTTGCTATGAACTGTGCAGTCTGGCTTCAAAAGCTCTGGGCATCATTTGGCTTCAAGCAGATCCGCAATTTGCTGTGCTGATGACGTGTTTGACAAGTGGTCGCCTCAGGATAGTATTGGAGAGTCCCACAGAAGTATTTCACCTTGATTCCTATCGTGATTAACTATTAAACTTAGAATTCCAGATCAAGATGGACCAGCTGATAATCTGCCTATCACTTCTTGAAGATTTGATTCAGTGTGTTGAAGACGATGAATCTGACTTACTCGGCGAAAAAGAGTAATTCTTTTTTTTTGTGAATATGTTGGGTTATACAAGGTGTATCAAGAAATTTCAGCTATTTAAACGGCTTTACTTTTTTCAAGCAATTTTCGAAATTTTGTTTTTGCCAATCGATTTTCCTCGCCGACAAACCTAACCACACGAAGACCAAGCAAAAATCATTCTTTCAACATTATGCATTGAAAAAAATGATCCGTCAGAAAAATATATCGGCATAAACAGAATTTTAAAAATCATTTAGAAAAAAGATTAGGTCATTTTAGAAAGCTAACATTCGGGGTTCACATTGGACTTTGCAGAAATTACCATGTATCCTCAATTAATCGGCCTGGGCCGTTTATTGTTCAGCCTTTAAAAAATGTTAGTATAAATTTTTTGAGATTTTTCGGGTAATTCACCAAAATTTAAACAGTGGAGGTATGCAGAAAATGCCCAAAACAGAATTGCGAAATACTGATTATGGGCTAAGATATAGGTCCCTGAGGGAAGGGCGTTTATTAGGGGGGGGGGCGATTTTTACAGGAAGGGATCAACAGAGGATATACGGAAATAAATAGATTCGGCACAAATTACTTTCCGCAGTAATTGATTGAGAATATATTTTTTAACGCAAAATGCTTGGTGAATAGTTTCAGAAATTTATGGTTACATTGCTTCTGGCGTATGAAAAACTCAAGATGACAAACTGAAATTTCATAAGTAAGACGTTTACTTTATATTTCGAGGAAATAGGGCATTCATATGAAAAATTCTCCTATTCCTTTGATTCCTAAATTCTTATTCCTGCACTAAATTCTTATTCCTGCACTAAATTCTTATTTTCCAGCTGAATATTCAAATGCAGAAGAGATGTTTACTGGTGAAAATATTGAGTTTTGTAAGCCATAGTTTGGAACATGGGCGTACACAGGATTGTAAAAAAGGGAGGGGGGAGTTGGCCAATCCTTATTTAAAAAAAAATCGTGACGGGGGATATAGCCCGGCCAGCCCCACTCTCCTGGGTACACCTATGGTTTAGTATAGTCAAATGGTCTAAAAATATTGTCTATGCGTAGGTCACTGTCAAAAAATTACTCATTATGCTGATTTCTCTTTTTGATGATACAGTTGGAAACTTACCCGTACCTGGTATACATACCATAGTTTATAAATTTGGGTAGATTATATCGCTCCTTTGTTAACACCAAACTACGTTAACCGCTGTTTGCAATTACCGTATTTATTCTAATAGAGCGGCACCCCTAATTCAAAATTGTGTTTTTGACGTTGTGTTTTGGCCCAGTTTTTGAAAACTTTTCTCAGGCGAGTTACCACTCATCTTGAAGATCATCTCACTGGATACGTATGGGTTGATAACTTGCCTTACAAAAATCTTCAAAAAGTAGGTCAAAAACGCAATGCCAAGAACACGTGTGCCGTCACAAATCAAAGAGTTCTCTGTCTCCTCTAACTCGTTTTTTTGCAGTCACATCTCAAGCCTGTTTAAATTTTCGTATAACTTGGTATTCTGTGTACATTTTTCAACTTCTTATTTTACTCATTTTATGCAATAGCAATTCTATGCAATTTCTTTTGTTCCAAGATTTATTTACAGTAGGAACACAAATTCGCCACAAATCAAAGAGTTCTCTGTCTCCTCTAACTCGTTTTTTTGCAGTCACATCTCAAGCCTGTTTAAATTTTCGTATAACTTGGTATTCTGTGTACATTTTTCAACTTCTTATTTTACTCATTTTATGCAATAGCAATTCTATGCAATTTCTTTTGTTCCAAGATTTATTTACAGTAGGAACACAAATTCGAAAAAGTTAATTACCAATCAATTGCTGCGGAAAGTAATTTTTGCCGAATCCAATTATCTCCGAAGTAATTGCTGTCGATACCAAGGTGAGCCAAAATTTCTTAATGTACTATTACGTATTACGTAATGTATTTCTTTTGTTCCAAGATTTATTTACAGTAGAAACACAAATTCGAAAAAGTTAATGTAATGTAGTATCACTGCCTTCAATTTAGTGCCACGGCCATCAGCAAGTTCGAGCAGGAAGCAGCCTCATATGTTTGTGAATTTGTTGTAATGATGGCAGAAGAGGTTAATGTCAGCCATCACATGGAATGCTTTCTGGTCTTGTACAGGTAGTTCCTTAGTTCCACACACAGCCGTACCCAGGGGGTGGCATGGGGGCTATAGTTCCCCGTCAGGATTTTTTAAGCCTATTTTAGCCTTTTTAGAACCCCCCCCCCACCCGTCAGAAAGTCCTGGGTGCGCCTATGGTTCCACATAGCAGTTTTACCGATACTTCTGTTCAGGTTTTTGTGCGCTTTTCTGGCTGTTGGTGGCGGAAAAATCCTCGATCAAAAAATTCTATGTTCTGCCCTACCTACACTCTTGACAGTTTGTCGTAAGTTTTTTTTAAAATTATTTCTTCGGTGTCATGATCCAAACATTTTCACTTTGCAGAGTTTTGCATAAGCCAGCGAGATATGGAGACAGCCAGTATGCTGCTGATCAACCTAAGCGACTTCAAGGAACTCTGCGACAATATGCTGGACACATTGCTTGATTACGTCCGCCTTATTTTGGTTATTTTAACTGACTTTTAAAAGACCAAATTTATTTTTTGTGTTTTCAGCCAACGCCGAAGTCCAAGGAAGGGATAATTCAGCTGACTGGTGTGTCAATTTTAAATTTTTGTTTTAAAATATTCTGTTGATTTCAGTTGTCCTAGAAGCACTAAAAGAACGTCAAGGATGGTTTACTCCAAAGGCGGTCGCTGAAGCAGAAGAATTGTGCAACAGAATCAGTGACCACAGGATAACAGAGTTAGTTACCCGTTTGAAAGGAAATTGTTAGTGTTTTTTGTCGTTGTTATGTTAAGTTGAAACAATAAAATTTGCACTTTGGCTTTCTCAATATATCTAATCGATCCTTGTGACACGTTGTTGATAGCTCCTAGTTTTTGTATATCCGTGGATGGTGGCGCATCTTGTAAAATCATCCCTCTTTTCTCATAAATGTGAAAAGAAACTTGATGCGCTATGAATGGCCATAACTTTTTTCTAGCCCTACTTTAGAAAATCTGTAAACATTAACAGTGGACTCAAATTCGACAAGAAATTTTATGGCACGTAATGTCTAAAACATTATTTTTGTTTAGTCTCATTGTGTTTGGACCAGATCCAAACAGACCAGGACCCAAACCACAGGGGAACGAGGAAAAATCATATTTTCAATTTTATGTACCAAACAAATTACTTTTCGATTACCGTGTTTGATCTAACCTCCTATGATATAATCCCCCCTTAAGAAAGTTTCATTAAAAAATATTTAGTGTTGGAGTGCGTGCGAGAAAAATGGCGAGATTTCTCGCAATCTCGCCTCGCAAATTTTCGAAATCTCGCCTCGCGATCTCGCACGCGGACCCTTTAAAAAATCGCGAGTCTCGGAAATACTTTTTTTTGTTTTGCGAGAAACTCGCAAAGAATTTTTAAACAGTTAGTTGCACGGTTTCAAACAAAAACTTACATTTCATGCACATTTCTAACTGTAACTGACTGTAATTGACAAATGTAAAATATCTCACAGTGAAGTCTTAAAGCTTATTCACAATGAGAGCGAAAGCCAAATCAAATGCTTTTTGTAATGTTTTTTGACCTACCTTTTGAAGAATGCCGTGGTAACTCATCTCACATCTCATCTTGTAGCTCATCTCACTGGTCACAAAATAGTGGTAACTTGCATAAGAGGAGTTATCAAAAAGCAGGTCAAAAACACAATGCCAAAAACATGCAAGCATGTGACTGCGACTTTTTCTCCCATTGTGAACGGTTCGTACTCATTTGAGCGCAACTCATTTCGGCGCCCTCATTTGGGCGCATCTATTGTTTTGCCTATTTTTGAATTTCTCAGATAGACCTGAAAGGTCAAATTTGACCTGTTCAAAGCCTCGAGCCACATCTTGAATAGGAAGAAGAGCTAAAGCGGGCAGGCATCTCAACAACTCTCTAGCATCAGTATTGTTGTAAGCGGCGTGAAGACCTTTCGACTAAACACAAACCATCAATCAACTGTGTGTAATAAATTGTTACACAAAACCTGAATATTAGTAAACGCGTTTTTTGAAAGATGAAATTGGCAATAATAAACATCCAAGTGTTCAAAGACCTCATCCATCGCGTTGACTGCGGTTGCTTCAAAATCTAAAAACACTAGTATTTCAATAATCACTCGTCACTAAATATACCGATCATGACAGACTGCGGCTGAAGATCAAGCCTTCAGGAAACCGAACATCCTCAAGTAAGTCTCAGTAGACTTGTCCTGGAGAAGAGCATACATGCAGGGCAAAGTAGTTTCCCCCTTAAAGACGTTGATAGCGTAAAGCTGGACGAAGTGCTTCGGTGCGCAGAAAAAAGTCCCGTCCATCGCCCATCGAGTGTTTTCACGGAGTAGACGAAGGCAGACAGGAGAGATGAAGATAAAAATCGTCGGTAGTCCAGGCTCAGATGATCTATTAGCAAAAAACCTCCTGAAAAGTGTATTTTGCCACAAAAATTCTGCGACACATTCAAAAATTCAAACAGTCTTTTCAAAATACAAACTGTGAATGATTTTTCTCATGAAAATGCGATTTTCGCCAAAGATGGGGGTAACCGCTTATTGGTGCGCTTATTAGAGCATGCGCGCTTATTTTTCCAACCCCCCTTAGGGTGCGCGCTTATTAGAGCATGCGCGCTAATTAGAGGAAATACGGTAACCATATTTTTATAACGAGTTTAGATTGAAAAAGATGTTTCTAGGATCAGAACTTCACATCTTATCTACAGTGTGAACCATAGTTGGATCGCCGCCGCCGCCGGCGGCGAAAATAAGTCTACCGCCGGCGGTGGCGGCGGCGCCGGCGGCAAATATAAGGGCGGCGGTGGTGGCGGCGGTGGTGGCGGCGGCAAAATTTAGCAAAATTTTTTCACCGGCGGCGACACCGCCGGCGGCGGTGGTGGTTTTTCGGAGATGCACAACTATGGTGTGAACATGATGATATTTCAAACCAAGAGGAAGTTGTGCTCAAAGCGTCCTCTAGTGCGTATGCAGTAATTTTGAAAATATTGTCTAGTGATCAGTTCTTGTCGTATATTGCAAGGCTAAGCACGGAAAATATCACATCAATTGTTGAATGTTTTAACTCGATTGCAATCAAATACCGACCAAAAAGAAAATTTTTGTGAGCCAATATTTTCACGAGGTAACAATATTAGAATTATTTCAGCACAATGAAGGGGTTTATCGGACGAACTCAACAAGCGGCAATGCATTTTAATAACCTCGTTGAACAGGAAGAAACAGGTTCCAGGGACCACTTTTTCTCAATGCTCGTCCTGCATATGCCTAAAAACGACAAGAAAAGCAAAAGACGGCGAGGAGATAAAAGAAGAACTTATCTTAAAAGAAGAACTTATCAAACAATAATACACGCCCCCGTAAGATTGTTTGCGATCAAGCTTGGGAATCTCTTATCCAAAAGCGCTTTGCAAAAAGACTATTGAAAGACAAGGCACTATTGAAAGAAAATAATGCGACAAAAATATTACCATCAAAAAATACCAGAGCTCCAATGAGAAACCGACCAAAAAATGAAAAGCCACATTTTAATTTCGAAAAATAATTTTGTGCATTTTCGGAGTAAAATGCTTTCCCCCGCCAATTTAAAAATACGAAATTTTCGTGGCCGTAGACGGTAATGGTCCTTTAAGCAGATTTCTCGTTTTGCAAAATTTGGAACTTATCTGCTCTGCCATTATTCGTCATTTATGCAAATATTACAATCGTATTCTTCAGTCAATTTAATTTTTTCTTGAATGTTTGCTTTTAAGCATCGATGGAAATAATCGCTAATTATAAAAGTAACTCAGAGGAAAGAGTTAAGTCTAATGGCTCTTTCACGGACTCTGACTTAGACTTTGACTTAAACTTAGGGGTGTTCATGTAGCCAAAATAGTCAAAGTCTAAGTCAAAGGTGTTCACGGACTTTGACTTAGACTTTGACTAAGAAATCAGTAGAAATGACTTTCTTTTACTACACTCTGCTGTCCACAATACATACATTTTTTTTATTAAATATCTCAGTACCTCGCAAGCGTAAGTCTAATGTTGAAGAGGCCATCCTGAATGCCCTTAATGCTGTCAATTCTTCTTCGGTGGTTGAGCTCTCACCCTTGGCCCAGTCTGTGGACAACATATACAAACGAATAGTTGCAATCGAAGATCCGAGAGCTCTTTAGAGCTAAGGTTACATTAAGAAAATTAGTCAAAGTCTAAGTCAAAGTCAAAGTCTCAGTCCATGAACACCTTTGACTTAGACTTTGACTTAGACTTTGACTTTGACTTAGACTTTGACTTAGACTTTGACTTAGACTTTGACTTAGACTTAGACTTAGACTTTGACTTTGACTTAGACTTAGACTTTGACTTAGACTTTGACTTAGACTTTGACTTTGACTTTGACTTTGACTTAGACTTTGACTTAGACTTAGACTTTGACTTAGACTTAGACTTAGACTTTGACTTTGACTTAGACTTAGACTTTGACTTAGACTTTGACTTTGACTTTGACTTAGACTTTGACTTAGACTTTGACTTAGACTTTGACTTAGACTTAGACTTAGACTTTGACTTAGACTTTGACTTTGACTTTGACTTAGACTTTGACTTAGACTTTGACTTAGATAGACTTAGACTTTGACAGACTTTGATTAGACTTTGACTTAGACTTTGACTTAGACTTAGACTTAGACTTTGACGACTTTGACAAGACTTAGATGACAGATTTGACTTAGACTTTGACTTGATCCCGACTGACGACTTTGATTAGATTTTGACAGATTTTCATGATTATTCATTATTTGTTTGATAGATTCTGCTGCATCGTTTCCGCTTTTGTACGTTGATGCGCTCTTTATCGTTTTATCGTTCAGATGAGTGTTATTTGGAATCGATCTTTTTGCAAAGCTGTCGGCTAGTGAAGCAAAATGTGGAGTGTGCGGAAATGTCATCAAGATGTCGGGCGGTCGCACCGCCCGATTGAATGTTTGCTTATAAAGTGATGTTCATTGTTGTGAAAAAGCGTGAATAAATGATTTTTTAAATGGCTGTGTGTGTGCGCGGGGTAAAAGAAAGGTTGTTAAAGGCTACTAAGTGCAGAAATGATGCGACTAGTGGTAATTTTCCACTTAGATTTGATATTAGCCAAATCCCGAAATTTGTTCGGGATCCCGACGGGATCCCGAATTTTATTTTGAAAAATTCCGATCCCGAAATATTTTTGGCTAAAAATCTCGTCCCGAAATCCCGCCCGAACCGGTTTCATCACCTCTACTGAAGACTGAGAAAGTTTTTTTTTTGACAACAGGGGGGGCCAAGACAAAAATGATAAAAATTTTCCAAATTTTTTTTTCGAGTTAGATATCAAAAAAAAATATATCTGAGAAAAATGGATTGCAAAAAACGGTTTTAAAAATTTGCCTCTAAAAAGAAAGTTATGGCCATTTGAAATCGGCCGAATTTCTTGGGCCATACTGTATAATCCTGATAATAAAAAGGTTACCATATGTATGAGTATTCTTTTCTATAATCTTCTCTATCTTCTTTTATTGAGAAACAACAATTAAACAAAGAGCATTATTCCAAACGTTGCACAAGAAACTACTGTTCAATAAAATAAAAAAAATAAAAAAGTGTCTGTGAATAAAAAAAAATTAATTAAAGTAGTCTGTTCCGGAAGATAAAGTTCTGTCACGCCTTTTTAGACGCTTTGTGTAAATTAAAAAATATCGTATGTTTAAAACATCAAATTCAGAATTCCAGATCAAGATGTTAATGATGGAAGGATCTTCAATCAGAAAATTATATGCCCTGCCCTACCAAGACTTTGACAGTTTGTCGTAAGTTGCTTCTTGATTCTTTTTAGATCTAAAATTTGTTACTTCGCAGAGTTTTGCACGAGACGACGCGATGTGTAGACAGCCAGTATGCTACTTATCAACCTAAGCGACTTGGAGAAACTCTGCGACAATGTACTGGATACATTGCTTGATCACCTTCGCCTTATTTTGGTTACTTTTTGTTGACCTTTAAAAGACCAAATTAATTTGCTTGAGTTTTCAGCCATCGCCGAAAGCCAAGGAAGGGATAATCCAGCTGACTGGTGAGTCGATTGTCAAAAGTTTTTTTTTTGGTTTTAAATATTTCGTCGATTTTAGTTGTCCTAGAAGCACTGAAATATTGTAGAGGATGGATTACTAACAAGGCATTCGAAAAAGGGGAGAATTGTGCAACAGCATCATAGATTCCAGCATAACAGAGTCAGTCGCCCATTTGAAAAAAAAAATTGTTAGTGTTTTTGTGGTTGTTACATTAAGTTGAAACAATAAAATTTGCACTTTGGCTTTTCTAATCGATACACACTTCCTTGTGACACTTTGTTGAAAGTGCTTAGTTTTGTTTATCTTTTGCGTGGTTGAGCGGCGCATCTTGTACAATCATCTCTCTTTGCTCGTACTTTAAATGTCAACAAAAAATTTACTGTGATTAATGCTAATCGTGCCTATTTTGTTATGAAAGATTGGGAAGGACTTGGTGCAAAAATTGTCTGCATTATTCCCGTGTTTATGTTGGCCATAGAACAGGCATTTTGCTGCTCATGCTTGCCTATCACTCGCAAGGAAGCTATTTGTCAATCTCAATGGGGTAATTCAGCCAATAGACACAATTTATGGGGTGCGTTAACACTAGAAAGGGTGTCTGTAGCAATGTGAGCGCCTTGCTCAGAATTTCATGCTGATCATTTCTAGACCGATCGAGCTACCGAAAAAAAGTTCTTTTTGTGGATAATTTAGCATTTGAAGTCCGGTGCGCCTTAGTGAAAACTCGGTATGGTTTTTAGCCATAATTTTTTTGCAAAAGTTTTTATTTTTAGTTTTAATGCTTATCAGATGCAGAATTAATCGCGCTTTCTAATGAAAATATATGTTCCTGTGAATGTTGCAAAAAATTGAATGAAAAAGTTAAGAATTCCTACAGTCATGTTATTCCTAATCTACAGGGTGTCTCAAAATTACGTTAACATTTTGAAATTTAATATTTCTTGCTCAAATTTCATTTTTCTTGTTCTTTTGTATGTTTGATACGTCTCTTTTTGCTTGTTTTCTCACTTGCTACGCGCCAGCCTTACTGGGGACGTTTCCGGGGCTTGCCACTTAAAAATTCGGAAACAGGCCGCAACGGTATTATGCTGCTTGATTTTTTAAAAAAATGTTAACGTAATTTTAAGACATCCTGTAAATTTTCTTTAGATATATGGTTATCACTTCTTGTCCTGCTGTTTACTTTCTCAAGTTCCGCTCAAGACAAAAACATTCAAATAGCAAATTTTTCTCAAAATCAAATAATTTTTGTCTTGAGCGGAATTTGAAATCTGACAACGACTTTTGAATTCAAAGGGCACATTTACATGCAAATCAACCATGCTGAACACAAATTCGATGTCATAATTTTGGATTTTCCCAGTGAAAAAAAAATTTTACGTCAAAATGTTTTTTTGAATAAAGTGTATTCTCACTGATTAAGTCAGTTTTGTGCCTGTTTATTTTAAGTTTAACCGGTTTTTTTGGTACTTTGTTGTTCAATTGATCAATCGTTTTCGCCACATTTTCGGATCCTAATAAATTGATCTTTCTTATAAGCATAAAACTTGAAAAAGTAAACAGCAGGACAAGAAGTGATAACCGTATATCTAAAGAAAATTTAGATTAGGAATAAAATGTCTGTAGGAATTCTTAACTTTGTCATTCAAAATTTTGCAACATTCACAAGAACATTTATTTTCATTAGAAAGTGCGATTAATTCTGCATCTGATAAACATTAAAACTAAAAATAAAAACTTACAGACATCCTTTCTAGTGTTACTATATTGATACTAGATGCAACCTCACAGGGGTACCAAGAAAAAATCGTGTTCTTGACATTAAGTGCCCAGTAAATTACTTTTCGTTTCTAAGTTGGTAGCAGGGGTTCGATCGCGAATCTAAAATAAAGGCATCTAGTGTCAAAAATAAAGGCAATTTAAAGGAATTTTCACCAAAATAAAGGCAACTTAAAGGCCTGTTGTCCCTATGCTTCAAACCCGACAAAAATCAACAAAAAAACAACTTTATTGACGAACAACATATTTTTCTCCCCCCTTTCCTGCTTTCAACAACTCTTTCTGCCCAAGAAAGTAGTCATAACTTTCATAACATTCGTCAAAATGTGCCTATATTTAAAAAAATTAAAGGCAAAATTTTCAAATTAAGGGCAATGCCTTTAATTAAGGGATATAATCGGACCCCTGGTTGGTAAGCATTTATAGACTTTGAAAATCCGGTCTACAAAAGAGTTATGACCTTTCGAAATGTAACAATTTCTTGACACACCCTTCACTTTAACCAATTGAAGTTGCTTTAGTATCCTTAGTCAATTTGGTGCACAAAAACAGTTCGCTGGCTGATTTTCGTTACATGGAATACACAGTGGAGCATGTCAAAGTGGGTTGCTCAAAAGTGTTTTTACAGTCATTCTACTAAAAATAGCTTGATTTTTAGGTATTCAAGGTCTTCTTTGACACATAAATTTTATAACTGTATTTCCACAATTTTAATATAGAGCACTATCGGAGAAGACCTACCCTCCAAAATAAGAACGCCGCAAGACTTCTCCGCGTGTGGAGTCAGTTATTCATTCTGTTGTGCAAAAATAACACCGAATAGTGGCTCTTAAATTTCATTTAGGTGACTGGACTTGAAATTGGCAGACAATATCTTCTGTCAGGTATGTGCTGATCATGCGCAAATTGTTGAGTAATGATATCCACAATTTTTAGGCACTTTTGGAAATGGAAGTATACTCATGATTTTTTCCTGTTCTTCAATACCCGCTCAAGATGGCAGTTTCAATTTACCTCCAGGAGTTTTGGAGTGGGACAGAGTACCCAAAAGGCTTCGTTCTAGGCTTCTAAGTTTGGACTTTCCTGACTGTTCCACAAGAGCTTAGATTTTCGGAGTACAATTGATGAACATATTGCTTTAAAACACACAATCTATAAAAATGAGCAATGGTCTGGCAATGTCAGAAAATTGACTTTTTCCTTTTATTCCTAGCTTTTAGCGTGAAAGCTAACCGAGATCAACATCATCAGCCTCTGAAACCATTTTCGAAAATTCTGGCGGTTTTGAGCTCCAAATACTCAGGCTACAAGATGGACAAAAAAGAGAAAATACATTTTTCCTCTGTGGCCCATCCTTTTACGATAAGTGGTCCATTCTTACAGATTGTGTGTTTTCACATATTAAAATACAGTCGACTGGTGCTATAACCTCCATGGTGGCCAGTAAAATTTTAGGTACCGTAAATTCTTTAATAAAAGGACAGGTCCTTTTACTTTTCAACCCCTCCGCACACATGTCCGTTTATTAGAGTGTGTCCGTTTATTAAAGAATTTACGGTATATGGTTAGCGCCAAAAAGATCTTTTGTATTGGACCAAGCCATATTGGTCTCCCTACATAGTGGCCAGCTTATACCACGTATTGTACTAGGGTGGCCTCAATGGACGAAGGCAATTGTATATGTTTAAAATTTATTGCAACCATAAAATTATTTTCACTACAGTATGCTTTATAGAATTTATAAAGTATAATTTTTTAACACAGTCTATTAGCCAGTAACAACTTCTACTCGTTTTGAATAGTAGAGTTGACCTCAAATCTCGGTTGTGATATCAGCAAAAGTGAAACTCCGATTCGAACTGGAATTCCGAGCCAACCCTACTTAACAGCAATAATTAATAGTCTAACAGAAAAAGACAGAACAACAACAATTCACAATAAGCTAAATAATTTGAGAGATGCCGACCCCAAATTATTCAATGTCAGGTTCACTCAAAACCAGCTCGTCCGAGTGACCGTTGCAGAGGGACAACCTGTCCAGACTCATTGACAGATGTTTGCCCTCATCATTTTCCACTTCGATCGAGTGACCCATCATCATGATTCCACAGGACTGTTGGTCATCTTCTTCACTGGTTGGAATGGATGGTCCTATCTCCAGCTCCTCTTCGTCTGGCGCAACATCTCCATTGTGGCCGCTATAAATTATTTGTTATCGTAAAGGTTTGACCAGAGGTGTGCACGGGCCAAATTTTAAAGAAAATTTTAAAATCAAAGCTGAATACGCCCCACTATAACTTTTGTTCCGGGTCCGTGCTAACGCCTAGTATTGACTAGAATTTTTTTTTGAAATTTACTTGTTGCAGAAATCCCTTTCTCCAATGCTGGCCAATCTTCGGTCATCACCCATCCTGGACTTTTTACTCGCTGCTTTTATAAGTATGGCCACACATGAGGTTTGGTGGAATAAACGAGCATCATCCAGAGCAGTCCTGCCCCATCTGAATAAATGAAATGTTTTATTTTGAAGATAAGATTATCCTACATACCTGTCCTGCATGCTGTAGTCAACTTTGGCTATGTTCAGTAGAAACTTGCATATGATGGTGTGTCCCTCACAAGCAGCCAAATGTAGCGCCGTTCTGCCGTCATAGTCAGCAACATTCAGATTCACGCCTTGGAGGAAAAGCCTAAATCAGTAGAATTTGGTGCAAAAAGTTAGAAAGGTATAGAGCTAAGACAAACCTCCTTACAGTTTCTAAAGCACAAATATTTCTAATGGAAATAAAAGAAGCAACGTGAGTACAACCACCCCATTCGATATATAAAAAGTATAAAAAACCCCAGTAGGAAAAAGATTATTTATTTAATAGACGTACAACCAAACCATGGCTTCAAACAAAAGGAAAGACATTGCACATTTATTACTTTTTCATTTCTTAGACTCATTGGCACAGACGAACTAAAGCATTCCAATTGCGTTACGGATAGTCATACGGTCCTCCCCCATCAAATTTTCGAGTCGAGTTTCGAGTCGAGCGCTCGAAAATTTCGAGCGCTCGACAACCCTATTCATATATCAGCGATTACCTAATGTGAAAAACAACTCTTACCATTGGATGATTGGTGCATTTTGCGTTATACCATTTCCCTCTCCATTTCGTAGACAAATGGTAGCACTATTCACCTTTAGGTACCCCCCAAATTTGCCTTGGTCCCCCTATTGTTTTTTTTTCAATTTTTTTTATTACTTTTTATTTTTATTACTTTCATGTTTTCGTTTCATTGATGAATCATTCATGAATCGTAGGATACCTGAAAAAGGGGACCAAAGGAAAAAAATTGAAAAAAACCAAAGGGGGGACCAAGGCAAATTTGGGGGTACCTAAAGGTGAATAGTGCCCAAATGGTCATCAACAGAGCACAAATAGTCACTGTTCGGGAGATCGTTCATGAGCTCATCGCGGATATATGGAAAGATATATGAAAAAAACATCTCATGAGCTACTTCGAAAAATAAATTGACGAAGATAGTTGTAGGGCAAATGCCTTAAAAATGAAATATGTGGAAAACGCGCCATCTTAAAAATTGAAGATTTCAAATGGGGTGGTTATACTCATATTTAGCCAAATACAGGAAGACCCAAGAATTTTGGGGACTTTCTGTTGCAAATAACTTTTTCGTAGACTGCAATTTTTAGACGATATATATATATTTTAAGAAGAGAATTTTTCCGGTATATATTGCCGATATTCTTGGCTTGGTCCACTTCTATGGTTTGGGCCCAAACCATCCGGATTTTCAGGCAGGCAAAGACACACCACAAGGGGAGCAAAGGAATGCCTGTTTTTGATACTATACAACCAAAAATTCTCATAGCTAGCTGAGTGGTTTTGTGAAACAAATTATAAGTATAAGCTGAAAAAAATTATGGGCAAAAAAGTCTCCAAAATCTTTGTGACACGTTGGAGTTGACCAGACTCAAAAAGCGACGTACCCAGATCCCCATTCTTGCAAGCAAATAGTAGAGAGACAATTAGATCAGTTTCTTTGTTTCCTAGCCTCCTCCTTGGATCAATCTTCTTAGAGTCGGCATGCAGGAGACTGTCATAGTTGTGGAAGTTAAATGTGTCAATTAGTTTCTGACAGAAGAGCACCCCTCGAGTGGAATTACCTGCACAATTTCAAAGTTGTTTGGTTTTAAAGTTTTTTCTAAAACAGTTGCACTTACCCATTTTGTCCAAAGGGGGTGACCAGAGACAAATGCCCATAAGATTGGGTACCACCACTATCATGGCACCCGACACACCTGATTTGGCTGGCAGACCTACATGGAATGCAAACTGGCCACTGTAGTCATACATGCCTGAGCAGGAAAATGTTTTAGCGTAATTGAAGGAAGCAAATTTTTGATTGTGTTATTACCACATGAATACATCAGCGAGAGCACATCCCTGCAAGGCCTTGAGTCAATGCACTTCTCGTTTGTAAGAGGGCACACACCTGAACATACAAAAATGATAGATGATTCTAATTTATATTACAGATGAGTCTCGGTGTAAGACGGCAACCGCACATTTTGTAAAATTAGTGCAATTTGTCCCCGGACATTTTGTATAATTTTGAATGAAATTCGGGCAAAAACAACCAAGTTTGCGGACAAATTGCACAAATTTTACAAAATGTCCGGTTGCCGTGTAGGACCACCCGTCGAAAACCGCCCTCCGTGGTCTTATATACAAGGTGTTTCAGATTTTTCTGACACTTTTAAGCGGTCATAACTTTTTTTAAAGGCCGTTTTTGAATTTCTGTGAACGCAGATCGACTCAGTTTTTGATGACAATTTTTTTGGTATATAAGGTCAAAACCACGATTTTCGCTTGGTCCCCCCTGTTGTTTGGCTCCTGGTCTGTAGGTGGCCTTTGGATGGGTAAGGCCAAAGCAACAGGGGGACCAGTGCTTGGAAACCCTCTTGCTCTGCTCTTGCTCCGCTCTTGCTCTTGCTCCGAGCAAAGAGCAAGAGCGGAGCAAGAATTTGAAAATTCAATGAGTAAGAGCAAGAGGAAATGTAAATTGACAATTGCTCTCGCTCTTGCTCCGAGCAAGAGCGGAGCAAAATTTTGAAAACTCAATGAGCAAGAGTAAGAACGGAGCAAAATTTTGAAAACTCAATGAGCAAGAGTAAGAACGGAGCAAAATTTTGAAAACTCAATGAGCAAGAGCAAGAGCAGAGCAAAATTTTGAAAACTCAATGAGCAAGAGCAAGAGCAGAGCAAAATTTTGAAAACTCAATGAGCAAGAGTAAGAACGGAGCAAAATTTTGAAAACTCAATGAGCAAGAGTAAGAACGGAGCAAAATTTTGAAAACTCAATGAGCAAGAGTAAGAACGGAGCAAAATTTTGAAAACTCAATGAGCAAGAGTAAGAACGGAGCAAAATTTTGAAAACTCAATGAGCAAGAGTAAGAACGGAGCAAAATTTTGAAAACTCAATGAGCAAGAGTAAGAACGGAGCAAAATTTTGAAAACTCAATGAGCAAGAGTAAGAACGGAGCAAAATTTTGAAAACTCAATGAGCAAGAGTAAGAACGGAGCAAAATTTTGAAAACTCAATGAGCAAGAGTAAGAACGGAGCAAAATTTTGAAAACTCAATGAGCAAGAGTAAGAACGGAGCAAAATTTTGAAAACTCAATGAGCAAGAGTAAGAACGGAGCAAAATTTTGAAAACTCAATGAGCAAGAGTAAGAACGGAGCAAAATTTTGAAAACTCAATGAGCAAGAGTAAGAACGGAGCAAAATTTTAGGATTTTCCAAGCACTGGGAGGGGACCAAGCGAAAATCGTGTTTTTTCACATTATATACCAAAAAAATTGTCATCAAAAACTGAGTGGATCTGCGTTCACAGAAATTCAAAAAACGGCCTTTAAAAAAAGTTATGACCGCTTAAAAGTGTCAGAAAAATTTGAAACACCCTGTAGATAATGTTATCATACCAGCTTGACCTTGATTTTGGCCAACCAAATAAAATTTGTGTGGTCACACATCGAGACTCAATTGTGAATGGATAATCAACCTCCATTGGCCAATGTAGCAGCCATGACTGCAGCACTCTCACAGTGTGTTTCCAGGGAGCACAGTTGGAAGTAGAAGTCCAACTCTTCTCTGCAATCAAAAATTAATATCACTCCTTCATTATCGCCAAAAAAATTACCTGAGACTCTGAATGCCTGGTGGGAAGCACTTGTTCTCCTTCATGTAGTAGCTAAAATTTTTCGGTACTTTTATAGTTAACACCCCCACCTCCCCCTATACTCGGTTTTCTTGGAAAGTGACCCAAAATCACTTCCTGAACTCATTTTTTCTGCTCTACATGATAAAAGAACGATTTCTGAACACTTTGTGATTGAAAAATTTCGAATTTTGTCAAAAAATACGCCTCCCACCTCTCAGGGATAGAGGATCATTTTGAGGTATTTCAGAGTCATTTTATGGTCATTTATCACATTTTTCTTGCTGGAGCTGTGCAAAAAGACTCTCTAAATGCATTTTTGATCAGGAGTCTTGCTCGGAATCATGTCTAAGGTGAGTGAGTGAGCGCATCTCTAATCTAATCTCTAAGTGCGCGCACCAGCAAGCTCCCTGCGCCCTCTTCGGGGACTCTAGATGCATAAAAACCAGAGTTAATGAAATAAATACCAGAGTTTCTATGTGCGGTAGGCCACAGAAAGCAAAATCTGTTCAAATTTATTATTTTTACCTTCATTCGACTCGAAAAATGCTAAAATTTCGTGAAAATCATCTACTCCTGAGGGCAGGAGCCAATTTTTTTTTGACAAAATTCAAATTTTTTTATCAAAAAGTGTTCAGAAATCCTTCTTTCATCGTGTAGAGCAGAAAAATGAGTTCAGGAAGTGATTTTGGGTCACTTCTAAACAAATCCGAGTATAAGGGGGCGGTGGAGAACTACAGGGTGAGTTTTTATAAACGCCCGATGGAATATTGGTCATAAGTTTTTGAAATTCCGTTGTGTAGACGAGATCTTTTTTTTGTTTGGAAGAGGAAGCTCGGGGAAAGAGAATGACACTAAACATGCCTATAACACTTCATTCAAAACAGCCACAAATTCAACCCAAACAAATAACAACAATTTCGGCGATTTTCAAAGAATTTTCCTTTGCTCGGAGAAGGGCCATTGAAGAGATCGGATGTGTGCAGACGCGGCTATTGATCTACCCCGAGAGAAAGAAGTCCATCGGCGTCAAATCTGGTGAGTACGGCGGCTAAGAGAATGGTGCATCCTCGGCCCATCCAGCGAAGCGGCCCATCCAGCCAGTTTCAAACAGCCATAGTCCAATGCGCAGGATCTCCATCCTGCATACCGTATAACCTCTATTAATCCCCCACCCCCAGAGGAGGGTTGAAAAGTAATCCCCCATGGGTGATTAAAAGAGGTTATACGGTAAAAACGAGATTTTCGAAGTTTCTTCTTGGAATCGAAGTTTCTTCTCTGAAGCCTTCTTGGAACTTTGCATACCATTTTTTGATACTTTTGGCATCCGGTGTTGTCGCATGTCGCTCAAATTCTCTTCTGTTCCTCTGCTGAAAGCTCAAGACGTTCTCGCCCTCTTCGATGAACCATTCGACACACTGAGATCGTCGCTGAGGAGAATAAGGCACCTGAAAAGATAAGTTTTTTCAAAATAAGAAATCTCAAGAAAAATCATTCTCTTTCCCCGAGCTTCCTCTTTCGAACACAAAAAAAAAGATTTCGTCGAGACAAAAGAAATTCGAAAAGTTATGACCAATATTCCATCGGCCGTTTATAAAAACTCACCCTGTACAAAAGTGCCAATTTTTTTTCAGTATGAGTTGATGTAACACCTACCTAAGAGCATAATTTCTATCAGCCGAATACCTCTCACTCAAAAAGGTGGCATTGTTGAAGCCGACATATCCCCCTCCTGCCAATTTCTTGTATTCGTTGAAGGCAAAGTCATAGCGATCCGCCATTGTCAGCCCTTTCTTTAGTAGAGAAGTAACAATTATGGCACCAGCATTGATCAGAGGGTTATGTGGTTTGCCTGCAGTTAACGCTCAAATCACTGTGATGGTTTGAAACATGGGAAAAGCAACCAACCATTACTGTCCAAACATATTTCGTTGAATAGTCGACCTAAAGAGAGTGCAATTAATGGTTAGTTGAATAACAAGGGTGAAAAAATACCAGATGGTTCATGGCCCACGAAACTGTGGACGAAGTCGGCTCCCAGGTCGGAGGCCACCTAAATTTAGTATTTAGCGTGTTGAGAGAGAATAACAAGCAGAAGTACAATGGCATAGTTGAAGGCTTTGGAAACACTTTGCACACAGAATGGATTCCTAGAGTCGCCAAGCGAAAACCTCTGTCCGTCAATAGTGCATATGGACAACCCCCAGCTAAAATACTCTAATTTTTACCAAACTTGATCGAATTCACAAACGTATTACAGTCCACTATCGATATAAAAGCAACGCCCAGTTTGGTACTCAGTGTGATATAGCTGATTATCCGGTGAAAGTACGATTCGAGACAAATCTGATTCTAGACGGTCGATTCGAGACACTTTTTTCAAACTTTAAAACAATTTTTTTTAAGAAATTTTTCATAGAAAATACCACTCTAATGCTAAAATGTCTTCCTGAATCCAAATCTATTAAGACCAGATCAAAAAAATCAGAGGGAGTTGCGATATCTTGTGAAGTAGGCAAGTGGTGAGAATTTCTCGGGTGGTCATGCCAAAAGAGCCATATCTCAATTCCATCTTATTATTTTAAAGGGGCATGCTCACCTGTTCAACTTTTGTCCCCGCCAATTCAAAATTTTTTGCGAATCATTGAAGATCTTTACGGATTTTTCAACTTGGTTTCTAACAAAACAAGGCTTAGAATTTAATTTTAGATACAGATTTGTCAGAAACCAAGTTGAAAAATACGTACAGAAGTTCATTGATTAGGACGAAATTTTTGAATTGGCGGAGACAAATTTGAACAGATGAGCGGGCCCCTTTAACTTGATCTCAACGGACTCAGAGGAAGACATTTTAGCATTAGAATGAAATTATTTATAAATGTTTTCCCAAAACCCTGTATATTTTTGATCAAAAGTTCCAAAAGCTAGAAAAAAGTGTCTCGAATCGACCATCTCGAATCAGATTTGTCTCGAATCGACCCGTGTCCAATAATCCCATGAAGTAGCTGGTTAATTATTTCGATTTCCTTTTCCATTGGTCAAAAAACATAAAATAGTCAAATTGTCAAAAAATTGTAAATTTAAAAGTTGGAGGTCTTGCAGGGAAAAGAAAATTATCAAAAGCCTTTCTAAAAGGCTTTTGGATATTTTACGCATGTTTGCTGTGCTCGACATTTTATATTCTTAGTCGTCCATTTTTTGCTCGTAAATATGATGACGTCACCAAAGAAAAAAACACGAGATATTTCGAGAACACTGTGTGTGTCTCACCTGATTCTAGGCAATTAATCTGTCTCATGTCGCATGCCATCCAAAATGTTAAAATTATACTTACCGTATTTCCTCTAATAGAGCACCCGGGGGCTTTATTTTTTGGATGCCCGAAAATCGGAAAATTTGGAATTCGATCTCGAGATTTTCGGGTGCTCAACTAAAATCTGAAAAGTGCAATCGGTAGAGCTCGTGGGAGTTAAGAAAACGCGTAAAACAGCTTTGCAAAAAATTGACTCTGGGCTGAGATCAAAGTTAGGGGGGCTCCATTAGAGGGGGGGGGGCTCTATTAGAGGAAATACGGTACATTCTGATACTCTTGCGCTAAAACTCGACTTCAAATGTGTTTCTTTACAGCTCTGAAGTTCTCATCTCTCATAAGAAATAAAGATGACTGTCTCTGTCGCAAGGGAAAGAGTTAGTTCTCCTGCCAAGCGCAAGGCTCCCATGCACGCTCATCCGAAGTACATCGACATGGTGGTTACCGCTATCGAGAGTCTAGAGGGAGGGAAGAAAGGGTCAAGCAATCAAGCGATCACCAAGTACGTCACGGATAATTTCGATGTCGCTTCAAGCGTTCATTTTTATTTTTGTCCGTTTGTTTTGTTCCAATTGTGCCGTTTTAAGGCCAAGTCTCATATCAACAATGCTCTGAAGAAAGGGGTTGAAGATAAGTCGCTGGTTCAGATTCATGGCACTGGTGCCACAGGCTCTTTCCGTCTTGCTACGTCTACGAAGAAGCGCTCCAAGTCTGTTACTAGCGAGGTAAGTTGTTAGTTTTTTTATATCTTTCTGTGATGCAACCTACCGATAAACAGGCTTCTGATAACGCTTCACCGCCGAAGAAAGTGAAGTCGCCCGCCATGCAAGCTAAGAAAGCCAAATCGCCTGCCAAGTCTACAGCCAAGAAGGTGCAATCTCCGACTGCAAAGGTAAAGAAAGCTGCTGCCGCTGGCAAGAAGGTCACCAAGAAAACGGGCCCCGCCAAGTCGAAGAGCAAGTCTATGTCGCCTGCTAAAGCTTCAAAGCAGAAGACCGTTGCTGCGAAGCCTGCTAAGTCGAAGGCTGCGCTTGCTCCAAGGAAGTAAGAAAGAATAGGAGTCCGGTCGGCCGAACTTCTCGTTAATATTATGATTTGTGTCGCAGTTCAGTTTAATTTGTTTTGTTAACCCAAAAGCCCGTTATGGGCTGAATTGTGCACGCTAATAAGATGATTGAAGAATTATATGTACATTTGTTTTCAAAGCGTGTGTTTTAAACGCGCTATGGACTTAGTACTGTTGCAGGTGGCCGGTAAAAGCGGCCACAATTTTGTAACCATACTTGGATATTATATCCAATTTGGTCAAACCTTGTCTGTGCCTTGTCACAAGCTGAGAATTAACGGCAAGAACCAATGACTAAAAATCCCCGGTGAATCGATCCACCAATTTTGAAGGGTTACAGGTTCGAATCCCAGTGGTAATTAAAATTATTATTTTTTGACTAAAACACTTCTAAAAGGCTAGGATAAAACAGTAGCTTTACTACTTCAAATCATTTTTAGAATGCTCGAATTAGTGTAGAAAACAAACTTTGGAACCCAAACACGTAAAAAAAATCGGATCCAAGTGTACCACCACTTGGTTTAGTTGGTACATGGGACATTCCTATCAAACTGCGGTCGGTTCATAGAGAAATGTTTGAGTTAAAAAGTATATGAAGTTAGAAAAAAAGACTACAGATGGCATTAAAGATAAAAAAATAAAATGAGTGGCCCAAATAAGTGTCAACGGCTTGGGGTATTATGCCAATTTTTAGGACATACAACCCATCCTGGGATTATACCCAGTTTCGTGTGATCAACCCAGCCTGTGTAGCTTGTACGTAGTAAAAGAGAGCACAACCCTAATATTTTTTCTCCATCGTTTTCATGGAACTTTGGGACAAAACGTCCGTGTCCCTTCATTTAGTGATAATATTGGACAATTTAGTAAGTAAGTAAGTTAGAATTGCTGTTTCACCGGTTCTATTTTGAGAACTTTACAATAAGGCCGGATGTGATTAATACAGAACAGGCTAAATTTTAGAATATTTTTAGGCGCGATACTTCAGTTAAAAGTACTAAAAGACGAGTGTCGGCTATATTGTATTACCGATTAGGATCCTGCCTGAAATACTCAAATTGTTTTTATTTCATTAAAATTTGTATAGGCTGACCTGGCTAGTTGAGGTATATAAGTCGCAACACAACCATTCCTCTCCAAGCGACACTGAAAATTGGTTGAAATATAAGGAACTGAAGACATGAAAAGAAAATACCTCTTCGAAAATTTCCTTGATATTGGTGGTGAATTCAGACCAATTTGGCACAATCAACTGAAATAAATTGGGAATAAATGACTTTTGTCGAATAACTTTACGCTAAAAATAATTTTACCTGGTTTCTCAAAGCTTGGGAAATCAATGAGATGCAAGGGTGGACACACCTGAAATTGTAAGTTTTAATGTGTTCAAAGATTACAAAAAGCCATACTCTTTGAATTGAGATCGGTTGAGGCGGTAGTGTCTCACGTCATTGTCATCCTCGTTCTGAAATCAATGGTTTTACAGCGATAGGAGCAGTGGATAAAATAATTATAGCTTACTTGTAAGTCGAATTCCCTAATCTTCTCCATGGTTTGGCGCAACCTGGGGTCATCCTCTTTGAGCCCAAAACTTCTCAATACCTAAACATACGTGCGTTGGGTGACCAAAAATGCATTGGAAAATACAGTCAAGTCTCGATGTAATGACATGCTCATAATTGATCAATTAGAGAAATGACCAATTTTTGGGCTTCTAACGTGCCGTCAAAGCTGGTGACAAAGCATGCGGCTGGCACGGAGGACGGGCTCAGCTTGGTGAACGGCACGGTCATTACCATAAAAAATGGGATAAAAAAAGTGCTGGGCCCTATTCGGGATAGAAATTCAGAAGGTGTCGTCACATTGAGACTTAACCGTAAAGCAAAAAAATCATACAGAAACAAGTTTGCCTAAAAATACGCTAAAATATAAATTACAAACTGTAAATGAATATTTGGAGAAAACCCTACCAATTGAAGCTTCATCCCTGAAATTTACTAATTGTCATAATTATTAACAAGATAGATAAATAATATTTGCTTGACCTCATTGGAAGTTTAAAAAGGTCAAATACTAGGTCTTCAGGTGAAGCTTTTCTGTAGTCAAAGGTTTGGGAAAGCCCTTCAGCTGTTTTGGACATGATTTGGCCAACAGAGCGCTGCAAAGTCAGTATACTTTTTTTCATCTCCAAAAGCGTCTAATAATACCTTTCGGTCCAATATTTCGCCAATTGTGTTTACTGAAAGTGCAATTAATTAGCATCATAATCACATTTTTGTTGGTTTACTTCACACTTTAACGACCTAATGAGGACATAGTTGCCTAAGTTACGGTTTTTGATCAAAATGTTTTGATTATTTTATGGTGGGTAGATGTTTGGGTACTTTTGGGACATTTTTCGAATACACGCATTTTTCAATTTCTATTTTTTACTGTTTGGGCACACGTTTGATCCCGATCCCCATTATCTAACAGATAAATTTATCTGTTCAGATAAATTTATCTATTTTGCGCACGACGAAGCCCTCTGAACAATTTTTTGTCTTGGCAAGAAAGTACAAAAAAGCGTCATAACTTTTTAAGTACTTTATTTGTTTCAAGTCTCTTATGTACAACTTGAAGAGGAAATGCGGAGCTATCTTTTGACTGGTTACTTGTTGAAATGTCTTTAGAATTTACAGCCGAACAAATCCAAAGTTTACAAGGCAAGCCTTTTATGAGGACTTATATTCAAATGGCTATAAAAAATTTCACACTGGACAAATTGAGTAAACACAGAATTTCGTTCTCTAGGAAATTTTAAAAAAATATTAAAAATTGTTTTTCCCCAGAAGTTAAAGCCTCTGTAAGATAAGTCACTTTTTTGAGCTATCATTTGCCCACAACGCAGTGAAATTTTGACACCGGATTCGTGCTCAGCACGGTCGATTTGCTTAGAAAATTGCTCTAAAAAGATGACTGTCAAATTTCAAATTCCTCTCGAGACAGAAAACATTCAAACTTTTCAAAAGGCTCTACCCTGTTTCCGCCCAAATTGTTTCCGCCAAAAATCGCTATAGCCAATACGGTTACATCTTTAATTTTTTTGTGGTAGTAACAGATAAAATTTATAGATTTAATTGATTAGCTAAGTTACAGTGAAAGCCAGAACAATTTTGGTTGAACAAGTCAACATGTAGGTACCACAAAAAAATTAAAAATGTAACTGTGTTGGCTATAACGATTTTTGGCGGAAACAATTTGGGCGGAAACAGGGTAGAGCCTTTCAAAAATGCTATATTTGAATGTTTTTGTCTCGAGAGGAATTTGAAATTTGACTCATCTTTTTATTATAGGAGCAGTTTTCTAAGCAAATCGACCATGCTGAGCACGAATCCGGTGTCAAAATTTCAAAATTCTCAGTGTGCACTGCGTTGTGGGCAAATGATAGCTCAAAAAAGTGACTTATCTTACAGAAGCTATAACTTCTTGGGACATTTGGAAACAATTTTCAATTTTTTTCGCAGATTCGAAATCTTTCTTTGTAATTTCTTGCCTAGGCAAAAAATTAAAAACTGCGAATGTTCAGAGGGCTCCAGCGAAACTTTTTTGTCGAAAATTTTTCAAACCATCGTGTTTTTTCGAAATTCTGCATCAGGAAAATTAAAAGTCACGCACAAGGATCGGAGTGTTAAAGGGGCATGCCAACGCTAATAAGAGGTGGTGCCCGGGAATTCAAAGTTTTTTTCCGAATCATTGAACTTCTGTACGGATTTTTCAACTTAGTTTCTAACAAATCAAAGCCTAGAATTTATTTTAGGTATGGTTTCGTTAGAAACCAAGTTGAAAAATCCGTACATAAGTTCAATGATTAGGGAAAAATTTTGAATTGGCGGGCACCACCTCTTATTAGCGTGGGCATGCCCCTTTAAGCTAACTCCCCAATGACGAATCCGAACTTTCACTCCAAACCTTCACTAAAATCCGCACTTCATTCCGAACCCTCCCCTATCCCCAATTAAAAACAGATCCAATCCCTGAATCCTCACTCAAATCCTCACTATTCCAAACCCTCACCCGTCCCCCAATAGAGAATTGCAGGACAAAGTTGCAAGTAAAATCGAAAAAATTATAAGTCCATAGGTTGATTCGTCAACAGGTCAATTCGTTAGAACCCACCCGGGAGTGGCCAAAATCCATAAATAACTGGTTTTTGGGGGGTTACTAAAATGGGGGGAGTAAACTAAATGCGAAAAAGCGATTGAGCGGATCAGAATTCCGATCATATTGATCCTCTCAATCGCTTTAAAATTTAGCCTATCGGACTGGATTTCCGATCCGCTCAATCGCTTTTTCGCAAAAAGTTTACTCCCTTCAGTAAACCACACCCCCCCCCTCCAAAACCATTTATTTTTTGATTTTGGCCACTCCCGGGTGGGTTCTGAGCGATTCTTAAGGGGGATTGGTTGGAGGGTGGTTGGTGTACAGCTTTCTATATAGTCATTACCAAGGTTGCTGGTTCTGATTCTTTGGATGAACACTTTATTTTCCTCAACCCTTGGTTACAGTTCGTGTCCCTACAAAACGTGGCAAATTTGGCAAAATCCTCAAAATTTTGGGTCAACTACCTTGGTGTGGGTAGCTACTCCATCAATACCGTTATCTCATCTCTTTTCAACACCTCTCAGGAGGTGGTACCTTATTAGAAGGTGGGGGCCTTATTTTGATACTAAAAACAACCTTTCGGTGAATGAAACTTGTTCGTGTCTCTTTGCCTAATGATTTAGGCACATGTCAGGTAATTTTAGTACTCACTAGGTGGACCGGGTACAATTCAGTACGGTCCGGGTAAATTAGGTGTCTTCCAGGTGATTAAATATCCTCCAGATGGTTAGAGCAGCCTCCAAGTGATTCCGATTAATTACGACCTTCTGGATTCAGAAACATGCCCTCCAGGTGGGTCGACGGTTTAGGCACCCTCCAAAGGATAGAGTGCTCGCCAAGTGGATCGGGCACCTACTGGATGGTTTAGGTACCATTCAGTTACTTTGAATGCCCTTGAGGTAAATTAAATACCTCTCGGTTTTTTAGATAGTCTCCAGATAATTTCAGTACCCTACACGTAAATTGGGTACTCTCCAGGTGGATAAGGTACTCTCCAGGTGGATAAGGTACTCTCCAGGTGATTTCAATACCTTCTGGGTGGATTCGGTTTCTTCTGAGCAGCAGAAAGAGAAAGAAGAATTATGAAAGTCTCATAATTCATATTTCATACTCATACAAAAACAAAAACCAAACCGTTAAAAATAAGCATAATTTGTGAAAAAATTGCAAATTTTTCTGTCCTGAGACTGAGGGGTCAGGTGAAGGTTTGGAGAGTGAGGAAGTGCTCAAAATCCGAACCCTCACTCGAATCCGCACTCCTCCAAACCATCACTCGGCTATGGGGGACAGGTGAGGGTTCCGAGTGAGGGTGTGGATCTGAGTGAGGAGTCAGGGTTTGGAGTGAGGGTTCGGATCGGTCATTGGGGATACGGCTTTAAGCCATGTTTTTAAATCAAAAATAGCCATTTGTGTGTAATTTTTTCTGATGCGCCTCAGCAGCTGTAATTTACTCAGGTATCTTCTTTAAAATATGATTCAAAAAAGGTACTTGTTTGCCGAAATAAGACCTAAATAGGATGGTTATAATTTGAAATCTTGGCTGTCCTATTTCTGGTCATATCCCGGCACCAAGTATCTTTTTGAAATTTATTCTTTATGATTCAGATTCCTGAAGAAATTTTAGCTACTAAGAGATGATTAGAAAAAACTTATATACACAACGAATACACACTTAAAAATAGGAAGTAGGCCAGAAAATGCTACAGTCGAACCTGGCTAACCCGTCACCCCTGGGGACCAACTAGAGGTGACGGGTTAGCCAGGGTGACGGGTTACCGAGGGTGACGGGTTACCGAGGGTGACGGGTTACCGAGGGTGTAGGATTACAAAGAGCAAGTATCGATAAGAATCGTTTATTCGAGCAACTAACAATTCAACCACCCAAATCATTAGGGAAGAAGTCCTTGATCCTACTTTGCTTCTGCGACTCCCTTTGCTCTTGATAAAAGACCTTATCCAAGGCGTCGCTGTGATGAAACACAAAAGGTTAAAAAGAATTGGCGGAAATTTGGAAACTTTTCCGCAATATCAAGGGTAATTTTCTTTGTTGATTGTGGACGGAGGGTGATGGGTTAGCCAGGGTGACAGGTTAATGGGGGTAAGATCAGCGGAATTTCTTTCTCGGCCAACCAAATTTTTTTGAAGTGACGGGTTAGCAGGGTGACATGTTACTGGAGTGACGGGTTAGCGGGGGTGACATGTTACTGGAGTGACGGGTTAGCCAGGGTGACAGGTTAATGGGGTAAGATCAGCGGAATTTCTTTCTCGGCCAACCAAATTTTTTGAAGTGACGGGTTAGCGGGGTGACATGTTACTGGAGTGACGGGTTAGCGGGGTGACATGTTACTGGAGTGACGGGTTAGCGGGGTGACATGTTACTGGAGTGACGGGTTAGCGGGGTGACGTGTTACTGGAGTGACGGGTTAGCGGGGTGACGTGTTACTGGAGTGACGGGTTAGCGGGGTGACATGTTACTGGAGTGACGGGTTAGCTGACATGTTACTGGAGTGACGGCGCTGGGTGACGGGACGTGTTACTGGAGTGACGGGTTAGCGGGGGTGACGTGTTACTGGAGTGACGGGTTAGCGGGGTGACACTGGTGACGGGTTAGGGGTGACATGTTACTGGAGTGACGGGTTAGGGGGTGACATGTTACTGGAGTGACGGGTTAGCGGGGTGACGTGTTACTGGTGACGGGTGACATGTTACTGCGGTTAGTGACGTGTTACTGAGTGACGGGTTAGCGGGTGTGTTACTGGAGTGACGGGTTAGCGGGGTGACGTGTTACTGGAGTGACGGGTTAGCGGGTGACATGTTACTGGGTGACGGGTTAGCGGGGTGACGTGTTACTGGAGTGACGGGTTAGCGGGGTGACATGTTACTGGAGTGACGGGTTAGCGGGGTGATGTTACTGGAGTGACGGTTAGGGGTGACGTGTTACTGGGTGACGGGTTAGGGGGTGACGTGTTACTGGAGTGACGGGTTAGCGGGGTGACGTGTTACTGGAGTGACGGGTTAGCGGGGTGTGACTACCGGGTGACGTACTGGAGTGACGGGTTAGCGGGGACGACTGGAGTGACGGGTTAGCGGGGTGACGTGTTACTGGTGACGGGTTAGCGGGGTGACGTGTTACTGGAGTGACGGGTTAGCGGGGGTGACATGTTACTGGAGTGACGGGTTAGCAACTGTGACACTGGGAGTGACGGGTTAGCATGGGAGTGACGGGTTATGTACTGGAGTGACGGGTTAGCGGGGTGACGTGTTACTGGTGACGGGTTAGCGTGTTACTGGAGTGACGGTTAGCGGGGTGACGTGTTACTGGAGTGACGGGTTAGCGGGGTGACGTGTTACTGGAGTGACGGGTTAGCGGGGTGACATGTTACTGGAGTGACGGGTTAGCGGGGTGACGTGTTACTGGAGTGACGGGTTAGCAGGGTGACATGTTACTGGAGTGACGGGTTAGCGGGGGTGACGTGTTACTGGAGTGACGGGTTAGCAGGGGTGACATGTTACTGGAGTGACGGGTTAGCAGGGTGACATGTTACTGGAGTGACGGGTTAGCGGGGTGACGTGTTACTGGAGTGACGGGTTAGCAGGGTGACGTGTTACTGGAGTGACGGGTTAGCAGGGGTGACATGTTACTGGAGTGACGGGTTAGCAGGGGTGACATGTTACTGGAGTGACGGGTTAGCGGGGTGACATGTTACTGGAGTGACGGGTTAGCGGGGGTGACATGTTACTGGAGTGACGGGTTAGTGACGTGTTACTGGAGTGACGGGTTAGGGGGTGACATGTTACTGGAGTGACGGGTTAGTGGGGTGACGTGTTACTGGAGTGACGGGTTAGCGGGGGTGACATGTTACTGGAGTGACGGGTTAGCGGGGGTGACGTGTTACTGGGTGACGGGTTACATGTTACTGGAGTGACGGGTTAGCGGGGTGACGTGTTACTGGAGTGACGGGTTAGCGGGGGTGACGTGTTACTGGAGTGACGGGTTAGCGGGGGTGACATGTTACTGGAGTGACGGGTTAGCGGGGTGACGTGTTACTGGAGTGACGGGTTAGCGGGGGTGACGTGTTACTGGAGTGACGGGTTAGCGGGGTGACATGTTACTGGAGTGACGGGTTAGCGGGGTGACGTGTTACTGGAGTGACGGGTTAGCGGGGGTGACATGTTACTGGAGTGACGGGTTAGCGGGGTGACGTGTTACTGGAGTGACGGGTTAGCGGGGGTGACGTGTTACTGGAGTGACGGGTTAGCCAGGTTCGACTGTACGCTCTTTAATTAAAAATTCGTCAAAAATAAAAAAAAACCGTTGCTTATTGGCTAGTTTTCCTAATAAAAATTAGAAATTCTCAAGTCTATTATGAACTTGCTAAAAAAACTGGCCTATGAAAGAATTTTGAAGGGTTTTCATTAATTACAAGAACATTGTTACTACAATAAAAGAAAATGCAAATTAGGCTAGAAAATAAATATAGAAATTGACGTCAACTAATTAATTCAATGAAGCAAAAAGGCTAGAGCGAAAACAATCAGGAATAAAATCCAAACTAACAATTTTTGAGCCACTAATACTCTTTGAAGTAAGCCAAATAAATGCAGGAAGTGTCCTTTCTTTCATTGACTTTTGGACACACACACATGCAATTTTGTCTCCACCATTTCCTTCTAAGCTACACCTAAGGCTTTAAATGATTCCGGACGGCAAAAAATAAAACAAATAGCAAAAAAGCAATTATTCAAGTGGCTCAAATTGTTTAGACCATCAAATTTTAAAAATCGGCTTTCTGAAATATTTTCAAAAGATTTTTATATTTGGTTTGGGCATAGCGGGGTGGCCAGACGAAAAATTAAAAAATCGGTATTTGGGTCTTAAAAATTTCAATCAGACAAATTGGTGTAAATCAGTCAAAAATTCTGTATTTTTGACCATCGAAAATTGCGATTTCAATCTAAAAATCAGAAATTTTCTGAAAATCAGAAATTTTATGAAAAATGTAAATGACTCGCTTGCTACTCCGTTTTGAAGATGAAATCCCCTCAAAAAAATTGTATAAAAATAGGACGAATTGAAAAAAAAATTGACTTCAATTGATTTGATTGGTGTAGGGGCATTTGCTTTATTTTTTCTCATTTTTTGAATTCGCGCCTTTTCCGAATTCTTTTATTTTCGGCTATTTTTCGCATGTTTTTTTTACTTAGGCAAAGCCTTCAGCGTAGGGCAGGCTAGTGCATGTTAAGTCAGACTCAAATGTGTGCAAAAAACACCACAGTGAACAAAGACACGGATAAAAACTGCAAATTTGGCTACTTTAGCTACTAAACCATCGAAATACCATTCAATTTAAACAACTTTCCATTACTTATTATCATTAAGAAGCTAATTAACTTAATTACATTAAAAATTTCAAAGCATTATAAGTAGGGTTGTTAAAGGACCTGACATCTTCCTAGTCATGGCAATTTGTAATTTTTGAATTGGCGCGGGACCACCATAATTTGGTCAATAATTTTTTTTGAATTATTTTTTGTGTGCATTTCAATTTTGAATCTTACTTATTGGTCAATAGAGAACAATATTTCGACACTATTAACATTATTTACCTTTTTAAGATTTAGGTGTATCTTATAGAGAGTTTCGCGGGTCTTGCTGGCAAAACTACTGTGGATTGCAAAAACGATCGGGTATAATCGGAATCCATGCGATATTTCCGACTAGACTGACGAATCACATTTGGCAAAACATTTCAGAAATCAGGTTAAAAAAAGTGTCGGACCCAAGGCGGGAACGAACTTGAGGGGTGTATCTTATAGAGAGCGCCGACTGTAGATAACTGTAGAGCAATGGAAGTAGCCTAACTGGTCCGGTCTGGCAATGTCAAGCAACGTTGGGCTCGACTAGTGGATGGTTCAAAATTTTGAACAAATTTTAAATGCAAACAAAAAAATAATTCGAAAACATTATTGGCCAAATTAGGATGGTCCCGCGCCAATTCAAAAATTACAAGTTGCCAACTAGGAAGAGGTCAGGTCCTTTAAGCGAAGAGCCGAAACGTCAAACAAAATTTCGCCTTTTTATCTATGTTGACATCACATTTGTTTGTAAAATCTTAGAGTAAAAAATATCCTAGAATATAAGCTTTCCTATGACACCAAAATTGCGTAAGGGTCATATAAAAATCACGGATATTTATCTATGAACATTTTCGGCCTGAAAAACCGAAAATAAAAAATTCTTCGGCTTTTCAGGCCGAAAATTTTTTTATATTATTATCCGTGATTTTTATATGACCCTTACGCGATTTTGGTGTCATAGGAAAGCTTATATTCTAGGATATTTTTTACTCTAAGATTTTACAAAAAAATGTGATGTCAACATAGATAAAAACGCAATTTTAGGCGAAATTTTTTTTACATTTCGGCTTTTCGCTTAACAACCTTAATTATAAGCTTTTTCCAAAATAAAATCCACACAAAAACCAGTAACTTGAAAAAAAAAACAGAAATATCAAAAAGAGTATCGAAGTAATCTTGGCATAAAACAAACCAAGCAGCTTGCAATGAAAATAACTAGCTAAATAAATTGTTGTGCCATACTAGCAAACTAAAGTGGCACACGCTCTTGCTTAGCCACTCCACCCTTTTTAATGCCAATGACGCACTATTTTTTTTTGAGGTGAAGACTTTTGCAACGGCACGTCCATTTTGGGGTCACGTTATGCTTGAAATGAAAAAAAAAGATAAAAAAGAAAAAGCTTTGATTTCAAAAAGCGTACATCTATTTGTTTTCTTGCTTTCTTAATAATTTTTAAAGGGACATGCCTGTGCGGGGCACGGAGAAAAGGCATGGACCAGCAGTTCTTTTCTTTCTCGATAAATTTTTACATCCATTCTGATGTGAATTTTTTAAAGTTTTCTGCCTATTTTTTTTAAAAAGTGTTTGAAGTGACAATATTAGTTTGAGGCAAAACGAGTGAAAAAAGAGCGATTCAAAAAAACTTGCTGCTCCGGCATTTTTTTTAACTGAAAAAGACATTTGAATTTAAAAATATCTTGGCAACAAATAAATAAATATCATAAGCGGGATGAGGAACGAACCCGAGTCAAACTTTCCCCCATCCGCTGCTTTGCTTTGAGCTACGGAATTTGCTACCTTGCAGTTGGGTTTTCTATTATATCAAAACTTATCAAATTGCTTTTGAAATCAAAAATTCGGCGCTACCGGAGTATACCCCTTTAATGAATTTTTTTGAACTCCTTTAAACACCATTTTTACCATTTTTAAGCATTTCCTACACGTTGAACACGATAAAAAGGTGTTTTCACCTACTTTTCTTTATTAAATGTCAATTTTTTGAAAATCTTTAATTTTGGTATTTTTAGTCATTTTCGTATAGATCAAGATGCGCTACATATATGATTTTGGTTTATTATAACTTAGTAAATCAGATGTTGAGGGTACCTTGACCCCAAAAAGATGGAATTTGAACATAGTTTTGTTAACTGGGGCCTACCGCATAAAGAAACTCTGGTATGCATACATGTTTTTGTTTTTGCGCCCCCGAAGGAGCAAGACTCTTGATCATGAAATGCATATAGAGGCTCTTTTTGCCTCTCTCCAGTGACCAAAACAGGGTAGAATACCTTAAAAATAGTCATTTACCCTAAAAAAAAATTTTCTGAAATAGACATTTAATAAAGAAAAGTAGGTGAAAACACCTTTTTATCGTGTTCAACGTGTAGGAAATGCCTAAAAATAGTTGAACTGGTGTTTTAAACCATTTCAAAAAAATTCCTTTGGGGAGGGGGGGTGGTTTGTAGGTTTGTATACTCGGGTAGGGTCAAAACTTCTTTCAAAAATATTTGTGGAGTAAAAAGATGTCCCACGCGTCCTTCCAATTTTCTAAATACTCATCTTTTTGAAAAAATATGGTCCTTTCACAGTTTAATCAGCGCTTAGCATGAGGGGGTGAAAAAAGGGGTGATAAATAGAAAGACCCACAGGTTTGTGATGAATGAGGAGTCAAAGACATGCTTGGCAACATAACTACAACTACTACACATCCAGCACTTGCCAATTATGAGGAAGAGGAGCTAGGAGGGAGAGGAGGACAAGCCACTTACATATCCACCGGCAGTCTGGTGCAATAATAGATTGTGCTGAGACCACTGAAAACAACTTATTTTTCTTATAAAAAACAGCAAGGATAAACAACACGAAGGGCACTGTTTTGTGTTGGGCTAACAAATGCATTAGCTAAGGCATATGTGCATTAGAAATTTTACTTCCTATCACATTTCGACCTCCTGTTGCAAGGCTATTTGGCACTTATTTAGTTGGCCCCCCCCCAAGTCCATTTTCAGTAATGAATTTTTTTGAGCTTGTTTGAATTTTTTTTCATGTTATTTGTGAGTTTATTAGTAGCTTTTTAGCCTAGCAATGGATGATCTTAGAGATTTTAACATTCGACGCCTATTTGAACTGCTCTTCCTCCAGTTTTGCTGGAGAAAGAAGTACGCAGTAAATGACAATATGTTTCATCTCTGGTCCCAAATTGCTGATCAATATGTTTGCATTTAATATGCATCTCGGTTATGGTTGTCGTCGTTATTGCAATAAAAGTTGATTTCGGGTCCAAAAAACCAAACTGTTACAAAATCGAAAAATGACCTTTTGGGGAGGCCAACTAAATAAGTACCGGCTATTTTAGACGCTATATGCAAATTTTTAATCCTTTATCAATTGGGCCTTTTTTAATTTTTTTATAATGTTTGACTTGCGACCTTGAATCCAGAAATAAAGAAATCAGGATGCTGATTCGGAACCTCGTTTATAACAAACAGAGGTGGAAACGGGAATTTGCCTTTTCCGGGAGAGCAGTGTAATCCGCTAGGCTTGAGAGTTAAACATGCGTGCACTCACTTGACTTGGAGATAAATCTGGCTATACTTTTGATAATATATGCAGCCAGAAACTCTTTTTGCCAAGTTCTAGGGAAAAAAACAAGGCATAGATAAAAAAACGTTGGGCTTAATTAACCTTGACCCCCACCAGTCGATAATTTTTTTTTATTTAATAAATATAGATAAATAAATAAATTTTTTTATTTCGCCAGTTAATTGACTGGTGGGGGTCATGGTTAAGTGCTCCAAAACGTTGTATATGAAATGCAGCACCAAATTTGTAAAGTCCAGCACCAAATTCCCTATTTTCGCTTATATAAGACCAAAAAAATTTTTGTCGTCTTTTTCCATCAAAAAGCACAATATGGCCAAAAATGATCGAAAAGTCTACAAAATAACTTCAAAATTCGTGATTTTATATTTGAAAAAAGCAAAAATAAGAAATTAGTTGTTGGTTTTTACAAATTTAGTGGTGCATTTTACACACAGCTGAAATTTTTGTGTTGGGTAAAAAAGCCAGGAGTTCACACTTCTGACTTGCTCGAATTAGTTTTTTTACTCATTTCTAATTGTCTTGCACCACAAAACCAACAAAAAAACATTTTTTTTCACACATGAAAGGCGCTAAAGCAGGCTGGGGGAGATTTCGCAAATGGCTATGTTACACAGTTAACTATGTTACACAGTTAACTATGTTACACAGTTAACTATGTTACACAGTTAACTATGTTACACAGTTAACTATGTTACACAGTTAACTATGTTACACAGTTAACTATGTTACACAGTTAACTATGTTACACAGTTAACTATGTTACACAGTTAACTATGTTACACAGTTAACTATGTTACACAGTTAACTATGTTACACAGTTAACTATGTTACACAGTTAACTATGTTACACAGTTAACTATGTTACACAGTTAACTATGTTACACAGATAAATATGTTACACAGTTAACTATGTTACACAGTTAACTATGTTACACAGATAAATATGTTACACAGTTAACTATGTTACACAGTTAACTATGTTACACAGATAAATATGTTACACAGTTAACTATGTTACACAGTTAACTATGTTACACAGATAAATATGTTACACAGTTAACTATGTTACACAGTTAACTATGTTACACAGATAAATATGTTACACAGTTAACTATGTTACACAGTTAACTATGTTACACAGTTAACTATGTTACACAGTTAACTATGTTACACAGATAAATATGTTACACAGTTAACTATGTTACACAGTTAACTATGTTACACAGATAAATATGTTACACAGTTAACTATGTTACACAGTTAACTATGTTACACAGTTAACTATGTTACACAGTTAACTATGTTACACAGTTAACTATGTTACACAGTTAAATATGTTACACAGTTAACAATGTTACACAGTTAACAATTTTCAATATTTTTTGACCTTTTTTGATGTTTTTATGTGTATTTTTTGCAAAATTTTGAGCATGTGACCCCGCAACTAAAAGCCTATTTCAATGGCTACACAGTGGTATAAAAATTTCTTCATTCAATTCACAAAAATATCTATTTTGATGAAAAAAATTTCGAGTCAGACAACTCCAAATCGAGTTGTACAACTCGATTTGGACCAAAAAAGTTAATTTCGTTTATATGAAATCGCTTCAAATTGCACAGAATCTTTACCACACTGCCTACAAAAAACTAAATTTGTTCTTGTTTGAAAGCCCTTCAACAATCCTCAGGAAAGGTTTTATTCAAAAGATAGCTGAGACAGTATTCTACGTTTTCAGTAGTGATTTGGTCAGATACTATATTATTAATTTTTACCGTGAATTCTCTAGAGTCTAACTTCCTCCTATTCAAGATCGTGTCCTTAGCATTTTGTTTTTCGCCTACTTTTTGTGGACTATTATTAGGCAAATTACCACTCATTGTGTGGCCAGTGCGATGAGCAACAAAATAAGTGGTAATTTGTCTTATAATAACTAATAATAGTCCACAAAAAGTTTGTAAAAAAGGGAAAAGTCAAAAATATTTTAAAAAAGTTAAATTTCGGCAAAAATGGGTTAGCTGAGCTATTGCGGCATGAGTACACTATACTGCTGCCTATTTCAGAAACGCTCGAAACCATTCTTTTTTCAACTTTTTAACTGCCAAACCATGTTCAGCTAGTTTGCTTAGCTAAAAATATCGTTTTGCCGAATCTCCGTTAGCCCTAAAACATCAAAAAATATTTTTTTGGGTTTTCAGGAGAACACCCAAAAAGGGAGTCAGTCAAATTTTCGGAGTTTTCGGTTGTTTTAGCACTTCAAATTGTCTCTAGAACAGCAGCACCGTATAAGCAAGTCGGCGCCAAAATCGAGCACTTTCCAAAAAAATCGAATATTTTTAATTTCCTTCCTAAAAATTATTAGACCTGGGCGTTGTAATATTCGGAAAAGTCAACTTTAGTCCTTCCTAATAATGACAAAATATGTTGCAAATTAAGCTATCTTTAAAAATGTTAGTCGAAAAATAGCTTAGCAAATAAAAAAAGTTATAAAAAGGGTGTTTAGAAGTTCAAAGCACCGACAGTCAAAAGAAGAGCAAACAAAAAAGTATGTAATAAAAACGAGGGAATCCTTACAAAAACATGAGTGCTAATGAAATTTTTGCAGGAAACAATTCTAGAAAGAAGGCCACAAAACTAAGAGGTGTTCATGTTGATTAACTTTTAATACTACTAGGCAACAGATTAACTACACAACTGGCTTGGCAAGAGACCCACAAACTTTCAAATATTTTTTTTTTGAAAATTAAAAAAAAAATCAAAATTTTTTTTAATTTTTTGAGAAATTATCCGATATCCGGCACTTTTTGACATCCGATCCGATATTTTTTTCATATCCGGTGCAGCCCTGTAGTATATGGTCATCAATAAAAGATTTGACGCAAAACGATTGAAAAACGGAACGACTTAGAAAAATTTGCTGGTTAACTTTTTGAAACGCACGGGCATGCCCCTTTAAATCGAATGTATTGAGTGAGACCAGTTGAAATTTGATAGTCTGTCTAGCAGGGCTGTGACTGCCTAAGAGGCATGCCTTATGAGGCAGAAGTATTGCCTCTGCCCGATTTGGATTTTGGAAGAAATTTTGGAGGAAATTTAAAAAAATTCAAATTTCACTAAAAAAATTGATTGCGGACTTGAAACGGTGTCTAGTTTTCACACATCCTCATTCCAGCAAGGATCTCGAATGACTTAAGTTCGCTAAATATGACCCAAAGCAAGAAAGATAGTCGAAAATTGTGCAAAAAAATCAAAATTCAGCTAATGGGGTGGAAATTCAATTTGATCCATAAAAAATTTATAAATTCTTACCAGAAAGACTGTACATCAAGCTGAGAAAAATCGCAGAAATAAGAGGAAATTTTCAAAATATAAATATCACTTTAAAAAGATTTCTACGTTCTGAAGTAAAATTATAAACCAGCCAGTTCTGTAAAGGTTCTGGTTTCCAAATAGCAAAATGTGTCTATACTCAGCAAGCTACAATAACAAAAAACCAATCGATCAAAGCTTTTCAAAAAGGAGGCAGGCGGTAAACTAACTATTAATTTGGGTGCAACCAGTCTGTGCCACTCTCTCATTTGATTTGGTACTATGAACAGTCTAGTGCTACGCGATGGTCAGAAAAAAAGGATATATTCGGAAAATTAGCGTCGCGTATTTTTTTTCAAAAATTTTGCATATGAACAACCAAAAAAATCCCGAATAGAATCATAATGTGAAACAAGGCGAAAAAACGCCTATTAATGGGGCAGGTCTAAAACTAGTTTCTCTATTCTCAAAACCAAAAAACGGTGATTGAAAAGAGGCATATTACGATTTGACTGGAAATCAACCAAATTTCAATTCCCCGGTGCATATTAGCACCCATGGGTCTTGGCTTAAAATTTCTGAAATTGACCAGTTAACTGTTTGTAATTTTTTTTAATCAGTTAAAATTATTTCAAGCGCCTTCTATATAAAAATATATGATTAGGCTTTGAGGATTAAGATTTAGTCAACTTCGAATTATGAACATCCTCCTCTAAAAATGACCAATTTGGAAGCAAGAAGTTAAAAAAGCTTGAACCCTGACAACAAATTGAATAAAGAGCGCTGATAATTGGAGTGCCGCAGCAAAAAAATATGTGAAGACAGAGAGGAAAGGTTGCCCCTATAAACAGCAGCTTATGTGGCTGGTTGCATTATTATGGCAACAACTAGAGAATATATTTTATATATGGATAACAGGTTGGCTGTATACGCACAGACACATAAACCTATTGCAGTCCATGGCTTCAAAAAGGAAGGTTTACATTTAAAGCTTTTGCCAAAAATGCATAGATGTCAAAACAGCCAAAAAAGGGTTGTTTTTTGGTTATGGGTAAAAACAACACCAGAAAAACAGCGCCAGATACATAATGTGAAATTTGACTTTTACAATATATGTTAGAGTCAACATTAAGTTACTTTGTCCACAGTCATTTTATCTGAATGGTTTTAGAGAATCAGTAAACCAGATGCCCCAGGTCAAATACCAGGTACCTATCATGAACGCGTTTCTAGATTGTTTATTTCCTAATAAAATAGAATTTTAAAATTGATTGATGATGCAGTCTGTGCCCTGCTAAAGGGTAAAAGGACAGAAACTGATTGCCGGCCCCATTTGCCGGCCATATATATTTGCACTAAAGGAAATCGAAATAAAAAAAAAATAAAAAAAAATTTGAAATAAAAAATTTGAATAAAAAAACAAATATTTTTTTAACTTCGGCGAGCCTTACGTGCAAGATAGGCCAAGGCGGGGCTCAATTGTGTGGAACAGCGGTTAATTCATCCCAACAAATTCATAACCTAGGTGGGAAAATGGTTTTTGATATAAACGAAAATTTGTGTCCAAAGCTTTATGTGTTTTATATAAATAATAAGGAGCAACTGTAGTATACCCCCACCACTCAACTGTAGTATACCCCCACCACTCAACTGTAGTATACCCCCACCACTCAAAATATTTTGAATTTCATTCAACTATTTATAAAAAAGTGGGCAACCGCCGCAAAAATTGTGTTGATTTCTATTTCGGCCTGTTGTTTTGTCGTCGTGTGTCATTATTGCTTTTTTCTTTCTATTAACCTATTTTGATAATACTTGGTGGGGGTATACTTTTGAGTGGTGGGGGTATACTACAGTTTAGCCAAATAATAATCAATAAATTCAAATTAGAGGGCCGTTAAATCGAGGTTTTTGCTTTTTTTGAAGCAAAAATTTTCAAAAAACGATCGGAACTGTTGCGATATTTGGGACAAGACTGTAAAAACAGAACTGGCAAAATACATAAAAAATTGGAGCAGTTAAACCTGACCCCCTCACCTCAGTTAAACCTGACCCCCACACCTCAGTTAAACCTGACCCCCACACCTCAGACTCCACTTATTTCTTTTTGTTTTGCCGTACAGCATCGTATCGTTTAATTCAAATCAGCTTCTTAGTTCTTTTAATTCAGATGGCTCTGAGGCGAGATGTCCCTGAAATGAATGCTCGGTGGACGCTTTCCAAGTTGGATCGTCTAAGGTGTGGGGGTGGAGCAGTTAAACATGACCCCCACACCTCAGTTAAACCTGACCCCCACACCTCAGACTCCACTTATTTCTTTTTGTTTTGCCGTACAGCATCGTATCGTTTAATTCAAATCAGCTTCTTATTTCTTTTTATTCAGATGGCTTTGAGGCGAGATGTCCCTGAAATGAATGCTCGGTGGACGCTTTCCAAGTTGGATCGTCTAAGGTGTGGGGGTCAGGTTTAACTGAGGTGTGGGGGTCAAGTTTAACTGAGGTGTGGGGGCCAGGTTTAATTTAGCCAAAAATTTGAGGTAATAAAGTGTCCGACCCAAGGCGGAAAAACCAGAGGTGGGGCCGTTAAATCGAGGTCTGACTATACCATCTGAGTTCTACTTTCTTCGTAACATCTCCGTACTACCATCTGGGCAGTCTCAAACTATTCCAACATGTTCACGCAATAACAAACATTTTGACTGCGCAAAAGTTTCAATAGCAAACTACTTTATTTATACAATCCTACCACAATTTAACAAGAACGCGATTTAACAAGCACTATCACCACTGTTACTACTGATTCTTCTTTTTTTCTGCAAATAATTCGTCTAAACGGGCATTATCAGAATCATCATTGCTTTGCAATGCAGCACTTTGCAGATTTTTGGGAACTATCTTTGATTGACCAAGCATGTAGGAGCAGTAGTTGTTGGCCAGAAAGTTGCTTTCATTGATCAGTAATCGACGACCACCAACTTGAATATGTCCAAGCAAGAGCAATTTTAGAATCGCATTATGCCCGAAAATAGTCTCTGGAACACACTTGATTTGCGACCGATCCACGTCAAACTGAAAAAAAAAGATTACAATTTTGGGTATCCAACTGCTACATTTACTAATCACAGGAAATCTTACTGTTTTCTTGAAGATTAAACTTTCCGTAATAAATACCTGAAAATCAGAAAGTTAGTTTCAAAAATTCGCCTATATCTCAATCACGGACATCCCTGTACAGGGTTATTCAAGAAATTGTAACACTTTCAAACTGCCATAACTTTTTATCCCGGCACGATTTCAAAATTTTGTAAACGCAGATCGACTCAGAATTTCATGGCAATTTTTTTGGTATATAAGGTCAAAACCACGATTTTCGCTTGGTCCCCCCTGTTGTTTGGCTCCTGGTCTGTAGGTGGCCTTTGGATGGACAACAGGGGGGACCAAGGCAAATTTTCGAATTTTTGCAAAAAAAAATTTTTTCGGGTGTTATATGCCAAAAAAATTGCCATGAAATTCTGAGTCGATCTGCGTTTACAAAATTTTGAAATCGTGCCGGGATAAAAAGTTATGGCAGTTTGAAAGTGTTACAATTTCTTGAATAACCCTGTACTTTAAGGAATGATTTCGAAATTTTAGTTGACACGATCACAAACAAACCTGCTGACATTTTAATTATGAGGTTGCATATGACTACAAAAAAATTCATATGACTACAAAAATTATAACAAAAATTTGGACTTGAAGCTCTTCTCCAAAACTTGTAGGTTTTGGCTTACGTAACAACTGCTGGGGAATATGTCATTCGAAGTGGCCAAAATTTCTTACGGTGTTTGCCGAAAATATTTTCTGTAAAAGTTAAAAATACCTTAAACTGATTGGGATTGTGCCTATTTTGGTAAACTTTGAAAAGCCGGAGCTGCTGCGTTCGAACCGCGATCATGCCAATCATCACCATAAAAGTGAGCGGAAATACGGCTAAATAACCCACCTGAAATTTATCTTCAGATTTAAGTCAAAATTGTTACCAAAAAATCAAACATCATATAGACCGTCGAAAATAACTCCGTAAGCTTGAATAGTGAAGTCGCAATTAGTTTGCCATCCATCAATGCCCATCATGACCAAACTTATCGAAATGAAAGGAATACCGAGAGCACCGACAATGTGCGATATAGATGCCATAGGGTCGTCGTAGATCAGGCACCAGTCCTTTGAAGGCAGCTTATCTAGGATGTAGCGTATTCCAATGTCTGAGCTGCCAAAGGCGTTTTTGCCTGACTGAAATATTGTTATGTAAAACCAAATAAAAACGCCTAGCAGTCAATGAACAAGACACATACCGGTTTGAATACTAAGTTGAAATAATGCTTAAGGTAAGTTTTAGTTCTTGTCCACCGCTTTTGACCACCCGAAGATTTCTGCTTGACTGCTGCGTCTTTATTGCGATCAAGGTCTTGAGTGGATAGACACCTTAAAGTATAATAATTATCTAATTAACTTGGAGCAAAAGCTAATACCTGAAGAAGATTTTTCGGGAAGTCGAAGCAGGAAGAGAACAAGGAAGAGCCAATGAGCGCAGCATCAGAAACGAGCTTTCCGCTGAACTACATACATGCATAGATGAGAGAATGGACAAAACTTCACGGCTCAACATTTATCTGAAACGATAAAATGTTTGAAGTATTTTTCTAATTATATCAGGACAGCCTGGTCCAAGAATGGCAATGGTTCAATTCTACCAATCATCTTTCGAAAAGACGAGCAATTTTGTCAAAGAAAATATTCTCGTCAAAAGGACATACTCGTGCGCTACACCAAACCTAAAGGTGGCGTTTCCTTCCGCGCATTTTTATATATATATATGTTCTTATCTAGTTTTTTTTTGAAGTTTTCAATATCATAGCACCTTATATGAGTGTAAAACATGTTTTTTTACTCAGCCGACGGTTTTCAGAGAAAGAATTTTGGACCAATAAATGACTCTCTGCTCGGTGGGGGGAGGGGTTGTGGCTAAAGGTGTATCTAAGTTTTCTAAAAACGGAATTTACGTTAAGATTCTTTTTTGTTAATCTAATACTGCTGGTAAAACTAAATATCAATTGGAACATTTTACTATAAATACAAGAACAGAATACACCGGTTGACAAATTTAAGTCGATCATTTTCTTGTTGACAAATTTACCGGGATATGAATTTGGTTGGCAAATATGTGGAGAGCCATTTCATTCGCGAAAGTATTCAAATGCCTGATTAATTATTCTAATAAATACTTTTATTTATTACTCTGTGCAGATCACGTATTCAATTTTCTTGTTACAGCGATCAATCAATATTTATTTCATAAGTTATCACATAGAAACATTCCGGCCTTATACGACAATAAGGCTCGACCCTTACAGTTCCTCTTGTTGATTTTTTTGGCTTGGGCACAAGTTAGGCAAACAATCGTTAGTACGGTCTCAAGCATGTGCTTTTTTACCACAAAATGAGAACTGATCACATAAGTATCACCCGATCAAAATGCTAAACAGTTGGTGTATCGAATCAGTTCCCGAATAGAATCATGTGACAGTTTAAGATGTTACATTCTTACATTTTCAACCACACACATATCATAAAATTTTAGAATTCATTTATTTTTCACTATAAATATTGTAAAATAGAGAGACACACAATAATATACAACAATCAATAGTGATAAATTTCTGGCAAACAAAAGGGATACAAACAAACAAAAATATGTTAACATTACAATGCGACAATTAAAAGACCAATTCAGTGAGTGCTCAGCGCAGTAGTACAATCCAGAAAAAATCATATGCATCTACTGTGCTATAACCAAAAAACAGGAGACAATGAATACAACTGGCATTTATTTCAAGTACAACATCTCATAAACACTTTGAAACAAATAAGAGTCTGACGAATGTTGATTTTCAAAGACCAGATGCGAAAAACTTCCTAACTCGGCAAGGCATTTTGAATCCTGAAAAGTAACCAGGTAAATCTAGAATGTAATCACAAAACTTTATCACAAAATAACTTACAATTCCTTAGCAGCAGGCGCCAGAACATCAGGGAACTTAACGTCAAAGGTAACAATAAGATCTCCTCTTCGCCCACCGTTCTTTGGATTCGGCAGACCCTGGCCAGGTATTCTAAAAGAGATACGGTGAGAAAACATCAAACGACTTAAATCTATACCGTTCTGTGGTGTTTGGCTTTATCACATTCGTCGTCTTGAATGGAATCGTGTTACCATCCAGAGTGGGTATTTTTATCGAAACACCGCACAACGCATCTCGCAGACTAATTTTGTGCACGTATCTAAAAACCAAAATTAGACCTCCAATAAATAAAACCAAAGCTTTTACCTGATATCTGACCCGTCTCTTTTGAACTTGGGATGCGGTTTGTCTCGGATCACAAAAGCAATGTCAGCAGGGACTCTTCCAGGCATCTGGTCTCCCTCCTTCGGAAAAGTGATCTTTGTCCCACTAAAAATAAATTTCAATTCCAATGTGCCTCAATAATTGCGCATAGAATTACCTCTTCCACCCCGGCTTAATCACGATTGTGAGCACCTTGTCCTCCGTCTTGGCTAATCCATCCGCAATCATCTTTCTGAAGAAAGAAACGTATAAGAAATTAGTTTTGAACAAGGGTCCAGAATAAATCACCTCGTAATCTTCATCTTCTTTGTGCACCCTGAGCAGATGTCCTCGAGGCTGACAGGCAAGTCTGGAAGAAAAAAATTCATATTAAATAAACAGCACGGACAAATCCAGTCCAACCGTGCTGAACTGTAGGATCTTGCTTCTGGCGGCGAACCTGGCCCTGACCCATACCACCTCCGTTGCCAAACATGGACATCGGATCATCGAACATAAACTGAAAAATTCAGTGGATAATAGCTGGACTCAAAATATACAAAAATTACGTCTGCCCCTCCGCCACCACCATTCCCGCCGAAAGAGAAATCTGTGAACATGCCATTGCCGCCGAACGCCTGAGTAAACATACGCATCGGATCACCCTGGAACTGATAGTGGAAGCCGGGATGACCACCAGCTCCGCCACCACCTCCTCCGCCAGGCATAGCTCCCTCTTTGAGCCCATCTTCGCCGTACTTGTCGTAGATGTCCTTCTTTTTGGCGTCTGAAAGAACATCGTAGGCTTCAGCGACCTCCTATAAAAGATGGCCAAATAGATTACGAGTCAATGCTAGCTTATACCGTATATACTCTAATTATACCCCAGTCTCTAATTATCCCCCACCCTCCACTTTGAGGGTATATATCTAGGAGCAGAATCAATATTTTGCAAAGCTGTTTTTGCGTTTTCTTAACTTCTACGAGCTCTACCGATTCCATTTTTTTGGATCTTGGTTGAGCACCCGAAAACCTCGAGATCGAATCCAAAAATGTTCGATTTTCGGGAGGTTGAAAGATTATCCCCACGGGGTATAATTAGAGTAAATACGGTAAGCATCTAACCTTGAACTTCGATTCAGCCCCAGAGTCTTTGTTCTTGTCTGGATGGAATTTCAGAGCCATTTTGCGGTAGGCCTTAATTTTTAAGTATTAGAAACATGGGCCAGGAAAGCAGACTACAAAAGTAGTAAAACCTACCTTCTTGATCTCATCATCAGAAGCGCCCTTTGCGATGCCAAGAGTTTTGTAATAGTCCTTTCCCATGATTGCTTGAGCAGAACAATTGGAAGATCTGAATTTGAACAAAGGTCAGTGAGACAACAGACAATCGAATAAAACAACCACGCCTAAAATTTTACAAAGAAAGAGAACAGGACTAATCGAAGGTTGTAAAACTTGAAGAGAAATTACTTCCCTTCAAACCATCCAATGACCTAATTAACGGAATTGTGTGAGTGATATTGATTTTACGGTTAGATCATCACTACAACCAATTCTGAGAGGAGTTCTAAAAAGCAATTGTGACTGGCTCAAGGAACAAATTCAAGGTCATGAGGACAATGTGTCAGAAAAAAAACCCGGATGGCACAAAAATTCATCAGTCATTTGACTAGATTTTTACCAAAATGGCAAAAACAACGAAGAAATATAGAAATTTGAAATTTTATAAAAAACATTTTGCACTCAAAAATAGCTGTAGAAAATACCAGAGAAAAATAACTACTAGCCCCACGTTCATTTTCTTCTTTTACTTCCCTCGAGAAGAGTTTGTTCCCGAAGTTTCTATGAATTATTGAAAAACAGGGAAACGCGGGGATTTGAAATTAATAAATGAAGCTAACAAAAAAAACAAACATCCTTTGTTTTTGAGGAAACCAATTGATGGGTGATTCATTTTCAATGAAAAAATTTCCGCCTTTGATGGTCTTGATTCTTCTAAATGTAGCATTACAGAGCAAGCATTACAAAATTCATTAGAAAATTGGAGGAATTAAACTAACACTCAAAATTTTCCTTGGTCCCTCATCATTTTCGAATCAAAATCGATAGGGAGGTGTGCATACAGGCCTGTGCACGCGCCGCTGCATATCAAAATGCAGCCAGTAAATTGGATTGGGAAGTCAGGGTATACTCCACATACTTTACACTTTTCCAGTCTCGCTTAAAGGGGGATACCCACTCTGAAAATAGGTGGTGCCCGGGAATTCAAAATTTTTCCCTAATCATTGAAATTCTGTACGGATTTTTCAACTTGGTTTTTAATAGGGTTGCGAAAATTTCCCGGAAAAAGTTGAAAACCCCGGAAAATTTTGGAAAATTACCAATAAACGGACAAATCAAATTTATAAATACAAATCCATACAAATTAACAACAACAGAATCAATCAATCAGAATTTGAATACATTTCCATTTCGTCCTGATTCATCTGTATTTCTGGCACCGACGCATCTGTTTCTTCGTCCTCATGATGTTCTGTCCGCTCCGACTTGAAAAGAGTAGAATGCTCCAGCGCGAGATTGTGCTTAATAAAGGTCACTTGTGAGGCAGTATCGAGTCACTTTCTTGAGTTGACCCCATTTCCTTCGATCTGGGTGATTGCATCCAGGGTGGTAACCTCAGCCGGCTGACTTCAGCCGGCTGAGGTTGAACTCAGCCATCAGCCGGCTGAGGCTGAGGCTGATGGCTGAGGTAGAAATTTCGGCCCGGCTGACGGCTGAGGCTGAGGAAAATTTTGAGACCTCAGCCGGTTGAGGCTGATGGCTGAGGTCTTGGCCCGGCTGACGGCTGAGTTCAGCCTCCTCCGGCCGGCTTGTGGCTGAGGCTGAAAAATTTATGGCCCGGCTGACGGCTGAGGAAATTTTTCGGACCTGGCAGACGGCTGGCTTTTAAGACCATGTCCGTGGCTACATCCACCCCTGCCACAAAAAGGAGCGGGAAGGTCTTTTTTAGAAATCCGGACATGCCTTTTTTTAGTAGGTGGAGAGCAAGACCAACCCCAAGGAGTCACCGCACAGAACAAGGTGGTGGTCAAAACCAAACACACTAGGCTACCTCACTGTCTCCATCAAAATCAGTGATCATGCACCGATACCCATTACTAAGGGGTAAGGGTTAACAAAAGTAGAAGTTGGTTTGAAAATAAAAAGTGACTTTGTAGATGATTTTCAGCTTCTTTTATTAACGATCCGAAGGGCGGGTATTTTCAAACCTTTGTTGTTTAAGATTGTGGTGGTAATGGTACAGCATGCTAACAAAGGAAAATGAGTCATTAAGGCTAAAAAGTGCAGACAAGCAAAACATACAAAATAGTAAAATATATGTCTAGGGATCAAATCTGCTTCAGTCTACCTCACTGTCTCCATCAAAATCAGTGATCATACACCGATACTTAGCAGGTTTCTGAATTTTTTGCTCCGAACCCGCCTGTTAATGACCTTTTCGCGTTAAGGTTGTTCTGGTCGGTACCTGTCACAACTTGCTCCACTTGTTCTACTAAGTCTGGACAGTTGGACAAAGGCTCGGAGTTTTGCTCGATAGTTTGGTTCTCTACTTCAACCAACCGTGAGCTGTGCTCGTCAGCAGTTTCAAGCGGAAAGAGGTGACAATAATTATAAAAATTATTATAACTTAGTAAATCAGATGTTGAGGGTACCTTGACCCCAAAAAGATGGAATTTGAACATAGTTTTGTTAACTGGGGCCTACCGCATAAAGAAACTTCTGGTATGCATACATTTTGTATGCATCCAGAGTCACTTTCGAGTGATTTGTGTCTAAGGTATGAAGGTGTGCGCATCTCAACCCCAAGCAAGGTTGGTTGGTTCCGAGCAAGACCTTAGACATAATTCCGAGCAAAAAGAAGAGTTATGACACGTACTGGTAATTCTTACATCTGGACTTTACATTTCATTTAGACCCAGTTCCAAACTCAGCAATATTGTGTAGGGCAACAACGAAAGTGCTTAGCAAAACTTTTGGGGCTTAAGGAAGTTCAAGTATGTTTTCTTATTAAAAAGTTTACTCCATGAGATTTTTTACTGGGGCACAAATAATTTCAGCGTTAGCTTTTAGCCTATGCTCTAGATTTACCACGAAATAATTGTGGGCATTAACCCCACACGGCACCCGCACATTTTCCATTGAAAATGGAATTTATGGCCTGGAGGAAAGTTTTGTTAGACCACTTTTGATTACGCATCGAGCTAATTTTTTTCGGGACCAGTAGACATTACCGAGAGGAACGGTATATGTATGTTATGCGTTGCCTTGAATGAAGATTTCACTGTTATTTGGAAATGATTTTCTATGAAAGAAATGAAGAAATATGCGAAAAAGAAAAAAATCGATTCTGACTAAAAATTTGAAAAAACGCGAAGAGTTATGACACATACTGATATTTGCACAATTACGAAGAGAGTCCATAAATATTTGATAATCGTAGTGCCGCAAGTTACCTTAGACATAATTCCGAGCAAGACTCTTGATCAAAAATGCATTTAGAGGCTATTTTTGCCCAGCTCCAGTGACCAAAACATGGTAAAACAGCCAAATGGTCGAAATTTCAAAATGCCCAAAACTCAATTTTTTATCGACCAGAACACAAAAATAATGTCTTTTTTGAACTTCTGAGGTGATTTTAGGTTGATATAGGGTGTTTGGAAACACCTTAAAAAATTCATTTGGGGGGGTATACTCCGGTGGGGTCCAAATTTCTTTAACTCTATTAAACTAGTGACTACGTTTTACCATAAAATTGTTTCTCTCTCCCCTCAACTCCTGCTTCTTGCTTCACAAAAATAATTTAATGCTGCTTTGTGACTCTAGAATAGATGGATTAGTTGTTTGGCTGGTATAAAAGGTGGAGTGCGTTGTAAAAAAGAGATCGCTTTTGGACCACGTCAGCTGTCCAGTGCTTTGCTCTAGGTCCAGCCAAATCAACTTCCCCGAGCTCTCCAGTCTATACATTAATCCCCTTGCTGTGATGAGTGGTAGTAGCACCAAGGTGATTTAAATGATGCCTGAACAACAAAGAAGTGATTGCGGCGACAATGGCCAATCAATGTAGTTGCTCCTCTATTTTTATTTACACCATGGCTCAATTTTTCGCCCTATTGAATTTTGGCCATAATTATTTTTTGTTCGAAAACTGAGATCATCGCAAAAACCAACGACACCAAATTGTTGATTTTTCTGCTGCTGTGCTTGTTAAAATTACGATTGCAGCCAACTCTTTATATACTTTATTTCTTCTAAAAAAGTCCAGGGGTTATTTTATTCAAGCTTTCGAAAATGGGAAAAATTTAAGGGTGGATCTCGAGATTTTTGGATTTGTTAGAAGTCTCAATTTCCACTCCGCTTGTCTGTATGTATATATATTTTTTGTTTGAGCTAAGTTTCTTCGCTGTAATAGATTTATAAAATCCTCCAGCGGGTGAAATAAGACAAAAAGGTAATTAGTCGACAAAAAACGACATGCTAATGGGCGCAATTGAATCTGAGACACATAGTAAACCAGATGCTTTGATTTTTTATGCTTTTTACTGATGTGGGATAGGTTTACTTCGATTTTTTTGAAAATTTTTAACGTAACCGAAAATCAAGTAGTGGGAAACCAGGAAGCTTACAAAAAAAGGGTCCCCCTGTTGTTTATTTTTTCTTATTTTTTTAGGCTTAGGCAAGGGTAGGCCAGCGTATGTTAGGACGGACTCAAACATGAGTCTAAGATATGTTTGAGTCCGTACGCTGGCCTACCCTTGCCTAAGCCAAAAAAAAAGAAAAAAACAACAACAGGGGGACCAAGACAAACCCCCCTTCCTACTGAGGGATAAGGCCAAATTGCCGGTGAAAAATTAGCAGCCAGAATATTAATTTTTTACAAAAAAATGGAAAACTTAGTGCATACCAAATAACCTAACCAAAAATCCATGAGTCCAGTCTCAAATTAGAGCAACTGCTCGGGGACAACATTAATGGTGCGCTATTGCAAGGGCACCCATTTTATTGACAGCTAACCCAACAAGAGACTTAAGAGGTGCTAATCTGACACTTTGCGTTATTCTAAGGGGGTGCTAATTCGACTTTGTACAGTCAACCCTCGTTAATCCGCCACCCCGTTAATCCGCCACCCGCGATTAACGGCCACCCTAGGGCCGGTCCCAAAAAGGTTAAGTTAAGTAAAGGTAGGGTAATCGCACCTCGATAATCCGCCACCCTCGTTAATCCGCCACCCTCGTTAATCCGCCACCCTGAGGCCGGTCCCTAGGGGTGGCGGATTAACTAGGGTTGACTGTATACAAGGCTAATAAAAAAATCACTGACATTTTTCGAAAATGTTTTTATTTTTATACTAGCATTTCATTCTGTTTCTGTTAAAATTAAATTATTTATTCAATTGAATCTTTTGCGTTACTAACGGAAGACCTCCCAGATAGCTTAACTACTGTCATCGATTTCCCGGAGCAGTCGATGGGGTAAGGATACCGCATACGCAAAATTTTCCAAATGTTTGTTTGACTAACCTTGGAAATAAAAACCGGTAGAGCCAGATTTACTGGTCAAATTTCACCGACATTTTTCACCCCTATTCTCTTATTCAGCTCCTTTTCTGCTTTTACAGATATGGCTGACAATTATTTCCAAGTATGCCCTCATGCATTCCATTTTCATTGACTTATTCTTTGTCCTATCCACCATTAATTTCTTCTAAATTGTAATTATGGGCAATTGCTCTGCAAGTGAACACCATGCTAAACTCTTCAGGACGGAAAATTTCAGCAATGATCCATTGGTAAAATACATTATAGTTCATATTTGGAAAAAATACATTTTCAGGCATTTCGCGTATTTATCAAAAAGCGCAACAAAAAGTTTGTCCCAGGTATGTGAATACAGGCAACGGTAAGAAACCCGCCTGATTTCAAAGGCCCATAATTGTTCTTGGTGAAGTGATTTTGAATTTTTTTTATTGCAGGTCGACCCCCCTGGATCTCCGTATTCATTTGATATATTATGTCAAAAATGCGATTTTTATTTTGTTCTTCTTCTGGTTCCCCTGGAGGTCCAGATGGCTGCAAGCCGAATTGCAGTGAACTAAGCAAAAACAGTATTTTTGACATAAACTCCAAAAAATTGGAGTTCAAGGGAAGTCGACCTATGAAAACAGAATTTAGATTGGTGTTAGAAAAAAGTTATGGCCGTTTGAAATTAGGCAAATTTCTTACCGGACGCTGTATCCCTTTTTTGCATTATGATGAAGTTTTTTTATTTAGGGTGGCTAAAAATCAATGATGAGGTCAATAATTCTTATTTTATCTTTTTTATTTATATATTTATCTCTTTCCAGGAAATTATATTCAGCAGAGGCCAAAACAATTTTCAATTCTGGCCTCTTGCTTACTTGCGGAGATATGGGTATGGCTTTATTGTACAGATTTTCCAAATTTCTTCTGGTCAACTTTTTATTGATTATTATTTTTATTTGTTTTGTGGCTTGAGCTTCGGTGGCAAGAAGATAATAGAAAAAAACTGGAATTTCCTATGAGACTGTAGATTATAGAAACATCAAGAAGTTTGAGTGGTAGGCAACGTGCAGTCCGGCAAGCAAGTACGTCAGGTGCTTGCTTACTTCTTCCAGATCTTCTTGATTTGTCGATGAAGCCGTGCCCCCGCAACTTCCGTTGGTACATCGCCACATCCACTTGCCATCACGCTTGCCAATGCGACGGAAGCTCATCGAATATCTATTGCAGAAAGCAAGAATTTTCCCCCTTTTCGTATATGACGTCTACATGGCTGAAAACTAGGGTCGGATTCGGTCGGTTTTTTTTGGATCGGTCGGTTTAAAAAAGCCGGTTTTTTTCAAACCCAGTTTTCGGTTTCTGTCAGCGACTCGGTTAACCGGCCGGTTTTCGGGTTGTTTTTTTTGTCAAAACGTACCTCAAGTTCCGGATATGCCTTTTGAGTCCTTGCTTGTTCATCTGGGTCATCAAAGAAGCACATAGTAGAAGCATTTTGACGCACCATGATTCTGACTAATTCCTCGTTTATTTTGCACTGCAAATTGTCCTTGCCCAGTTTCTCTGAAAAAAAGGATGTAATTGCAGGAGTCTAAAACACAGTATCATACAAAAGTTTCGCTTATCGATCCAAAATACCTGTATTGGTGTATCAGATGCATATTCTTTATATTGCTCTTCATGTCCCTTCGTCTTGAGGTGATTTATCATATGGGAGGTTGACTGATCCTTTGGCACCGGCAAAAGAGAACGACACTTGAGACAATGGTGCTTGGTTTCCACCTCGATTGTTACAACACGGAAGAATTTCCAGATCTTGACACGCATTCTCTAAAAGAGTCAAATTATTTTAAATTTATTTGAATATAAACAAACAGTATTGGCGAAAGAATTGAAAAGAGGTGAAAGTAAAAATAAGTATGATATTTGCAAAAAAAACTAATTTTCTTTTCAAGGCAACTGACAACAAACCGAAAAACCGGTGTTTTTTAATACCGGTTTTCGGTTTTCCCGGTTTTTCTGAACCCGGTTTTCGGTTTCGGTTTATTGGCCGAAAAAGCCGGTTTTCGGTTAACCGACCGAATCCAACCCTACTGAAAATTTGAGAAACAGTAAAAAGGTGCTAATTGAGTTACAGATGCATTCAAAAATTTCAATATTCGATAGCCAAAATTAGTCAAAACTGAGGAACGAAATGTATGGGCACAATTTGAATTGGCACAAACTCAAGTGGCACAAACTGAAACGGCACATTCTACTTTTTCCCGAATTTGTCACCTTTGGACATTTTTTGAATTTTAGCTCTAAAAACCACCTGTTTTTTTGCTCGCTGATACCTTTTTCAAAATTCAACGATTTTTAAATCGACTTTTCACGTCGCCCCACGTCGAAAAGAAACGCCCTATGCATGACAATTTCCAGGAGTAATTTAACGCTTGGTATACCATTTTATTAGAAAAATCGTCGAATTTTAAAAAAGGTATCAGCGAGCAAAAAAAAACAGGTGGTTTTTAGAGCTAAAATTCAAAAAATGTCCAAAGGTTTCAAATTCCACGTCACCAACCCTAATTCTGACTTAACATTTCAAAAATAAAAAGAATTATTGGTCCCTAAAAAACTACAAAAAAGATCACCGCCCTGGCTTACGCTATGCCTGGATGGACAGGCGCAAACCCCAGAGCGGAACTGCATTTTAAAATTATATATAAAAAAGTTTAACGGAAGCTGGACCGTTCCATAAAAAAACAAAGTAAAAAAGAAAACCACGATTAAAAACTGGCTAAAAGAGTTTCTAAATTTATTGGCATTGCCCGCACATCAGGGCCAGTGTTTTCAAAAGTCACACTATCACAGGCTCTATTTAAGAAGAGGTACCATTTTTTGCCTTGGTCCCCCCAATTGATTTTTTTTGTAAATTGTTTTCACTTGCTTTACAATTCTATTCTATCAGTCTTTGTATTGATTCCGTTCTTAGTATAGCACACATGAAACATAAAATCAAGCGGTTGTACGGAACAAGCGACACATTACTGCAATCTTATATTTTTGAAGCAGTATTCCGTCAGAATTGCAGGGCTAAGAAATTGAATGTTTTGAAGGTGTTCTTTGATCAGATGGGGAAAATATATGATTAGCTAAGCAGTTGAACTGTTATCTTGGAATTGTCGATGGTGTGTTAACAATAAAATTTACAAAAAAAATCAATAGGGGGGACCAAGGCAAAAAATGGTACCTCTTCTTAAATAGAGCCCTATCACACTTGGGTCACACTTGACTTCACCGACCTTTTTATCCGAAATTTTGTTTTCTTATCTCAGATGTTTTTACACCATCTTGTAGCTGAGATTTTTCTCTATCCATTGAGTGGTCAAACGCTCCAGTTAAAAATAATTTTTGAGAAAATTACACCAAGTGTGACTTTAAAATGACTTTGGCCTTCGGAGGGGCCTAAGGGCTTTCGAAAAATTTTAAAAATGTTTTGTCATTCCAGATACACTTGCTCAGATATTTTTTTCTTCGAGAGTGGTAGACGGTGTGCCACTGGCGAAGGACTCCATACATTCCAGTTAGTTCATTTTACTAAATAAAGAATTGCGATATCCAAGAATACTTTTCAGATCACATCAAGCCGAAAGAATATTCCATGTATTGCTTTGTCGATCAAATTATGGATTTTTTGGTGCTAGTGTCATATTAACACAACCCAACACCTCCCCCCGCCCCAAAACCCTAGTGTCGTATAACTAATACCCTCCCCCATAATTTGGGCATAGTCTCTAGGCTGAGGGCCTGGCCATTACTAATATCAGCTGTTTTAAATTTCAAAATAGTACTTTCAGGTACCCCTAAAAATGATTGGAGGAGGGGGTATACGGCACTAGGTTCGGGGGTTTGGTCAGTGTGTTACAGGACACTAGCGTCGATTTTTTTTACAGTTGTGAACATAACCATTTGCAGGTTGTTCAAAGCAAAATCAAAATAGAAGAATACACTCGTGGTTCACGAGCCTCTTCTGTGGTCAGCAATAGAGCGGTCAGCAATGCAGTCAATCCAGCACTTACCAACAGAATACACCCTGTTCAGCGATTTTCTAGTGAAGGTAGTTAATTTGCTGAACGCATAGCCATAATTGCGCTGAAAGCCAATCTAGGGTCTAAAAAACGCCTAAATATTAGGATTTTCTCACGAGTTCGTGGTTTCTCCCGTCTTTTTTTTTCAAGATCCTGTTTTTGACGTTGTGTTTTGACTCATTTTTGCAAACCACTCTCAGGCGAGTTAAATTATCCAAATTATAGACACTGAGATGTAGACAGTAGTTTTTGCCGAAACTGAGTCGAAAATACTTTTTAAACGGGCATGCCCGCGCGCCTCAGTATTATGCTTTTGCTACTACTACTTTTGACCTGTAAAAATGGACTTTATCGAAATACGTTCTAAAAATTTTAGAAAAAGCTTATTGAATTTGAGTACTTAAAGGGGCATACCCACTCCAATAAGTCCAATTTCAAATGTTTGAATTCCCGGGCACCAGTTTTCTTATGGAGACAAAATCAATTTGAATTTCGATATTCATTTCGACCCTTTTGGGGGGCTTTTATCAATGAAATTCAAATTGATTTTGTCTCCATAAGAAAAACTGGTGCCCGGGAATTCAAACATTTGAAATTGGACTTATTGGCGTGGGTATGCCCCTTTAAGTACTCAAATTCAATAAGCTTTTTCTAAAATTTTCGATAAAGTCCATTTTTACAGGTCAAAAGTAGTCTTTTGTAATCAACTACACGTTTAATTACATCCATCATTGTCTCAGGTGCCAACAACGACTTCCTGCTGTCGGCCAGTGCCAAACCCAGATGTTCTGTGGCTGGACCCCCTTCCTATGGCACATATCAGCGCAATCTGCAAACTCAGCCCGGTTTTAGACCGATGGACAGTTCGAGCAGTAGCAACACTATGGACCATCGTCGTAGGAGACTACCCTCCATCAGTTCCACCCACTCTGTCAATGTCCGCTCCAATGGCCGATGTGCTAGGGAAAGGCCCAGGAGTGTGGTTTCTGGTGGGTTTAGACCTTATTATTGTATTACGATGGTTGCTATCAGCCTTTTTTGCAGCGGTTAGCCAGAGCATCAGCAGCACCCCAGCCCTACATCTACCTTCACCCAGCCACCAGATGAATACAGCCAACCATTTGATGCCCTCTTCAGCTTCCATGGTTGGCTCCTACTCTTCCTGTTTGATGAACCAGTCCTACAATTCTACTATTTGTGGCAGCTCCTGGGCTAGTCAACAACAATTAGAGGGAGAGATTGTGTGAGTGTTTTCAGGAAAAGGATCGTTACTAAAATAATCACCTCGAAAATTCATCAAATTACATTATCATTCTTGAGGACGCGAGGGGTGACTTATTAGTGGAAATACACATTTTTCAATTATTTTTATTCAAAAAACTTTTGTATAAAAATGTTGAAAAAAACATGCCTTGGTACCGCGACTAGATTTTTTGCCCAAATTTTTTTTCTAAATGTTTTTCCAAACACCCTTTCTGTGTTGTTTAGGCAAGGGCAAGTCAGCGTGTTTTAGGACGGACTGAAACATAATTTTTGTATAAGTTTTTGCTCTTTTCAGACTGGAGCACGTGCTCAATGACCGAAATCGTCGCTACCAAGAGCCTTGTGCTGCCCCCTCCAGTCCTAGTATTCCCACCTCCCACCATCAATCCAACAGCCCTTACCACTCATATGTCAATGTGGATTTAGGTCTAGGCAAAGCAAGGCCAGAACTATTGCCTAGGACGAACAACACTCGCCAGGACTTCCTCAGCTCCCAACCCGGTGGTTTCCAATTGTAAGTTGTTGTACAGGCTCCGGCAATATAAATGAACCAGTAAATTTTCGACAATGAGTTTTTTTAATGTTACAGACTTTAGATGAGACATTTTCTAATTGGTAGAGCAGCTCTAGACCATCGAATTATATCAAATTTGCTTATTTCATGAGATTTAGAATTGCGCGCACTCACTTATCTTAAAAATAATTTCGAGCAAGGATCTTGGTACTTATACGGTTCCCCATATCGGAATTTTTTCCAAAACAGGTTTTAACCATTTCTAAGCAATTCTTACACGCTAAAACCGATAAAAGCGTTGTTTCCGACCACTTTCCATCAAAAATTTTGACTTTTTTAGATTTTTTACCTGCCTGCCTTCGGCAGGCAACCTACTTCAATAGGAAGCCCTTTGGGGGTACATGGTCAGGCGCCAAGGGCTGACCCTTTATATATCAAGAAATATATCAAGGAAATTTAACCAATAAAAAACCACTGAAAATATAAATGTAAAAATGCTTATAAAAAATTCAGTTAAATTATTTGCATATTATTCCAAGCCCTAACAAAAGAACAAAATTTCACAATGGTAGCAGCAATGTAGTATTTTCCCCAGCCTTGCAATGTTAATTTTAATCATTTTTATACCCCTTCTCCATTGCAAGCAGGCAGCTCTTTTTTCAAGAGATATATATTTTGAAGATATATATTTCTTGATATATAAAGGGTCAGCCCTTGGCCCGGACCATGTACCCCCAAAGGGGCTTCCTGTTGAAGTAGGTTGCCTGCCGAAGGCAGGCAGGTAAAAAATCTAAAAAAGTCAAAATTTTTGATGGAAAGTGGTCGGAAACAACGTTTTTATCGGTTTTAGCGTGTAAGAATTGCTTAGAAATGGTTAAAACCTGTTTTTGAAAAAATTCCGATATGGGGGGGAACCGTATAAGTACCAGGATCTTTATTAGAAATGCATTTAGAGGCTCATTTAGAGGCATGTCAAAAAAAAGTAAGACAGCCAAAATATCCTGAGATCGTATTTTGCAATTCTGTTTTCGCCATTCGTCTTAGAATTTCGTAACAATTTTGTTGGCATATCAGGTGAAAAAGGTCAAAATTTTTCATTTTTGCCTTGGTCCCCCCTGTTGCCCGAAAATTACCCATATACAAAAATTCCATTTTGCATGTTTTTCTAATTTTCGGACAACAGGGGGACCAAGGCAAAAAAATGTTGACTTTTACCTGATATAAAATTGTTACGAAATTCTAAGACGAATGGCGAAAACAGAATTGCAAAATACGATCTCCACAAAAAGTTATGGTCCTTCAAAAGTGGGGGAAATTCTTGGGACACCCTGTATTTCCTGTCCCAATACAACCCTTAGTCCCCTTCAAACAGGGCGGCCATAATGCCCTCTTTAGAGGGCATTATGTCCTCTTTTTTAAATTGTCGCCACTTTTCATTTGACAAAAAGAAGAGGGCAGAAAATTGCAAAATCGAGTAAAAATTCTACATGAACGGAATGCTTTACTTGTTGTGTTTGCCACTTTTTGTTGTTTTCTTTTTTCTTGTTGTGTTTTGCGAATGGATTTGATAACCAGTCTTTCAATAATTGAATAGTTTTAGCATGGCCAAACGAGCGATTTCTGATATTTCTGGCGAGTTCTGTCAAAATCCAGCGAGAAATATGATTGGTTTGAACGAGTTAGTTTTAATGTTACATGTCCCGATTGTTTTGCTCTAGTGAAATAAAAAAATCTGAAAGTGTCTTTTTTGAGCAATTTTTCGCATGTTGAACTAGTTTAAGTGTTGCGTAGTAGAAATATTCATGGCCCCTATTTTTCAAAAAATGAAATGGCCACCCTGCTTTCAAATTACCTTTCTGGTCTTTTTATGGCGAAATCATCACCTAGAAATGATTTTTGAACAATCCTAAAAAATCGATACATTGGGGAGGGCTTAGGCTTAGGCTTAGGCTAGTATTAGGTCTTCCAATAAGTTTTGAGAAAAAGCACGTGGATTCGCTTTAATTTTCAAAGTGCATCATTTGGCACATTTGACAATGATGTCTCCACGTGTCATATACCATTTTGTAGCCCGTTCTCTCCTCTTTTGAATGTCGTATTAACCGGCTCTCTGTTATAACCAAATTGGACCAAAAATAAAAAAAACAAATAATTTCTCAAGTTTGGTAAATTTATGCACTTTTTTTGTTTTCCTATTTTTGATCCTATTTTTCAATAACAAAGAATTGTTCAATATCACATTTAAAAGAACAGAGAACGGGCTACAAAATGGTATATGACACGTAGAGACATCATTGTCAAATGTGCCAAATGATGCACTTTGAAAATTAAAGCGAATCCACGTGCTTTTTCTCAAAACTTATTGGACGACCTAAGCCTAAGCCAGTATTCGTATATTTCATCTAAAAAGCAAATTAAAAAAAATCCAAAACCCCTGCAACCAAATTACGACAAAAACAAACAGATGGTACTATCAAATCCGTGCGGAGCTGCTCTACCTTTTTAAAAAAACTCTCGTCGAAAACTACTAAATCAAAAAGTTAGGGTCCAAATTTAGGCCCTATATGAGAATAGGATTGTTTTTTTGCCTTGGTCCCCCCTGTTGTTTTTTTATGAACTTGTGTTCTTTCAATTTGCATTTGTATTGTATTTTCTTTCGCCGATCACCGTCGTCTAATTTTAGAGCTACAATGGCGCGCAAGGTATTGGTTGAGAAGATCGAACAGTATCTTAAATATCCAACTTAGAACTGTCACTGAGGAAGGCATTCCATTGCGCATCCACACAAACAAATGTGAAGGCTTTTGGGCGCATATAAAGCATAAAATCAAGCGGCTCTATGGAACTAGTGATGCTTTGTTGGCCTCCTACATTGCGGAATCCATCTTTCGTCAAAATTGCCGTGCAAAAAACTGGAATTACTTGGAGAAATTGGTTGACCAAACTGTTATGATCTATCCGTAATATACAGTTGATGAATGTTTGTTGTAGATTTGAATAAAGATTTGATTAAAAATTCGTAAAAAACAACTGGGGGGACCAAGGCAAACAAAACAATCCCATTCTCATATAGGGCCAAATTTCCTGATCCTCTTATAATATCGGATCTTGTATCGGGGCATAATAAAGATTTACAAATACAATAAAGATTTACAAATACACATGGCTATTTAGTCGTGGAGGCGACAAAGCATGTGCCAGAACACCCTCAGTTGCCAGCAATGGTTCTACAGTGACCACTCCTTTGCCACCCCTATCACCACCTGGTCATCTGGATACTCATCCAGCACCACCCCATCAACAGCAAGGCTTTTGTTTGTACAACGGCCGGCTAAAACCCAATGGAGTGGTCATGTCAGCTAGTGCTACAGCTGCTTTCAGTGCTCCTGATCTGGGGGACACCAATCAGTCTGCGGGAAGCATGGATCGCAGCAGCACCAACTATATTACAGTGGCTGTGGGCAGGCAAGAGGCTGGACAACTGGCCAATGGGTAGCTAATAATGTTTCATGTTTTCTACAGTTGACTCTCGATACAGCGTCACCAGCTCAAGTTTGTCCTCGCTTAGGGTCCTGAGATTAGCCGAGATTTTCTACGACTTTTGTATAGTAAATAAATTTTTATAAGATTTTTTTTTGACTAACTAGGGATCCCTATCGTCCTCTACAAAACTTGCTTTACAGAATTTAATTATTTTGCAAAAAAGTGGTGTAAAGAGTCATAGGAATCCCAGAACCGTCTCAAAGCCAGAGACAGATTCCTCATCACTGATCAAGAGGCTCGGGTTTTTCGGCAAGACTGTTGCTTTTTTCATAGACGACTGATAAAATCGAAAACCTTGCGACTTTTGGACTGAACCAGCTAAAGACAACTGGCAAAAGACCTTAAAATCTGAGGTAAAAAAGTGGCGGACCTTAGGCAGGAACAAGCGTGAGGGAGGCAGGTTCGTGAGTATCAAGAGTAGACAGTATACTGTATTTACTCTACTAGAGCCAGATCTGGCCCTATTTTTCAATTGCTGAAAAATCTTGAAATTATAAATCAAAAATGGCTTTAACTCTGAAATCTTAGTCAAAAAACGAAAGGGTCTGGCTCTATTGAGGCGAATACACAATGAGGAGACTGTTTGCGGATGCTAAAACAGACTATTCACTAAGAATCTCGGAAACATAATCCTCGCTTTTTCACCTTTTTCCCAAAATTATTCAGTTGGTGCGGTTTTTTAGTTTCCAGTTGCTTATGTAGCTTCTGACATCATGTAGTTGAGGTATAGGCAGGGTGGTTAACTCAAATTTCAAAAAAGGTGGCGAAATTCCCCCAAAAGGTGGCCTTTTAACTAAAATTTTTCTCAAAAGGTGGCATTTGGAAGAATGTTCTTAAAATTCACTTTATCAAAAACTTATCTGGTAGCCCTGCATCTTAGCTGCAAGATGGTATCAGAAAAATAATTTTTGAAAAAAAAGTTATGGCTATTTCCGAGTGACAAATCTGATTAATCATCCGTAAACAGTCTCCTCATTGTGTTTACGCCTTTAGAGACTCTAATCGGAACTCCTATAGAAAGGTCCACACCGCATTTTTTTCAACGTAATTTACGACAAAAACGTAATGATTTTAAATACGCCCTAATTATTTGTAGCTACTGTTTTTTATTCTTTGTAATTTACTAGCGTAGCCATTTTACAACTAGTCTGTTTATGTTATATCGTGTAATTTGGATAAAAGAATAAAAAAAGGTGGTGTGGACCTTTCTATAGGAGTGCCCTCTAATCTATTACAGTAAATAAGGTACCGTAATTATTCTAATAGAAACCCCGGAGCTACTATTTTTCAATCCTCTAAAAAATCTCGAAATTGTCAATCAAAAATAACCCTCACTCTGAAATCTTAGTCAAAAGATAGGGGGGGTTACTATTAGAGGCGGGGTTTCTATTAGAATAATTACGGTAACTATTATTTTATTGGTTTTAGTGGGGGTGTGCCATCAAGCATTGTGAAAAACAACAAAGAAATTGCACTTAACTATGCCCTCATTGATTTTGACAAGACTAAAACATTGGCTGGGTTGGAGAAGGCTGTCCAACAAAACCATCTACCTAACAGCACTGCAAATTACAATTGATTGGCTGGACGCATACAGTTACAATAGTATTGCTACTGTGAATTTATAATTGCCAGTTGGATCAGTGATAAAGCATATATTACACAAAATACATGGTTTTTTGTTGACATTTAGCTTTGAGAACGCTCCTCTCGACGCATTCGAATCCTGCGGTTTTGGAACCAGACTTTCACCTGCAACAATAATGGATTTTGTTAGCTCTAGCTTTTAATGCTTCCATTAGGGAACTCATTTACTTTAAAGGACCATGCAACTTGATAAGCACAGCAATCTGCGAAATTTCAATTCGCGCGGGAGCTTTCTAATTTGGTCAATAATGTTTTCAAATTATTTTTTGTTTGCCTTTAAAATTTGTTCAAAATTTTGAACCATCCACTAGTCGAGCCCAACGCTTCGCGGCCAAACATACCTAATTACTAGGGTTTTGCGCCCAAAGTGGTCAAAAAATATTTTTCCAAAAACATCCTAGCGCCACTCAAAAAAACCTAAAAAATCACGTTTCGGGGTGTTTCATGAGATGGTGCTATTCGACAATTATTCCCTTTTTTTCTTTTGGTCCTTCATTCTCCGTGCTTAAAACAAGTCAAAAAAATAAACTTGGAAAAATTGTAAAAAAGTTGCAAAAAATCCAAAAAATCGGTGGCCCCTGAAGTAAAAAAAGTTTTGCATTTTAGCCCTAGCTTCAGCCTCTAGTGATTTGTGGTACGGCTAGATGTATAGCACCCGGCACCCGGACATTTTCCATTAAAATGGAATTTGTCGCACAGAGGAAAGTTTTGATAGCCAACTTTTTGATTACACATCTAGCTAATTTTTCGGGACCCGTTCCTCTCGGTAATGTCTACTGGTCCCGAAAAAATTAGCTCGATGCGTAATCAAAAGTGGTCTAACAAAACTTTCCTCCAGGCCATAAATTCCATTTTCAATGGAAAATGTGCGGCAGTGTAAATTAATGCCCACAATTATTTCGTGGTAAATCTAGAGCATAGGCTAAAATCTAACGCTGAAATTATTTGTGCCCCAGTAAAAAATCTCATGGAGTAAACTTTTTAATAAGAAAACATACTTGAACTTCCTTAAGCCCCAAAAGTTTTGCTAAGCACTTTCGTTGTTGCCCTACACAATATTGCTGAGTTTGGAACTGGGTCTAAATGAAATGTAAAGTCCAGATGTAAGAATTACCGGTATGTGTCATAACTCTTCGCGTTATTTTCCAATTTTTTAGTCGGAATCGATTTTTTTCTTTTTCGCATATTTCTTCATGAAATTCTTCATTTTTCATTGAAATGTGACTTGTGTTCAAATTAAGCATGTTTTAGATGTCTCGAGGCCAATGAATTAAGCCAGAAATCAGCAACCATTCAAGGGTAGTGTTAAAGGGATTAACAGGAAAGATGGGGAAATTGTTTTGATGAATGATAGTTGCTGTTATGAAATATGTTATGCGTTGCCTTGAATGAAGATTTCACTGTTATTTGGAAATGATTTTCTATGAAAGAAATATGCGAAAAAGAAAAAATCGATTCTGACTAAAAATTTGAAAAAACGCGAAGAGTTATGACACATACTGGTATTTGCACAATTACGAAGAGAGTCCATAAATATTTGATAATCGTAGTGCCGCAAATTTCTATAATTTTAAAACGATTAGGTTGTCCAGAAAATCCTTAAATCCCCCAAATACGATCTAAATTTAAGTTTTTCAAGAGCACCTTTAGCTCACTTTGTTGACCAGATCCGCGGGATCTCAACGAGTAGTCATTTATAATTATTCGCTGAAAAAATGATAAATAATTAATAGAAAAACCCATGTTCCGAAAATTTTCGAATAATCCAATGAGGCTAATTTTATTCGATTTCTGCCTCCTGCACGAAATCGCCCGAACCGCTTTTGAACACTGGTCTTGCCAACAGCAAGGCGCCCATATGCGGCATCAGGGTCGAAAAATCCATTATTGTAAGACCGAGTCCATCATTGCAGGCTGGATTGAGATTATTTCAATAATAACTAATTACTGCTCGTTGAGATCCTCCGACTATCTTCAGACAAAATGAGCTATAAGTTGCTCACCCTTTTAGTTCTCATTTAGTTCGGTGGGCACATTTCACAATTTTTCGTAAATCATGTCCAAGTATCTCCTGACTAATTTTTATACGATAAAGACGTTGTTTCTAACCTTTTTACATAAAAAACAAGTTTCGGCAAAAAATTGACTAAAATTTGACTTTTTGACTTGAGGAACTACAGTAAATAAAGGTTTTGGTCAAATTAAAAAATGATTTTTTATGTAAGAAAGTGTCAGAAAACAACGTTCTTATTATAACTTAGAAGATTTCAACTATTTAGGAGACATTCAGACTTGGTTTGCGAATAATTTTGAAATACACTCCTCCCCCATTAACTAAGTTCCGCTGAAAAAAAACTTTCCCGCAGCAAAAAAGTTAAAGCAAAGCCCCTATTCAAAGCAAATTAAAAAACAACAGGGGGGACCAAGGCAAATTTTGGCAACCGCTTCTGCGATAGAACCGTTCCGCTTATCCAAAAGCATATGCAGAGTCTGAATATAAGCTTTCCGTTCAACCTAATATATAGCACACCGCTGTATTGCAAAATGGCAAATCCCAATTTCTGGCCACAAACCTCTAGCAACTCCAATTGCCATGTATGGAAGGCAGTGCGCACTCGCTTTTTGCCACTTTTGTTCGGCATCTTTAAATTGGAACCAGATGGTGAAGTGGATGAACAGAAGTTGACCGTAGTAGTGAACAAGGGGAAATTTGGTGAAGACATGCGCTCACAGTTGACTTGAATGTTTGGTGGTGAGGTAGAATGGTACTAATAAATGTGTGATCCTCCTCATAGTGTAATTATTGTGTTATTCTTTTGTAAATGGAGGCTGGCTAATATGTTCTTGTGTCACCAATTTGAGAAGATGATGGATTTATTTGATTGCATGTTTCACCCTCATAGCTTCCCTTTGTGTTCAACTGTTTTATTTGTCATTTATTGATTCGATTGCGCCCTGTCCACAAGCAATCCTCTCTTGTAAATAAACTTAGTGAATTTAGAATAAAAATATTTCCAGTAAACCGTAGCATTTATTCCTGGTTAATAAGACGCGCTGGATAATGCGACGCTCTAAAGTCGGCCCTGGCAAGCTTTTTATTTCGGTTTCTGCTGTCAATTTAGTAACTTATGATTGTGAATTTATGATTAAGGTGATTTGGCGCTACTGCAGAATCGGTTGCAAAAAAGTGCTTGGTCCCCCCTGTTGTTTTTTTTTGTGAAAAACAGCTTGGTCCCCCCTGTTGTTTTCAAAAATATTTTTTTGAAATTTTTTATTGAAATTTTTATTTTCTTTTTTTTTTGAAAACAACAGGGGGGACTAAGCACTTTTTTGCAACCGATTCTGCAGTAGAGCCGGTGATTTTCGACCTTAGAATTCACTTAAATAAGCAATTAAAGAACAAAACGACTGATTTTAGACTCTACTTTTTAGAATATGAAAAAAACCGATCAGTATACCTATTGATAGTTGTTAATTAATCAAAAATACATTTAAAACTGATAAATGGATGCTTAACCTAAATATCACGAAACCTTGACACAAACTTTTTTTTCAAATGGTCCAAAGCCTACATACCCACCTAACAACCTAATTAGAAGCCATCAGGAAAAAAATTAATGTTACCACCATGATTCGTACCTTCAAACCGTTAAAATAACACGCCTTGGTCCCCCAAGGCAATTTAAAATTTACCCCAAAATGCCTTGGTCCCCCCAGTGGTTTTTGCAACTTGCAAACGGGGGTTTTCACTAATTTTTACACTAAATAAAAAAAAGCGCTCTGTTACGCTCCTTGTCTCAGCCATAGCTGTCGATTAAAACAAAGATTGTGGAAAAATAATAATGATACTAATTTTTTGTTTTTTACGCAGTCAAAATCAATATTCGAAGCTCAAGCGCAGGTTCAAGCTCAGCAAAAATCAGCTTCTTCTCCAATCTCTCAAAGAAATGTTTCAAGCCTTGGGTAGTGGTGCCAATCTAAATCCTCAAGTCGACATCAATGCCTTTAATGGCTCGGCAAACAGAACTCTTGAATTGGTCTCTTCCCTCTCAGCTTGAATGGAAATGTTCGTCTACAATCCGGTAGAAGATGACACGTTGCTCGCTATTCAGTCCTCATTGAAAAAGATGGTACTTCTCTCCCGGATAAATCAAAGGTCAGACTTTTAATTGGAAAACTATCCGAGTGCGATTTTAGGAAATACGCCGATGCAGTTCGTCCGAAAGGTGCCTATGAAAAGCCATATCAAGAAGTGGTGGCTATTCGTAAATCTCTTTGCTACAACTTGCTCTCTCGTCATCCGCCGCTACGAAGCGCTCAAACAAATGCAAGTGGGTGGTCAAAATCACATATCCTTCTAAACTCAAATCAACGCTTCTGTGGAACTGGCCAAGCTCAGTGCTATGGATGAAGAAGATCACAAGTGCCTCATTCTCGAATGCAAGATCAGTGTGGTCAGCGTGCCAGCTGCATCCAACTCATGGAAAGAGCAGAAGCAGAAAGCAAAAAGATCACTCTCAATCAACTGGTGGAAGAATGCAAGAAGCAATCCATGTTCAATTCCGATCTGGATCAATTCTCGAAGCAAATAGAGTCAAATCAATTCTCCGCTGCTCCTGCTCAAATTTCAAGAAGGAAAGATGCAAAATTTTACCCTCAGCCAGCTCCGAATGCTTTCCGCTCTCAACGGGGTGACGGGGGGGGGACGGTTTTTTTACTTTTTTGAAAATCATGTTTAGATTGAAGTTTTTCAGTTCTTCCATTGTCGTATAAATCATTTGTGTACAACTAATTTTTTAATATAAATGAATAAATACTCTAAACAGATGGAATTTGAACAAAGTTTTGTTAACTGGGGCCTACCGCTAAAAAACATTGGTCTACATGTTTCTTATGCATCCAGAGTCACTTTCGAGTGATTTGTGTGTAAGGTATGTGGGTGTGTGCATCTCAACTCCAAGCCCCCTCCATACATCCATAGTCACTTTCGAGTGATTTGTGTCTAAGGTATGTGGGTGTGTGCATCTCAACCCAAGCCCCTCCATGCATCCAGAGTCACTTTCGAGTGAATTGTGTCTAAGGTATGTGGGTGTGTGCATCTCAACTCCCAGCCCCATCCATGCATCCAGAGTCACTTTCGAGTGATTTGTGTGTAAGGTATGTGGGTGTGTGCATCTCAACTCCAAGCCCCTCCATGCATCCATAGTCACTTTCTAGTGATTTGTGTGTAAGGTATGTGGGTGTGTGCATCTCAACTCCAAGCCCCCTCCATGCATCCACAGTCACTTTCTAGTGATTTGTGTCTAAGGTATGTGGGTGTGTGCATCTCAACTCAAGCCCTCCATACATCCATAGTCACTTTCAGTGATTTGAGTCTAAGGTATGTGGGTGTGTGCATCTCAACTCAAGCCCCTCCATGCATCCAGAGTCACTTTCGAGTGATTTGAGTCTAAGGTATGTGGGTGTGTGCATCTCAACTCCAAGCCCCTCCATGCATCCAGAGTCACTTTCGAGTGATTTGAGTCTAAGGTATGTGGGTGTGTGCATCTCAACTCCAAGCCCCTCCATGCATCCAGAGTCACTTTCGAGTGATTTGTGTCTAAGGTATGTGGGTGTGTGCATCTCAACTCCAAGCCCCTCCATGCATCCAGAGTCACTTTCAGTGATTTGTGTCTAAGGTATGTGGGTGTGTGCATCTCAACTCCAAGCCCCTCCATGCATCCAGAGTCACTTTCTAGTGATTTGTGTCTAAGGTATGTGGGTGTGTGCATCTCAACTCCAAGCCCCTCCATGCATCCAGAGTCACTTTCGAGTGATTTGAGTCTAAGGTATGTGGGTGTGTGCATCTCAACTCCAAGCCCCTCCATGCATCCAGAGTCACTTTCGAGTGATTTGTGTCTAAGGTATGTGGGTGTGTGCATCTCAACTCCAAGCCCCTCCATGCATCCAGAGTCACTTTCGAGTGATTTGTGTCTAAGGTATGTGGGTGTGTGCATCTCAACTCCAAGCCCTCCATGCATCCAGAGTCACTTTCAGTGATTTGTGTCTAAGGTATGTGGGTGTGTGCATCTCAACTCAAGCCCCTCCATGCATCCAGAGTCACTTTCGAGTGATTTGAGTCTAAGGTATGTGGGTGTGTGCATCTCAACTCCAAGCCCCATCCATGCATCCAGAGTCACTTTCGAGTGATTTGTGTGTAAGGTATGTGGGTGTGTGCATCTCAACTCCAAGCCCTCCATGCATCCAGAGTCACTTTCTAGTGATTTGTGTGTAAGGTATGTGGGTGTGTGCATCTCAACTCCAAGCCCCTCCATGCATCCAGAGTCACTTTCGAGTGATTTGTGTCTAAGGTATGGGTGTGTGCATCTCAACTCAAGCCCCTCCATGCATCCAGAGTCACTTTCGAGTGATTTGTGTCTAAGGTATGTGGGTGTGTGCATCTCAACTCAAGCCCTCCATGCATCCAGAGTCACTTTCGAGTGATTTGTGTCTAAGGTATGTGGGTGTGTGCATCTCAACTCCAAGCCCCTCCATGCATCCAGAGTCACTTTCGAGTGATTTGTGTCTAAGGTATGTGGGTGTGTGCATCTCAACCAAGCCCCTCCATGCATCCAGAGTCACTTTCGAGTGATTTGTGTCTAAGGTATGTGGTGTGTGCATCTCAACTCCAAGCCCCTCCATGCATCCAGAGTCACTTTCTAGTGATTTGTGTCTAAGGTATGTGTGTGCATCTCAACTCAAGCCCTCCATGCATCCAGAGTCACTTTCGAGTGATTTGTGTCTAAGGTATGTGGGTGTGTGCATCTCAACTCAAGCCCCTCCATGCATCCAGAGTCACTTTCTAGTGATTTGTGTCTAAGGTATGTGGGTGTGTGCATCTCAACTCCAAGCCCTCCATGCATCCACAGTCACTTTCGAGTGATTTGTGTCTAAGGTATGTGGGTGTGCATCTCAACTCCAAGCCCTCCATACATCCATAGTCACTTTCAGTGAATTGTGTCTAAGGTATGTGGGTGTGTGCATCTCAACTCCAAGCCCCTCCATACATCCATAGTCACTTTCGAGTGAATTGTGTCTAAGGTATGTGGGTGTGTGCATCTCAACTCCAAGCAACCCCCCTGCGCCCCGAAGGGGTGGTTAGAGATGCGCGCACTCACTTACCTTAGACATGATTCCGAGCTTGACTCATGATCAAAATGCACAAAGAGACTCTTTTTGCCATGCCCTAGTGACCAAAACAGGGTAAAATACCTTAATATAGAGTGACTTACCTTTGTCCCAATGCAAAAAGTCAAATTTTGGTCAATTTTTTTGTCGAAAATGAGTTTCCACCGCATCTAACTCCGGTTAGGGAACGTCCATAAATTATGTCACGCTGACAGGGGGGTGGGGGGGTCCCAGCCCAATCTGACAAAATCTGACAGAGGGGGGTGGGGGGTAAATGGTCTTTTTTCTGACAGGAATGTCAGATTTCACAGAAAATTTTCTTGAATAGTTTAAATCAGTTTTGAAAATTTTGACCTAATTTTTTGTGTATTTGTTTATCTGTTTTGCACGTTATATAAAAATAAATGTATTTATTGCAAAATAAGATTAAAACATATAGTCCATATTTTATTATGGCTCATATTTTAAGTTTTCCATTTCTAATTCTTGATAGTTTTCTTGAAGGGCTCGCACTTGCCTCATTTCCTCAGCCAAATCTACTTCGTCTTCAATGACGGTTTCTTCAGGATCCTGGAAATCCATTTCAAATTCTTGGCAAGCCTTTTCATGTGCATTTTTCCGTTTGACGCTAGACATATAAAGCCGACAATGCTTACACATCATTTTCTCGTACTTGTCTTTCATAGTTGGGCAGTACTGATCAAAGCAAATGGGTTCAGAAAAGCAGCTGCTGAGTGCGAGTCTGTCTGCCAAATCTCCAAATTCAGGTTTTTCATCACCCTCTTCAGCTACTCTTGGTCCTCTTGCGTCAAAAACTTATGGGATAGGCGCAGGGAGAAATGATGGTAGGAAATTTGGAAGTTTTGCACATCGGTAACCTCCACAGCACCAGTCTTTTCCGCATTTTCGGATCTCTATCTAAATATGGTAATAGTTGATACATAGACTAGACGTAACTTTTACAGATCTTGTCAAGAAAAAGCTGGATGCTGAACAAAGAGCTGTTAAAGAATTCAAAATAAAGCTGGGTAAAATATGCTTAAAGCTGCGCTAGTCTATATATTTTTAACAAATCACAGGTGCTATTAAAAATCAGACCTACTGCTACATCCAACAAAGTCGAACCCGCCGCAGCCTTTATTCTGTAGCTACAACTGCCCTGCCAGTGGTTTCCACTTTTCTAAAGAAAGCTTTGATTGCATTTGGAATATATCAGATTGGGGACCCAATACTTGACCGCTTTTTTGGTCCCGCGAGCCCTCCTCCTATGGATTTTAATGCCTTATCAAAAGCATTGATTGAAATGATCCAGCAGTTAACTCCTCCTCCTCCGCCACCCCGTTCCTGCAGCCACACTTCCTCCTGCTCCTGCCAGCAACTATAATATAAAAATACCTTTTGAAAACAAGTTTGTGAATTTTCTGAATGATTGTTGAGTTCTTAGATTATTAAACATTATATACAATGTGAAATTTGGAAGTCTAAAGTTGTGTCAGAAAACTGTCAGATTTTAATAAGGGGGGGGTTCCGGCCCATTCTGACATCTTCTGACAGGGGGGTTGGGGGTCCCCAAAACCGGGCTGTCAGTCTGACATAATTTATGGACGTTCCCTTAAGAAAACCAGGAAGAATACCTTTATATAAGGTGGTTTACCTTGGTCCCCCAAGGCAAAACCTCCTATTTTGGCCAAAAAATTTTTTTTTTGAAAAATCAATTTTTTATGTGGAAAAGTGACAGAAATTATCCTTTTTATTGTTTAAGCATATAAAAATTACTTAGACGACGTTTAAAAATGATTTTCAAAGCAGTAAAAAAAACCCGCAAACTCTTGGGCATGGTCAAACTCAATGTGAAATTCAAGAATGAAAGGCGGCCTCCTACCCGATAATAAACTCTGCACGCATTCTTCCAGGCAAACTCAATGTGGCACTGTCATCTCCGAAGACGCTCTCAATTGATGCTTTCAGTCTTTCAGCCGCTTTAAGGCAACTAAATCAATCGGAAACAAAAGTGATTGCTCTAAGCTCTTTATTGGATGTTCATCAAGCTGTGGAAGAAACTCTGGTTAATCATCCTTCGCCGAACATGCTCTGCTCATACAGAACTCTTCCGAAGAAAAATCAAGACTCAAACTTTTCAACTCATTCTGAAGAAGGGAGAGGGAAGGAAGACAACTCATCAGCCAAACAGCTTCGAACTCAAATGGATCGTCCTCAAGTTGGTATCTCTACTCATATCCCGCAGTTTCTCGTCAATCAATCTCTGCCGCGCTCTTCTGTAGCTTAAGTGCTGCGTAAATTGCATATTTATTTCGAGAGGCCTATGGTAGCTATTGAGATGAAGAATTGCCAAAGTCAAGAAGCGCAAGGCGTATTCAACCGAGTGGAAACTGGAGGTTGTAAAGCACGCAAAATCAATCTTCGTCCATTCGGCCATCAAGAAGTTCAATGTGGATCGAGCAACTTCAGGGATTTTATCAAAAATGAAATTCTCTTTCGCAGATCAAGTAAAATATTTCGCTTGCTTTCTTCGATTCACACTAATTTTTAAGGCAATCCAAGAGCCCCCCTCTGAGGTTGATTAAAAAATAAAGGCCCCCGGGGGCTCTATTAGAACATCTACGGTAACCGCTTTTCGAGTGTGCAGTTGTAGAATTTTCTTTTGTTGAATTATACGGTTTTTGAGTTTTCCGATTGTCGAGTAAAGCCGCCGGAAAATCTGTTACAAAAAGTAAGTTTGTGACAAAGAAAAGTGAATTTATGACAAAAAAGTTTTGCCCTCTAAAAAACCACAAGGTTTCCGAAATTCTCTAATTTTGTCCTAAAAAAGAAGCTGACCTCATTTAACAGCACCTCTTAGGTGCCGGTTAATCGAGGTCTGCTGTCATTACGGCAAAATCATAGAATTAAAAGGAAAACGAAAAACTGCAATTCTTGCGGTTCTCTACACTAAACTGAAGAATTACATTTTGCAAAACTTTTCAAAAATTCAAGTAGAAAAGTGTCAAACCCTAGGCGGTCTGATTCGTTGTTAATAGCTGTTCACTTTTGCTATTATAAAAATCTCGCTCTGAAAATAAAATTTTATTATGCATGATCGAGATAGGAGCGTGTGTATGTGCATGACGAGCAGACAAACTATTGTTGTATAGCCAGACAAGCACTGCTGTCTTTTCCCTGTGTCTGGAAATATGATTACCCTTTTTTGTTCTACACTCAGTCTTCACTAAACTAGTCTAGTTTACCGGTATTTTGCGCAATATTATTAATTTTAAAAAAAATGTCTTGTTGTATTTCTAATTTTTGTTGCTGTTGTCATCCCCCAAAGGTTGCTGATTTACAAAAGAAAGGTAAGTTATTGGAAGAAATCCGCAATTAACTGTGCCTAAATGATTTCTTTGTGAACGGGTTGATGAAGTAGCGTATTTCTCTTGATTGGAGCCGGTTCAGAATTGGTGTCGGGTCCTAATAAGTGCCCCTTGCCTCACAGTGTGTCAAAATTCAAAAGTCGCAAACTCGCTGTGGCATTCGCAATTTGATTTTTTCTTATTTTTCTGTGAAAAATTGTCGTTTTTTTTTAATTATCACTTTTTATATGATTTATTAGATAAAATGGTTCTTATCCTTTATCCCGACCCCACCCTAATTTAAAAGGGCACCGGGATACTGGAAAATAGCCTAAAAGTATGGAAATTGAACAAATTTTTGTCAGCTTGGTCCTACTGCACAAAGAAACTCTGGTATGCATGCATGTTTTATGCCGCCAAAAAGGCGAATCAACTTATCCACTATACATAAAACAATAAGGTTTTAAGTCTAAAAAAAAGTCGTCAGGCCGCTATTCCGCTCCTATCGACCTGAAATTTTCAGCGAAGCAATAAAAACTATATTCCGACCTAGGAAAAATATGAAAAAAATTTTAGGCGGAAAATAGAAAATTTTTTCAGATTGGTCAAATTTAAAATTGTGCCGAAAATAAGTTTTTCGGCATATTTTTGTCCCTAGCGGGATTTTTTTGGCTGAATGTGGTTTTGGGCACTCGATGAGGTTCGATCTCCAGAATCTCAGCTATCGAATGGTATTTTATGTGTAAATTTGAGGTATAGCCGAAATGGCTGTGGCTGTGGCTAAAGAAAGCAAATTGTGCCGAAAATTGAAATTTTTCAAATTTTTTTCCAAAAATGTTTTTTTAAAATGCCATTTTAAGCACATTTTTGGCTGAAAAATGGCAATTTGATCGAAACCTGCGTAGCAGGTCCCAACCAAATTTCAAGGGCTTCAAAACGGTGTAAAGTTTTTAAAATTAAGAATGTGTGAAAATTGAGAAAAACCAAGGTTTTGGTTTGAACACAGGATTTTTGGTCCTATTTGGCCAGTTTGAATTCGATTCAAACTTTTTTTCGCGCCAAAACCCTCAATTTTTTTAATTCAAAAACAAACTATGCTATCATATGCAAAATTGTATGGGGAATCGGGTTTGATAAGACCAAAATGGTAATTTCACCAGCCAAATCCCCAAAACCTGGGGTAGGTACCACCTGGCCAGGTGGATATCCACCTGGAGCACCTGAAAAAAAAATTTTTTAAATTAAAAAACAAACAATCCTATCATATGCAAAATTGTATGGGGAATCGGGTTTGATAAGACCGAAAATGCGATTTCACCCGCCGAAATCGGCTCACCGGGCTCACTGGGCTCACTGGGTTCACTGGGCTCACTGGGCTCACTGGGCTCACTGGGCTCACTGGGCTCACTGGGCTCACTGGGTTCACAGGGTCCACTGGGCTCACTGGGTTCCCTCGCTACCACTGGGTTCACTGGGCTGACGAACCCAGCGTATACCCGAACAACCAGCGTGTGCCCGAACCACCAGCGGGTACCCAGACAACCAGCGTGTACCAGACAACCAGCGTGTACCCGAACAACCAGCGTGTACCCGAACCACCAGCGGGTACCCAAACCACATCAATACTCCCAACCAGCGAGGGGTACCCGAACAACCAGCGTATACCGAACAACCAGCGTGTACTCAATGAACCACCAGCGGTACCCGAACAACCAGCGTATACCCGAACAACCAACGCGTGCGAGTACCCAACCACAACACCAGCGGGTACCCGAACAACCAGCGTATACCCGAACAACCAGCGTGTACCCGAACCACCAGCGGGTACCCGAACAACCAGCGTATACCCGAACAACCAGCGTATACCCGAACAACCAGCGTGTACCCGAACCACCAGCGGGTACCCAAACCACGTCAATACTCCCGAACCACCAGCGGGTACCCAAACCAAGTGGCTCAGTGGGCTGACTGGGTTCACTGGGCTCACTGGGCTCAGACGGCTCCTATAGAATTAGTAGCTGCGTAGCAGCCTAGATACAGTCAGACGCGCGCAGCGCGTTCAATAACTAAAATTCAAATTTTTTTTCAAAAACTTTTCCTCTATTCACCCTTAATTTCACCGGCTTCCCAGTTTGATCGGGCTCCCTAGTTTGTGTCAAAATAAAAATAAAGTTCAACAATCAAAACTTGGGTGGGGTCGGGATTAAGGATAATAACCGATAAAATTTATCTCAATTTATCTCAAAATTTATCTTTATATCTCAATTTAGACCACATTTCAAAAAAAATCGAAATCGACCCTCAAATTTGGTCATTTTGACCGCTAAGGGGGTACCACGTGGTTATAAAAGCCGAAATTTTGGTTAAAACTTTCCCAAGTGTATTTAAATAAGCTTTAAAGGCAAAAAAAAGCGCAAAAATTGACGATGGACTTGAGAATTTCCAAGTAACTGACCAAAGTCCAGTTGGATTCAACCCCAACCTTAATACTCCACTTGAACTTTTCCCAAGGATCTAGTGGACTCTGCCAAACGTAAATTTGAACTTTTTTTTGACCAAACTTCTTGTAATTCCAATAAAATTGCGTGAACTTTTTTTCTTAATTATTAGCAGAAAGTCTAAGTTATCCAATGGTATGAAAATTTCTGATAAATGATTTTCATTAATCGAAGTCATGAAAAAGAATCAAATAAATGAACAGAAAGTAGTCAAAATCTGTAAAAACAGTTAACAAATCAAACGAAAAACACTTTTTGTCTCGACATGAAAACCACGAGTTTGCACGTTTATGATTTTGACACACTGTGGCTCCTCTCCCTCAAAAAAGGCCAACATTAAGACTAATTATATGGGTACGCAACTAAGGCGACAGCGCGGTGGCAAAGAAATTTGATGTGAATGAAATTTAAATTAGATATTAGATGAAGGAAAAGTGGAAATAAAGTTACGAAATAAAGCTACATTTCGTACTTTTAGATGAGTAAAATTTACAGACAGGCTCTAAATTTAATTTAATTCTTGTTTCAGCCTCCTATAAGTCGTTTGAACAATCGGAGTGCATAGGTAAAGTGCTTATTTTGCTCAATCCGAACAGTGGCTCAGGCTCAGGTTGGCACACCTTTGGGCACTCTCTCAAGCCTTTGTTGCAAAAGAATAAGATTGACTATGAACTCGTGATTACAGGTGGACACATTCTTGTATTTATAGCTCACCACTAATTATTTTAATTTTTGGAATATGCTGGTCATGCATCCCAAGTCCTGGTGGCTCGCAATGACCTTGCCTCCTTCACTGCTCTGGTCATCATCTCGGGTGATGGACTGGTCTTTGAGGTGAGTCAACTATTTTGAATGCATATTAAGAGTCAGCTATATTCAGGCAATCAATGGAGTGCTATCTTCTCCACATCCACATGCCTTCCCTCCCATAGCTATAGTGCCTTGCGGGTCTGGAAATGCCCTTCTTACGTCTGTTCTCCACGCCAGGGGGTATTTTTTCAAATTGTGTTTGTTCACTTGTAATGTAGTCCTTTGCACATAGTCGAGGTCATATTCGGGACAGAGGTCAGAATTGCGGTCGGACAGTTGAAGAAATGACTATTTTTTGGTCAGTCAGCAATAAAAAAAATTATTTTGCGTTGTTTTGGTAATTTTTAAACTTGTAATTTTAATAATTTGTAACTTTTCCAAATTTTAAATTAGGGTTGGGTCATGGCCATATGGCGGAATATGGCCGAGCTATTTCATCATAGTAGGAATGACCGGGCTGTGGCAATATGCTTAAATTTAAAATGGCCAGTCATTTGCTCAACCCTACTTTAGATATAAGATTTTGAAATAGTTATAAATAGTTATGACTTACCGTATTTTCTCTATTACCGTATTCTCTCTAATAGAAACCCCGGGGCTTCTATTTTTCAACCTCCCTCAGAGGGGGGGGACTTCTATTAGAGAGGGGACTTCTAATAGAGAGAGGACTTTTATTTTTTGACTTCAACAGTTCCAGAATATTTCTTTTTTCACTAACACCAATTAAGATTTTTGGCTCGATAACTTGGGTGACCACGAACTTGTAAAGGGAGAGCAATTTTCAGCTATTTTTGGAAATAAGGTAGGCGATGTTTTCGTCGACGTAGTCAGCCAATGTGGATCTGAAGAAGAAGAAGAAGCCGGCCAAGAATCGTTTCGAAAGAATCTTTTCAGAATCTCATTCTCGTTTGTTGTCTAGGAACTGTATTGTGCTTATGACGTAAACCGAATAAACGGTGCCGGATCTTCTGTTAAACTTTACTGAATGTATGGAGCGTAGACAAACAATATTAACAATCATTAGGTGAATGACTGATAATGCCAGCCCAAATACACTCCATACATTCCCAAGAATTACGGTCACATGTAGTTTACATTTGTTTAGTTCTGTCTTAGCTAGCTCAGAGATGTGGCAACGCTGACACGCGCTTCAAATGGAGATAACCCTATCACAAGCCTGAAGAAGTCGCCTGTTCTGATAGAGAGGGTGCTTTTACTAAAGAGAATACGGTAGTCCTCTCCAAATCAACACCACAACCACACCCCCCCCCAGAGATTTGTTTTCACCCTCTGAAAAATAGTGAAATCGTAAATAAAAAATGGCCTTAACTCTGGAATCATAGTAAAAAATGAGGGGGGATTATTGGGCAATTATTAGAAAAATACGGTATTTTTAAAAAATTCGATACTGCTACCGTGGAATTTCATTTCATTTAGCTTAGTTTCCATCAAATCGACCTTGATAGTGCTATAACCCTGGCCACTTCGAACAAAGCAGAACAAATTTCAGAATGACTGTATCGGAGTCGGAATTGTTGGATAAATCAGTGGATGTGGTGTGCTCACCCCTGGCTGTGGCTGTTCCTGTCAATTTGGTTGATATTCAAACGCCTGGGAAAAATTTTGCCTCATTTTTGTCTGTGGGCTGGGGCATCATTGCAGATATTGGTTGGTGGCCGAATTTAAATTGCTGTGGCTATTCAGTACTGTCTTTTTCTGGTTTCAGACATTGAAAGTGAGAGGTTTCGCAAACTATGCGGAGGCCAGCGATTCGTGGTTGGAGCGGTGTGTCGATTGGCAAGCAAGTTTATTTAGCTTTTATTTTTTGAATCATTTGTGTTTCAGACTTGAAAAGTTACTGTGGAAAATTATCCTACTTGAAGGCCCCACCCCGGCAAGAGATAAATCCTCTTGTCAGAGATTGCAAATACTCAACTGTTTACAAAGTAATCACTTTTAATGGCTTTTTTGAGTTTCGAGTCCTTTGAAGAGTTGTGTAAATTTGCAATTTTAGATAAATAACTTTAAGTTTTTTTCTAAATTGTAACACCTCTTTAAAAAAAATTCATAATACAGGCTGGCCTAAGTAATTCACTGAATTTTGAAAAACAATAACTTTTTTCTTGATGCAATTTGGAAGAAGTGTTTTTTTGGGGTGACCATCACCAGTTTTTAAGAAATACAGCCAGTAATTTTAAAAGGCTGTAGCTGAAATGTAGTGACTAATGACTGAAAAATAGCGACAAATTACTTAATTCTGGCGACCAATTTTCGCAAAACTGATTTTTTCAGTCATTTTTTAATTTTTAGTGTTTCCTATAGGCAAATCGGGGTCGTAGAACACAAAACAAAAAGAGACATCTTCCTTGCTGATCATTATATTCCTTGCTAAACCACTCTTTCATAGCTGTCGACTCGCACGCCGTCCAATCCCTTGCGGTTGCATCTGTGATAGTTGTTTTGTTTGCCTATAGAAAACACTAAAAATTGAAAAAAAATGACTGAAAAATTTAGTTTTGTGAAAATTGGTCGCCAGAATTTAGCCATTAGTCGCTAAATTTCAATTTGATCCATTTTTAAAGTAAGGCAGTATGAAAGAGTTGCGAAGTCAGGAAAATTAACTTTATTGGACAAAATCAAAATCGAAGTGGACATCCTGGGTTTTTCGCGTTTATTTTGATTTGAATGATAATTTTTTTTGGTTTCTTAAAAAACACGATTTTCATTTTTATTTTATTTTGAAACACGATTTCCCCTGCGTCCTTCTTGGAGTTTAGCTGATTACCAAGCTGTCTATAGCCTAAACTCATATTTTTGACATTACACACCAAATTAAATTTCCGCTCAAATCAATATAAACGCAAAAAACCATTTTTCGAAAATACGTCAGGTAAGAAAGGGATGCTTCTTTGAAATCACACAAATGGCAGGCACTCTGTACAACTGAAAAAAAATTGAACTTCTTTGGAAAAACATATAAGACTCCAGCTATTTTTTTGCAAAAGATAAACTTCTGTGTTAGGAACTATCTAATTTCAATTTCTAATCTATGCAGACTTTTTAAACATTTTGCAGGCAAACGATTGCTTAGCAACAACCGCCGAACCTCTTTCCGTCTCCAGCAGCAGAGAAACTGAAAATCATCTAGTAAACAGTTCCAGTGGTCCAACACTATCTCTCGACCAGCAAATTCCTGCCAACTGGACAAGTATTGAAGATGAGTTTGTGTTGGTGTATGCGGTCAGTAGTTTGCCAAGTCTAGTTTACACTGAATTGGTTGGTTCAGGTGTACCTGTCACACATCAGCAGCCAGGCCTATTATATGCCAAAAGCCCGGCTGAACGAGCCAACCATCTGGCTGACCTATATTTTGAAGAGTGAATTGCCTTCCAGACTTGCCCTCTACCACTTCCTCAACTCCATGGAGCAGGGAACTCATCTGGATGTCGACTTTTGCCACACTATTCCGGTCACTGCACTGCGTCTGGAGTGCCAGGGAGGCAAGGTAGTGGTGGATGGAGAGCTGATTGAGTGTGCTAGAATTCAAGCAGATGTCTCTACAAAAACATTCAATGTGGTTTCTTTGTGAATTTTGGAATTTACATTTTACCACAGTCACCTATAAATAGTGTTTAATGCTGGTTTTTTGTCGAAGAACATTGTCTACTGTTGAGCCAATCGTGAGTGCACACGAAAATAAATATATGAAAGAATGAGCACTTTGGTTTGAAAAAGAAGACGTGAGGGACAGCCTGTGTGATTGGAAAAACATGTGTACAGTCGACTCTCCCAATGGACGCACCCTCTCGTTAACAAACGTCTGAGCCAATTTTTTTTCGGAACCCAGATATTGTCTGCTTTAAAAACAATTTGTTGCCCATCATTTGGGGCAATGACGCATTTGAAGCGCGACAATGTTCATTTTCCTGGAATTTGTGTGTGTAGTTTCGGTTATTTTTTAGCATCGATTTTTTTAGCGTACATTAATGGTTTACCCCCTAGTTTTGACCTCTGCCGCTCTATTAGAGACTGTTGTTGTATTAGAATTAACACGAGAACGGCCGACAATAATATAATTAAAACCTGCTCAAACAAGCCATCTAAAAATTGTTTTTTTAAGGTTAGATGGCTGATTTGAGTGGATAGAAGTCACTATATTTTTCCAATACATTCATAACTCATTGTTATCCTTGTACTTATTCCATAGCCCTGGATCTGAGCTTTCAGATGTGGTATCGTGAGACTGTTCGAACCTCAGTCTTACAAGTCAACTGCAAAAAACTGCATCAAAAACTGCTTTAATTTTGTGATTTACATACAAAAGAAGCATGGAATAATGGCGATAAAAGATGAAAATAAAATTATTCAAAAAATAGTTTGAAGTAAAACATTTTTCACCACACAAAATCTCAATTATAACACCGTATTCCTGTTCAACGTTGTCTATTGGCGCATTTTTCAGTAAATTGTAAATCATGTTTAAACGACTTCCAAGTAATTTTTTATGCCTAAAACAATAAAAAATTCATTTTCTGACATTTTTCTTCATAAAAGATGGACTTAAAAAAATTGACCAAAATATGACTTTTTGATGGCTTGGAGTTGGGATGCACACACCCACATACCTTAGACACAATTCACTCGAAAGTGACTATGGATGTATGGAGGGGCTTGGAGTTGAGATGCACACACCCACATACCTTAGACACAATTCACTCTGACTGATGGATGGAGGGAGCTTGGAGTTGAGATGCACACACCCACATACCTTAGACACAATTCACTGAAAGTGACTATGGATGTATGGAGGGGCTTGGAGTTGAGATGCACACACCCACATACCTTAGACACAATTCACTCGAAAGTGACTATGGATGTATGGAGGGGCTTGGAGTTGAGATGCACACACCACATACCTTAGACACAATTCACTCGAAAGTGACTATGGATGTATGGAGGGGCTTGGAGTTGAGATGCACACACCCACATACCTTAGACACAATTCACTCGAAAGTGACTATGGATGTATGGAGGGGGCTTGGAGTTGAGATGCACACACCCACATACCTTAGACACAATTCACTCGAAAGTGACTATGGATGTATGGAGGGGCTTGGAGTTGAGATGCACACACCCACATACCTTAGACACAATTCACTCGAAAGTGACTATGGATGTATGGAGGGGCTTGGAGTTGAGATGCACACACCCACATACCTTAGACACAATTCACTCGAAAGTGACTATGGATGTATGGAGGGGCTTGGAGTTGAGATGCACACACCCACATACCTTAGACACAATTCACTCGAAAGTGACTATGGATGTATGGAGGGGGCTTGGAGTTGAGATGCACACACCCACATACCTTAGACACAAATCACTAGAAATCCTAACCTATATAACAAATTCAGACATATATTTATTTTCGCTCCTCGCTAGACATATATGCTCCTCATTTTTCGACTTTAAGCGAAATAAATAGAAATTTATTTGCTTAAAGAAAAAAATAAAGCAGAGCAGCGAGCCAAATACACATTTAGTCACGTGCGCAACCAATTACAACTACAATTTGCCCCACACACATAGCTTATTGGTGTGTTGTCCAATAAAAAAACTGCTTCTTTTGTTGCCAATTTGTCGAAGATGAGGCGAACTAGGTTTCCAGGTAACCACCACCACCAGCTAAAAAACACATTCATTCGCTTTGATGCAGTTTATTGGATGTAGGAACATTGATTTTGTGAGGATAATTTATCTACTTTTTTATCATATATAGTTCTGCCCGCTAATCTGGGAATAAAAATTCGGCAAAAATGCCAGCTAATTTCAAATCGACTTTTCCTTTGAATTTTTGTGTCAATTTCAAAACCTTTTTGCATCATTGTGTAGCCCAGGATCCCAGCTTTCTTATGAGCTATAAAACTTAGAGCTATCAAAATGTAGAGACTTAGGGGTTTGAATGAACTAACCTTTATTTTTCTGTTATTTGTTTCAAACCCCTAAATTTCTACATTTCTGAATACATTCGTTGGAGTTTTATAGCTTGTTGAAAAGCTCAGATCTGGGCTAGACGATAATGCAAAAAATTTAAAAATTAACACGATAATTTAAAGATAAATGCAAATTCAAAATTAGCGGCCACTTTTCACAGATTAGCGGTCAAAATTAAATAGCACCCATGTTTCTTAAATCGCTTTGTACTAGTTGAAAACTTTTCTTTTTTTTTCATAATTTACTTATTTTTAAAATTAGTTTAAGCGTAACTTCTTAGCCAAATTTTTATTGAGTGAAATGCAATGTTTCACAGTCTGAATTTTTTATATTCTTTACTGTGTCGCAAGTGGCCACGACCACCAGCTCGTGAATTGGAAAAAGGGGAATGGAGGGGATATTTGATCCCACTCCCTTTGGATCCACAGGGAATCGCCTTAACCAATAGGTCACCCATCCCCAGGCTGGGAATGCGAAGAATTTTGTAGACATCACTTGCGTCGAAGACGCAACAACAGCACGAAAGCTTATTAAAAGTGAAAATCAAAAGAAAAACCTGGCGGCAAATTGAAAAAAGCAATGATCGTGCGCAGATCATAACGCAATCAATGGTCCAAGGTCTCCATGGAATTGGCAAGATAATAGAAGGAACTGGAAATGACATCTAGCTGAGACCATTATTTCATGGACGTACAATGAAATCAAATGCCTTGTATATCAAATTCCTTATTTAAGATACATTTCGACGCTTTTGGAGGAGGGGAATTGCTAAAAGTTATATTGTACCTCCAATAAATTTTTTAATCATTTAAACAAAAAATGGCCTTCACATTAAGACTGGTATGATAGCATTTGTAAAAAAAAATTATTAATAAAAGTAAATACCGAGCTGAGAATCAAAATTGCAAAAGGGGCCAATTATTTATAAAGTAAGCATCCTTTTAAAGGCAGGGCACATCTACAGGGTGTTTCAAGAAATTCTAACACTTTTAGTGTTATTCCTTTTCTTCCTTTTACTTGAACCCCGGGCTAGATAATCGTTGTACCACTGAAGAATGCTTGCGCGAGAAGGCCTTCTGTTTGGATCACCGAAACGGGTACGGAATTGGCGCCGAACAACACTTGGACTCCCTTGATTGGCAAACAAAACAACACAAGAAGCTTTTTCTTGAGGACTGAAGTGCATCTGAATTGTTTTTTAATTACCCAGTTTTGGTCATTTTCTAGACCACAGGGTGGACCAAGGCAATTTTTGAAAATTTTGGTCAAAAAAAATTTTTAAGCATCATATACCAAAAAAATTGTTAGAGCAAACGGAACCGATCTGCGTTTACAGAATTTCGAAATTGTGTCAATACAAAAAGTTATGGCCGTTTAAAAGTGTTAGAATTTCTTGAAACACCCTGTACTGTCCGTATCTGGTCCTGCACGGAAACCGTTTAAATTCAAATTTAAACACATTTGAAGGTTGCCGGTTCGAATTCCTTTGGTTGCACATTTCATTTTTTCACATTTTTTCGCGAGTTTGATATAAAAATGGTCATCAGGAATCTAATAAAAACATCAGGGCAGGGTCGAAAAAGTAATTTAGCTAAGTTACAGCCAAAACCTAGGTAAAGGATTTTAGGATTTTAAGCCTGTTTTTTGTCCTAAAATCCGTAATTTTTGTTCTTTTTCACTATTTTTATAGCTTTTACTATGATACGTTGCTGCATATTCTCGAAAGAACCCAAGAATTCACCACAAACAAAAGCTGAAGATGATGCTGTGCACACAAGGGTTCTTATCCTTTATCCCGACCCCACCCAAGTTTTGATTGTTGAACTTTATTTTTATTTTGACACAAATAAGTTGATTCGCCTTTTTGGCGGCATAAAACATGTATGCATACCAGAGTTTCTTTGTGCAGTAGGACCGAGCTGACAAAAATTTGTTCAATTTCCATACTTTTAGGCTATTTTCCACGTCCCGGTACTCTTTTAAATTAGGGTGCGGTCGGGATAAAGGATAAGAACTCACACAAGTTACGTTTGCATTAAATCGTAAAATTTAGGCAGTTAGTGACTGTAAATCAAGCCTAGAAATGATTCCAATTAATTCATTGATCATTTTCAGCCTTAACACACCTTGGGTTCAACTCAGTAACTGAAAAAAAATGTGCAACCGGCACTTATGAGGTACACAACCCCTCAGGGTCAAAATTTCAAAATTATTATTTTTCACTCTTTTGTTCATTTTAAGCAAATTTTATTCCTCCAAAATTTTATTTTTCACTCTATTTTCTATTTTTAGTAAATTTTATTACAATGATTTATAGCCAAAGACTCAAATGGACGACCTCAGAGATTTTAACTTACGTCGCTTGTATGAGGTTCTATCGCTTTCTGATGAAGAGTTTATCAAATGGCTGCAGTCAATGGGAATACTTTTTTACAAAGCAATATCTATGCATTTTAATTGAATTGATTGAAATAAAGAAATTTGCTCAAAATGAACAAAAGAGTGAAAAATAATAATTTTGAAATTTTGACCCTGAGGGGGGTTCTGTACCTCACAAGTACCGTGCAACCAAAGGAATTCGAACCGGCAACCTTCAAATGTGTTTAAATTTGAATTTAAACGGTTTCCATGCAGGACCAGATACGGACAGTAGATGTACTCTCCCTTTTAATTCAGCTTTGAATTTTTTTCTGATAATACAGTCAAACCTCGGTTATCCGGCACCTAAAATATACTTCATTTGGCTGAGATTGGCTTATTCTCTGTCAACTGACATTCCAGTTATCCAGCACCTCGTTTATCCGGCACCCTGAGGTCGGTCCCCAGGGGTGCCGGATAACCGAGGTTTGACTGTAGTTCGTTTTCAAATCCCTCGCCAGCAAAATGTTGCGACACTAAATTTTACATTTCGAATTACAAATTTTAGTTGAATCAATTTAAAATCTCGTAATTTGATTTGTCAAAATTATTTGCTGTCCAAGTCCCCCTGTCTCGTTTGCTAATAAAATTGTTTTTTGAATAACTGTTTGAGGAAGATTCTTTTTTGATCGCCTTCCATTGCTTCTTATTGTTTTTGTTGGTTAAAGCAGTAGTAGTAGTCGTAGCAGCGGGGGTAATAACAACTTCCTTTCGGGTGCCACCACTTTTGGCTAATGCTACAAATCCTCCTCTTTTTCGACAACAACAATAATAAAGATATTGACGACAATCGGGGCACTAATTACTCGCTACTACTCCTATTAGCTCTTTTTATGTTAATCCCTACCCCTGGTTGTGTTTTGAAAATTTTGTTGTAAATATTGTTTAGAATTGTTAATTTGAATAAGTAGTGAACACATATAGCTTTTTAAGGTTAGAAAATGGTGGAAGATGGGAGCCCTAATAAGCGAGTCAAAAGAAAGAAAAAGAAAGTGGTGGAAGATACAGAGAACAGCAAGCAGGTGGCACAAATGGTCAGCAAAGTCAATTCCAATAGATTAGCCAGCAGACCTGAAGTAGCTAAGAGGATCCGTGTCTACAGGTAGCCATTGCTTGACGTTATTTGTAAAACATTTTAAATCGGTTTTTCTACATAAAAATAGATATTAAGATTAGTTTTCGTATTTTATAGCCAATTGGGAATGGGGTTGCACAAAAGGTTTTTATATTTCAATAAATAAATGTCTATAGATTGCTAGCTCAGCACAGCTCTCAGACCTATACGATCATCAAGCAAAATAAGCACTATTTAGTCAACAAAATTGATCAGCTATTGCTCAATCAATTTTTTGAGTGCCACTTTATGTACATCTTGATTGCAATCTTAGAGGACCAGGGTTTGGGTTGCATCGGCACTTCTAAAATTAAAATTGGCTGAGAACAGTACTTTTTTACCTACAGACAGAAAGAGGACTTAGGGCGGGATTTCGGGATCGGGATTTTCAGCCGAAAAAATTTTGGGATCGGGATTTTCGCTAAAAAATTTCGGGATTTTGTAAAATAAAGAGAAAAACAAGAAAAATTCACATTTTTTGCCATATTTTCAAACTATTGGTTTTTTAAACACTAAACTAGTCTAAAAAGGCTTACAAAGGAATTTACCACCTGATATGAGAATTTGGCCGTTTTTTATGTTATTTTGGCCGCCAATTTGTTGAAGAAAATTCCGGTGATCCTGCCGTTCTCCGTCACAGTGATGCTCTAGATGATTTCCCAAAAGAAGCACTCGCAAATCACTAACTTCTTCTCGTATGACCGTTGAAGCGCAGTTTTCTTTTGTTAAATTGTTATGGGTGTTCAAATAAACAGTGCTTTTGGTTGAAGGAACGGATTTTAATCTCTCAATGTTGGAATTCTTATCGAACTGTTCATGTAAATCAGTATTTTTGGTAATAGTTATGTGCTTCCTAAGTTATCACTTGATACTCCGTCACTCTCCTAATTTTTTATATACATTCAACTCTCGCTAATCCATCACTATTGATAATCCGTCACCCCACGGCCGGTCCCAAGGAGTGACGGATTATCGAGAGGAGACTGTATCATGAAGATGAAACAATACAAAATGATAAGAGCCAAAATTTAAAAAAAAATAAAGTGATTCAATTATGTACCCTAGGTCTGGTATTGAATTTAGTTATTTTTTTGTTGTAAAGTTGGAGAAAAAGATATTGAGCATTGAGCAGAAAATGGCGACCAATTCTTCAGAAAACGGTCAAATTACGGTCAAACTGTATCTTTTTTATTTTTATGAATAAAAAAACGGTCAAATTCTCAGAATAGATGGTGATTATTCATATGTATTGAAATATGCAGCAAAAATTCTGTATAAATCATACATCAGAAAAAAATTTTTGGTGGTTTTAAGACCATAGAAAGGATAAAAATTGTCGATCGGGATTCAACGAATTTCGGGATCCGGATTTCAGGACGGGATCGGCGGGATTTCAGGACGGGATTTTGGCTCAAAATCTGCTCGGGCGGGATCGGGATCCCGTCCCGTTCCTGTCTCTACTTTTATCTGTATTCACTGTGCTCTTTTGAGTCGTTCAAAATTTTTTAAATTACTCAGAAAAGTATAATTTAATAAAAAAAACGCTGTCCTCCGCCAATTAAAATTTCCGGAAACCGTAACCCTTTAACCATCTCTATTTTCACCTGTTACCTTTAATTTATCGTGTTATTTGTATCAATATACTTCCTATCGAAGCATGTGCCGCGTTAGCTCAGTTGGTCTAGAGCGTCAGGCTTTTACCCCGTCACCTGATGGTCATGGGTTCGACTCCCATACGCGGCTCCACCTTTTTGTAGGTGTTTTAAAATATTTTTAAGGGTTCGTTTTTCTAAAATTCTCCAACTCTGTCATAAAGACTAACGGGTAAAGATAAAAAGTCGTGGATGCCGGTTTATCTAGGGTTGTCCTTGACCACTAATTTTACATAGTGTAGTTTCAATAGTTTTAGGAATGGAGATGCTTACCACAAAGGAATTAATGTAATTTAATTTTAACTGTTTAGTATTTTTCTGATACAATCTCCTAGTTCAGTTTGTGTTAAACATGCGTCAAGAGAATACCATCCATACCATCCTAGATGTAATTAGTGAGAAGATAGGACTAATAAAGGGAGCCAAACGATTGTACACAGTCGATGGCGATCTGATCCGCTCAACTCATGACTTGCTGAACAACAACGTGGGAAATTCAAATAATACAATTGTAAATATAGTTAACGGCCTATTTGAAGGAGTGTGTGGCTTCCTCAGGTCCTTTCCTGCCCTTACCCTACGGCCAATTGGGCACTGGTACACGGCGAGCCAGCTTTTCGGCCACGAATAGACCGAGAAAAGAAGGCACTTCATTTACAATGAATTCAACCCCCAAACAAACCACCTCAATGCCTGCCCCTTCAAGACCATCCAGGAGTCTAGAGCCGAGAAATAGAGCAGCTCGTCAAACCAACCACAATGGTAACACAACTACTAATGGGTACTTGAAAGGAATTGCCTCACCAGCTGGCAGAAAGACCAAAAGAACATCTGCTCTAAGTGGAGAAAGTTCAATGAATAATTTAGGCTTTGCTGGACTAGAGATCCAGGCCAGAACCAAGCCTAAGGAGAAAAAAATTAAAAAAGTGACGTAAGTTGGGAATATTCATATGATAATTGCCAAAACAAATAAATTTAGATCCAGTAGTAAAGAGCCAAGCAAAGAGAAGAAAAAGAAGAAAGGTTGGCATTTCGATTATAATTGTGAATAGGGTTGGCGGGTAACCGACATTTCCGGTTTCGGTCACCCGAACCGAAACCCGAAAACCGGAAAATTTCCGCCTTTTCGGATAAAAAACCGAAAACGGGTACCCGAACCACCAACCCTATCTGTGTACAATATCCAGGCTGGCTCAAAAAACTGCACCATTTTTGGAATTTTCTGAGGACTTTTTGTCAGTTCTGTTTTGGGAAATAGAAAATGAATAGCCAATAGCAAGGATTCCGATTAGATCATTATGGAAAGTAATGATGTGCATTGACAAAACGCAATAGGCTAAAAATGTTAAAAAAACGGCACACATTAGAGTGCCCATTCAATACACGGCAAACTCGGTACTCAGGCCGTACGTTAAATCGGCACTCGACTGCACGTTAAAAAGGGTAAAACATTAATTTTCCCTTGATCCCCGCTGTCTTTCTTTTGCAAAAAATTTTAGGTTTTTTAGGTGAATTTTTTTTTAAATCATACTTTCGAGCCCGTCCTAACATGCGCTAGCTTACCTTGCTAGCAAGTCTCCTCCGTGGTTCTCAAAATAGCTAAAATTGCTAAAAATTCGTTAAAATTATAGTTAATTAGAAAACTAACTATTCGCTAAAAGTTTTAGCGAATTTTTTTAGAGGTTATTCTACCACATTTTGTCACCTGTTAAGCCTAAACCATGTTTCCTAAGCCAAAATTTTGTGGAGAATTGATTTTGATAGATCTACCGTATTTTCTCTAATATACCGACCAGTCGATTTATTTTTCAACCTCCCTCTAGGGGTCGGTTTATTAAAGAGGGTCGCTATATTGTTCAAGATCGTCGCGCAGAAGGCGTGGCGAAAAAAATTCAAACAATTTTATTAGTACAACATAAGCACACAATATACATAGGATGAATAGAACATTCCCCGCCTATTGTCGGAAATCTCCCGCCTGTTTTTGAAATTCACCCGCGTTTTTTCTAAATCTCCCGCCTGTAGTCGGAAATAGGGTTGGGTTAGCGACCGGTGACTTGAAATTCCAGTGACTTACCGGTAAGTCACCGAAATCAGTTATTTATGAATTCCGCAATGATCACCCACCCCAAGAAGAGGGCTGAAAAATAATCTGCTTGGCGTGCTTGATCATCTCCAGATTTCATTCAGTTGAGTAGGCTTTGCGCATTCTGAACTTGACTGATTGCTCATCTTCGCTGCCGGACGCATCATTTTCATAGTTTTCCATAATTTTATCCATTGATTGGTAGTGAATAGATAAAAATTAAGAAAGAACATAATGTACGACAGCTTTTGACAAAGAAAAAGAAAGCATGAAAATGAGACAAAAATGCGCTGAATTTCGAAATTTAAAGGTGAAAAAAAACGCACCATTTAAAATAACGATTTTGTGGATTTTTTGGATTTCTGGGGGTCGGTTTGTTAGAGAGGGTCGGTATATAAGAGAAAAAATTACGGTAAATTTGCTTTTTCGCCCATCTTCACACCGAAATCTGGAGTGGGTACCACTTCGTCAGTTCGAAGTCCACCTGGATAGACCAAGAACCAAAAATTAGTTTTCATTGAAAATGAACCATTTTTATGATCCAAAATTCTGTAGAGAATTGAGTTTGATAGGACCGATTTTGCATTTTTACCCACCTCAACCCCAAAAGCTGGGCTGGGTACCACCTGATCAGGTGGGTATCCACGTGGCTGGACTAAAAAATTAAAACTTTTTAAAATCAAAAATAAACCGTCTTATCATACATAAAATCGTGTGATTAATTAAGTTTAATAAGACTAAAATTGCGATTTCACCAACGCGAAGTCATACACCCAGACCCAAAAATTAGGGGTCATCCAGGTGGATATCCACCTGAAACCCATCTGCGATATGGGATTCGAGTGGGGAAAATCGGAATTTTAAACTTAACAAACCTGATTTCATACACTATTTTACGTATAATAGCAATGTTTGTTTTTTGATTTAATAAAATTTTATTTTTGAGGTCGTCCAGGTGGATATCCACCTGACCAGGTGGTACCCAGCCCAGATTTTGGGGTTGAGGTGGGTAAAAATGCAAAATTGGTCCTATCAAACTCAATTCTCCACAGAATTTTGGATCAGAAAGAATGGGTCATTTTCGATGTAACTAATTTTTGGTTTTTGGGCTATTCAGGTGGATTTCCAACTGACGACGTGGTACCCACTCCAGATTTCGGTGTGGAGATGGGCAAAAATGCAAATTTAAATCTATCAAAAACCAATTCTCCACACAAACATGGTTTAGGCTTAACAGGTGACAAAATGTGGTAGAATAACCGCTAAAAAAATTCGCTAAAACTTTTAGCGAATAGTTAGTTTTCTAATTAACTATAATTTTAACGAATCATTAGCAATTTTAGCTATTTTGACAGCCATGTCTCCTCCTATAAAAATTACAAAAATACACAGTAGGACCCATGCAAAATATGGCAAATGTTTCACACTTTTTTATATGTCAAAAGGGGTTTTTTTTTGGTTCATTTTTTTGGCCAGTCTGTATATTATTCCTAAATTTAGTGAAGTCTGAGGACGTTGAAGTTGTAACCCCCATCACAAGTGGGGGTACAGAAGTTGAGAGCAGTCCACCTGCATCTGTTCCGCCCACCATACAGTCAATGAGCAGAAGTGACTCTGTCAGACGGGAGTCTGACATTTTTCCACTGGAAAGCAGACAGGAAGAAGAGGAACAGGATGAGGTCACCAAAAATGGTAGGGGGCTATTATGTTGAAAACTAAGTTTAATAATTTTACTCTAGAAGAAGCACAAGATGATGAAGAGCTGTTACATGGATACCACGACCCCGAACACCATGCTGCAGATAGTGGTGAAGAAGGTGGTGAGCAGCAAAGGGATGGACAACAACATCGAAGTGCAACACCTGAGGAGGAGCAGCGAAGCCTAACTCCGGCAGACAATCAAGTGGAGGACGAAGATTGGAGTCCTGCGCCTGGCGAAGAAGAAAAACCACTTACTGATTTAGAAGATGTGCCAAAACATGAGGAGATTGATGAGAGGGAGGAAAATTTATCAATCCGCGCCTCCCCCGAAGACTCACATGAAGAAAAAAGTGATGACGACCATCAAGCCGAACATCAAGAAAGCCACAGAGTGCTACACAGCAGCAACGATGGGCAACACCAATGTGTCGAGGACGACCAGCTAGAGCAGCAAAGCGAGCCTATCCACACTGAAACTATTGACGAAATTAACAGTATCGAACATGATCATGCTGCACCACAGAGAAAATCTAGCAAAGTGATCAAGAAAAAGAAGAAATCAGTCACCTCAAAGAAAAGTAATGCATCAAGCAAATGATAAAAAGTACAAATAATTCTGAAACTTTATTTCCTGTGAAAATCAACCCCAAATCAACTATTTTGCAAAGTATTTATTATTATCCTACGACCTTTACTGAATCCACTTTTTAAATTTTGGTTGGCCACCCGAAACCTTTAGAAAAGTAAATTTAAATTTTTCTGTATTTCGAGGAGTGAAAAATAAGCCGGCCTCACGTTTACAGGAAATACAACAACTTGTTTTAAAAGTTATATTTATTCTCGGGTTGTCCTTTAATTGAAAACGTACAGCATGTAAAAAAAGTATTTTCAAGATTTCAATTAATCGACAGCAACACATATGGTACTAGTACTACCGCTTAGCTGTATTTAGCAATGCAAAGCTTATCATAAGTTTTCCAGAATAAATATTTTGGCAGTAAAGTTGTGAACATAGTGTAACGCTGGGTAAAATAATTGTATACATTCATCATACTTAAATAAAAAAATTGTAAATCCATTGCGGCAGGAGCAAACAGGGTGGTCGAAAACTCTTACACACGCCAAAACGAAGTGCGAAACCATAAAATTATCAGGATTCATTCTTTATACTACCAGGGTAATAACTATTTCGACTGATAAGCATATCAAAATAAATTTCGACTTAAAAGCATATCAAAATAAGGAAACGGCGCACAGCAAGCAGATTTAGTTCAGCACACATAGAACATTCAGAAATACATGAGATGATGAATTGAGAATCTAGCGGCTTGCAATAAAGGTTTCGTAGTCATTATTGAATTTCTGAACTTCCTCGGGCTTCAGTAGTTGCTTGTTCTCGGCCCAGTTTATCAGTGCTCGATGTATGTAAAGATATTGAGCGTCAGTCTGCACAGAGCCATGTCGACGAGAGCGCAAGTCTTTGATCACGGCGACCATCGAGAGGGATTCCTTAGCTTCAAGCACTTGTAGAGCCATTTGAAGTCCAACAATTGTTCCAGTCCGACCAATTCCTAAAGAGGTGGAATGAATTAACGAAGTTTAAATGTAAAAACCAACCTGCAGAACAGTGCACGAGGACCGGCTCAACGCTGTGAATTCGTGCTAGCAATCGGAACGGCGCCATCTTTTGCCTTGGCACTCCTCGATCAGGCCATTCATTCCACTTTACATGCTTCAGTTCTAGCGGTTCCACATTTGGCTCATTTGACGACACTTCCAATCGAGAGACTGTAAGCATTTCTTCCTAAATACAGAAATATAAATGATCGAGTACGGATGCAAGTGAGTAACCAACTGCTTGAATCACGTTGAGATTCTTGATAGTCAGTCCGGAGATTGTGCTAATCGACTTGTCCTGCTCTGCCGGCCAATATGCTTCACATTTCTTCCTGCCCTGCTCCATGATTTCGCACAGCATGATAATAGCCTTGCACTTCTCTTGCCACACCAGACGCCAGAAGTCATCGATGGTTGCTTCGATTGGACCTTGAGCGCAGATGAATTGCTTTTCTCCTAAAAAAGAGAAGGATGAATTAGAACAGACAAATTATTCGAAAAAACAAAACCTCGGTACTCGACCCAATTTGCATGGACATAGTCACTTGGATTACTTGGCGGCCACCTGAGAATCACACGTGTCTGGTCACTACAGTAGACATCTTAACAAAAATTTAGCGCTGAAAAATTACAAAACTTCAAAATTACCTTGATAGCGATTCTTTGGTTTGTTAGCATCGTAAGCGAGCTTGAGCGTGGGAGGAGCCTTCGTTTCTTCCTTGATCACGGCGAATTCCTTAGCAAGTCCTTCCACCCCAGTTTCGATAGCTCTTAGGCAGAAAAGTCGCAATTGTTTCTGGGCGTCCGGATCATCGATTGCAGCAGTTTTCTTCACACGACGAGTTGGGCGCTTCTTGACTGGCGTTTTAGTTTCCACTTGCGTTCCATCATCTTCATCTAGGAATTTAAAAAAATTTGTTTGGAAAATCCACAAATAAAGTAAAACAGACTTACCCATAGACACTGTTCTGACTCGTGAATTGCTCCGGTTTTTGCCCTTCCGAGACTGCTTCTTCTTTTTTCCAGCATCCTTCATGTTTGGAGACGAGAGAGATAAAACAGAGAGGAAGCAACGAGCGAATGGCAAGCAGCAAACGAATAATGATTTGATGTTGCGAATTTTCTCTTTATATAGTCTCTAAAAATCAATCCATCGAAAAAATTGTCGTATTCCGAACCTTCGCAAAATGCCTCCAAATGATTTTTTTTCGGTGTTTTAGCTGCTCTAACGCACGTGGAATGTATTTATATGCGGGAAAAACTCATTTTTAACAAAAAAAATTTTTTTTGACCAAAATTTGACTTTTTGCGTTGGGGGACCAAGGTAAGCCACTTTGTATTAAGGTATTTTACCCTGTTTTGGTCACTAGGGCATGGCAAAAAGAGTCTCTTTATGCACTGTTGATCATGAGTCAAGCTCAGAATCATGTCTAAGGTAAGTGGGTGCGCGCTTCGGGGCGCAGGGGGGTTGCTTGGGGTTGAGATGTACACACCCACATACCTTAGATACAAATCACTCGAAAGTGACTCTGGATGCATGAAAAATGTATGCGTACTAGAGTTTCTTCATGCGGTAGGCCCCAGTTAACAAAACTATGTTCAAATTCTATCTTTTCAGAAGTTTCGGAGGTATCCACGTACCCTTTTCTAGTGGTTTACCTTGGTCCCCCAAGGCAAAAAGTCAAATTTTGGTCAAATTTTTTTTTTGTCAAAAATGAGTTTCCCCCGCATAAAAACATGTTTTACGTGCGTTAGAGCAGTTAAATCGCCTTAATAGATCATTTAGAGGCATTTTGCGAGGGTTCGGAATACGAAACTTATACCAATCCATCTTCGTCTTGAGTGGAAAGCAAAAGTCCTGAATCAGGAATTGCGAATTCCGTGGACCAACGTGGCTAGGTTGTAATGAGCTAAATTCTGGTATACCCACAGCACTCGATTCCCGTATACACCCAAACTCTAATTTACTAATTGTATACAAACTCTGTGCAAACTAAAAAAAATTGAAAATGAAAAACAAATAAAACAAACAGTAGAACCATGGTTCTCAAAATGACTGTTTCCGAAAATAGCACTTAACACTCTGCATTTAACACTTAACACATACCTTTTTTTCATATACAGGGTGGCACAACTTTTTTTTACTTTTTGTTTTCGTCATAACTCGTTGTGATTGCAACCTTTTTAATACAACTATATATTCGTTGGAAAGCCCTTGATTTACCATTTCGTTTAAAGAAAAGAGTGGCTCTTTATCTAAAAATGAGCGAAGTTATACCTAGTTTAAATGGAGCTCCATCTTGCATGAACACCAGTTGGTCGAAATTCGGCCATTGCTGGAAAGATAGGATAACATTATCTTGGAGCATGTCCAAATAAATCGCTGAGCATTAACGTTCCCATCAAAGAAGATCGGTCCAACGACACCGTATCAACCAATACCCGCCCACACAGTCACCCTTGCCGAATGAAGGGGGTTCCTCGGCGTACCAATGTGTATTATGCTCGGTATACGGCATCTAAAATCATGAAATTTTGATGAGTTAAACTTAGGGTTGCTGAATGGTCATTTATTAACATTTGACCGTCAAGGGAATTTTGGTCAAATAATAATTTTGAATTTTATGATCTTCCAACGAAATATTGTTGCACATTGAGTTCTGATTCAAAGCAGTTCATGTCATTTAATGTTCCGTCAGTCACTATTCCTTCACTTTCAGTAGAGATGTCAGCCACAAGCATGCCACCAGCGGGTACACCAACCACAAAGATGCACCCCGAACTACCAGCGAGTACCCCGAACCACGTGGATACACCCGAACCACCAGCGGGTACCGCGATCTACGTGGATACACCCGAACCCCCTTCCCCCTCTCATTTTTGAGATAAAGAGCCACTCTTTTCTTTAAACGAAATGGTAAATCAAGGGCTTTCCAACGAATATATAGTTGTATTAAAAAGGTTGCAATCACAACGAGTTACGACGAAAACAAAAGGTAAAAAAAAGTTGTGCCACCCTGTATATGAAAAAAAGGTATGTGTTAAGTGTTAAATGCAGAGTGTTAAGTGCTATTTTCGGAAACACTGATTTTGAGAACCATGGTTCTATTGTTTTTTTTTTATTTGTTTTTCATTTTCAAATTTTTTAGTTTGCACAAAGTTTGTATACAATTAGTAAATTAGAGTTTGGGTGTATACCGGAATTGAGTGCTTGGAGTATACCACAATTAAGTACTGGGGGTATACCACAATTGAGTACTGGGGGTATACGGGAATCGAGTACTGGGGTATACCAGAATGTAGCTCATTAAAACCTAGCCATTATATACGTCAGTCCACATGAAGCGTAAAGACCACAATTAACTTAAAAATAAAACGTGTAAAATTGGTGTTTTTGGGGTAACCGGACAAAAACGGTTAAAAGCCGTTTTGAACAAATTTTAAAACGTCTTGCTAACCCACTTTTTAACGACGCATCGAGCTGATTTTTTCAGGACTGTTTTCTCTCACTTATTTTAACAAGTCCTGAAAAAATCAGCTCGATGCGCAGTCAAAAAGTGGGTTAACAAAAAAATTTGTCGCGCGACAAAAACGGTTTTTTTTCCGTTTTTGTCCGGTTGCCGTTTTTGGAGCACAGGGGTGACCAAGGCAAAAAAGTAAAAAAAAAAATATTTTTCGAGAACAATGGATCATATGAAATTCCCAGTCATTCTAAGACTATCTCTGAAAACCGTTTTTCAAAATCGTGTCAGAACAAATAGATATGGTCATTTGAAATCAGGGAAATTTCGTGGTGCATAGACGTTTCACCACCTTTTGGACATTTGTCCAAAAGGTGGTGCACCGATAATTTTGCCTTGGTCCCCTCTGTTGATTTTTTGGAAATTTCTATTCAGTCTAGTTGCGTGAAAAACCGTGCTACAAGACGTATTCCCTCATTTTTTAACGAAAATGCCGCCTCAAAGCTTTTCCAAGTCAATTCGCTGGGCCGGAATGCAGTATCTCTACGTGTCCCAAAATTGTGTTTCAACCACCTTTTGCAACGTTTTAGACACTGAAACGTGTAGAAAACATGTTTTTTGGTGGCGGAAAGGCATTTTCGGAGAAAATATTTTTTTTACAAAAATTTGACATTTTTGTCAAAAACTATTTTTTAACATTTTCAATTAAAAACCAATATATCAAATGGGCCGGATTACGGTATAAGAAGTCCTTCCAAAAACCGGTTTTAACCACTTTTTCGTGTGTTTTAGCATCTTTAACGTACAGAAAACATGTTTTTAGGTGGCGGGAGACCATTTCCGGAAAAAAAATTTTTTGAAAATTTTGACTTTTGGGGGTACCAGGATACCCCTTTTAGGATATTCTACCTGGTGTTTATCACTTAGACTGTGCTAAAAGAGTATCTTTATACATATATTATCAAGAGCGTCGCTCGGATTCATCTCGCAGGTAAGTCTGTGAGCAATATCTGAGACATAAATCACTCGAAAACAGATTCTGGATGCATAAAACAGTATGCAAACCAGAGTTTTCTATGCGGTAGGTCCCAGTTAACAAAACTATGTTCAAACTCTATCTTTTTCGGTCTTTTTAAGGTATCCAGGTTCATTCAGGTGCAGGCACACATTTACAAAGTCAAAATTTTCGAAAAATATTTTTCTCCGAAAATGTATTTCCGCCACCAAACACGTTTCAGTGTCTAAATATATAGTAGGTGTAGGTGCTACTATAGGTGTTATTTTCAGAAGCACTGGCCGTGACGTTACAAATAAAAGGGAAGAAGAACATGAAGTCATCACTAGGGTTGGCGGTTCGGGTACCCATTTTCGCTTTTTTTCTTCGAAAACCATCTTCGAAATCCGTTGCTGAAATGACCGGTCATTTAATAATCCGGTCAAATGACCGGTCATTTGACCGGTCAAATGACAGCAAATGACCAAATATCGGTCATTTTATAGGACCAAGCATTTTTGTATCATGTGATCAATTTGTCAACCATTTCTTCAAAACTTTTGTAATCAAGGTCAATTAAAAGCATCTTTATTCTACATAACAATTCGATAATCAACCAAAATCAAAATATTCTACTTCATCAAAAATTTCCTCTTCAATTTGTGCCTCCTGTTCTTGTTCAGATTCTTCCGCGGCTTTCTCCCCCTGCATATTTCTTGAAAATACCAGCGTTCTCCAGCATCAAGTTGTGTTTGATGAACGTCACTTTAGAGGCTGTGTCGACCTTCATCCTTCAACCGAACAATATACAAACCAAACCACCAAAATAATAAAATCCACAAACCTGTTCCGAAGCTTGGTGTGAATTCCGCCACGACGAGACCAGTTTCTTTCTCTTGGCGCAGCTGAGAGGGGGAAGGGGGGGTTCGGGTGTATCCACGTAGATCGCGGTACCCGCTGGTGGTTCGGGTGTATCCACGTGGTTCGGGGTACTCGCTGGTAGTTCGGGTGCATCTTTGTGGTTGGTGTACCCGCTGGTAGTTCGGGTGTATCCACGTGGTTAGGGTATCCGTTGGTGGTTCAGGTACCCGCTGGTGGCTTGCTTGTGGCTGACATCTCTACTGAAAGTGAAGGAATAGTGACTGACGGAACATTAAATGACATGAACTGCTTTGAATCAAAACTCAATGTGCAACAATATTTCGTTAGAAAATTATTATTTGACCGATTCAAAATTATTATTTGACCGAAATTCCCTTAACGGTCAAATGTTAATAAATGACAGGTCATTTGACCGGTCATTTGACCCAAATGACCGGTCAAATGACTATTCAGCAACCCTAGACACGACCGAAAATCCAATTTAGAAGTCAAAATGAGGGCAGGAGCAGCCTGTGTCAAATCACATTGTGCCACCGCAAATTGTGCCAAATTCAAATTGTGCCAATTCAAATTGTGCCACCGCAAATTGTGCCAAAATCAAATTGTGCCAGCGTAAATTGTGCCACCACAAATTGTGCCGCGATTTTGATACATTTAACAGTAAAAATTATCAAATTTTTATTCTTATGATTTTTCATGTAAAATTATGACATTTTAAGAAAAAATGAAAACGAATCTTCGATACATTATGCTCACAATCTAAAAGTCTCCCTTGATGGCATAGTGAGAAGTGATTCTCCCGACGAGAGTCCTTCGAATACTCTGTCTACGATGCTTCTGGCAGGCGTGTCACGATTGCTTTCAGCTGCTGAGACGGCATTGGAAATCCTCTTCCTGACCTAAACAAGACGACATAGGTGAAATCGCATACAAATAAAATATTTAGCAGAAATCTTACTTCGGAAACTTCATTATCTGGCAAATGCCCGTGATGTCCGTTCTCTTCGACCAGATCTTCTCGATTTCTAGAAGTCGCTGTTCCTCCGCAACTGCCTCTTGTGCATCGCCAAGTCCATTTGCCATCGCTCTTGCGCACTCGACGGAAGCTCATTGAATATCCATTGCAGAACCTCAGCATTTTGCCCCTCTCAGTGTAATACGTTTCTTCCATTGCTAAATGAAAAAGGTGAAAAGAGTACAACAATTAATCGCCATAGTCTAACAATAGCTACAGCAAGAAACATGCGAAAAAGCTGTGAACAAATATGTACAGAAACCACAAACAAAAAACACATCATTTACCAGTGAAATGTATCAAAATCGCGGCATAATTTGCGGTGGCACTATTTGATTTTGGCACAATTTGCGGTGGCACAGTTTGAGTTTGGCACAATTTAAATTGGGCACAGTGTAATTTGGCACAATTTGCGGTGGCACAATTTGAATTTGGCACAATTTGCGGTGGCACAATGTGATTTGACACAGGCTGCTCCTGCCCCAAAATGATTGCCGAAAATAATTGTGTGCGTTTGAAAAGTATTTCGCGCAAATTTTGTGACAATTATTTTTAATTTTTTTATGTCCCCGGGAATTCAAAAAGAAACAATTGCCGTTGCCTTAGGAAAGCATGCTCCTTTAAAGAGTTTCCATTTTATACCAAGCTTGAGTGCTGGGGGTATACCGGAATTGAGTGCTGGGGGTATACCGGAATTGTACCGTTTATTTTGGGAGTTTGGAAGTCAGATGTCTAAATAAAAAGTATTAATATACCTTTTCTTAGGTTATTGCTTCTTAAAAGTCTGAAAAGTAGGAAATTTGACTATTGGAAGCAAGAAAAATATGGTTCAATTTTTAACTTGCTCTGACCTTGCAATGATGATTGATCCTTTTGCAGGAACCGAATAAGTTTGCAAATTTCGATTCGTTCGGTGTTGGCGGCAGCTTCAGCAAGCAATCTTCGTTTGCTGGTAATTCCAAATCTTCGAAGGACGAGGCCAAGCTCTTTATTGGTGGACTGGCTATGGTGACTAACGAATCGTCTCTCAACAACTTCTTCTCGCAGTTTGGACAGGTTGTGGATTGTATTGTGATGCGAAATGATGAGCAGCGTTCCAAGGGTTTTGGCTTCGTGACACTGGCTTCCAAAGATCAGGTTCTATTTCACAATCTAAACGTCTCTAATTAATTATAAAAAAAAATTCCAGCTTGAGGCCGCTCTGTGTGCTCTGCCGCACACTATTGATGGCAAGATAGTTGACTCGAAGGCTGCAATTCCTCGTTCTGCTAACCGCCTTCCCGGTTCGTCTGGCATGCACGATGTCGGTTCCAATCGTCTCTATCTCGTGGGTGTTACTTCTGAGCTTACTGAGAGTCAAATTTCGGATTACTTCGGCAGATTCGGAAGCGTTACCAAGGTTTATTATCTATACTCACTGGTCAAATTTGTAAAGGTTGTTTCAGGTCGATATTGTCAAGGACCGTGAGACTGGTACACCGCGTGGCTTTGCTTTCGTGCATTTTGCTGATAACAGTTCAGTGGAGAAGTGCTTGGCACAGCCTTCTCACAACATCGGAAACAGTCAGTGCTCGGTCCGAAAGGCAGTCAACAAGGAGAATATGCTAAGTTATCAGCAGCAGCAAAGTGGTTTCGTTGCTCGGACTCCAAAGACCCGAGGTGCATTCCGCAGTCAGCCGTATCCTAGTGGAAGGAATACTGGCTACAACAATCAGACTTATGGCTTTCCTGCTGGTGGTGCTTATCCTGGAGGCGCTTATCCTCATGTCAATCCGGCTATGCAGCAATATCCTCATGTCAATCCGGCTATGCAGCATTATCCTCATGTCAATCCGGCTATGCAGCATTATCAGACAGGTTACTTTTTTGGGGTTAACTGTGCGTATTGTTATGTGATTTATCAGGTTACTCAAGTTATGCTGGTTCTCCTGCTGCAGGTCAAATGTGGCCGCCAAGTGGACAACCTTATGGGATGCCTAGCTCCACTCCAGTGCAGCCAATGTCGTCTTGGGGGACTGGTGAAAAAAGTGTTCCAAACGTGAATCAGGCTTCGACTGGGTTTTCGCGAGGTTTAGCTGCTAACACGTCGTCTTCTGCTAATGGAAGTGCAAATCAGCCAAAGAATTTCGAAAACAATCAGTATCGCTTGTAAAGTGATTCGCCCGTCTATCCTCTCGTTTTGTTCTATTTTCGTTAGCCTGCATATTTGTTGGAAATAAAGTTGTATTGGTTTAGAAAGGTGTTGTATGCACACCGACGGTTTTGAATTTTTTTTGTATAAAATTGTAGACTGGTGCGCCGATATCTTATAATTAGGGGAAACAGGCGCCTATCTTTATCGTATTTTGATATTTTAATAAATATTAATCCGTCACATACCCTTTTCCTGGGTACCTCTCCCCCTCCTATCTACCCTTTTACTGGGTGCCCTCTCCTGCCTAACCCTTCCTGACTACTGACTACCCTCTTCCTAATTACCTCTCTCCTGGCTACCCTCCTCCTGTCTACCCCTCCTGGATACCCCCATCTGGGGTCGTATTCTAAATCGCGGATTATTCGCAACTTCGAATTTTTTGAGAAAAAGAAACGCAACTTCGGATTTTTTGGGAATTTTTTAAAAGAATCGGATTTTTTGCGGATTTTTTGGAGAATCGGGTCTTGTCATCGGACAAATATCTTCAGAAGTTATTTTGATTTGGAAAAAAATCCATTCGGGTAACTCAGCCTTAGTTTTAGCAATGACATATTAAAAGTAATGTGTAATACCGGGCCGACCCTCGGTCGGTGAGTAACTGAGATCCTGAGGGACTTAGAAACTTTTTGTAAAGACACTTCAATTTTACGGTTTTGTTCTTAAAAGATAGCTAAGATGTTGAATTTTAGTGTTCCGGAAAGAGATCTGATCTACTTATATTATATCTTACCTAAAAGAGCAGGTAAGCCACCCGAGGGGCGTAAATAATGTAGAAAGAGATCAGACTATGATACACTCACCAGTGTTCTCTAAATTGAGCCAACAAACCGCCATAGCATATGATACCGTAAATGTTCTAATAAACCGACTTCCCTTGCGTTCAAAATCGTGTTCTTGGCATTGTGATTTTGACTCAATTTTTTAAGACTTCTCTCAGGCAAGTTAACCTTCAATCTGTAGCTCATCCTAGTTAGTGCACCTAGCACCACCCTAGTTTATATGCATTTTATTTTTAAGCCATGATTGAGGCGTTGTTTCGAATAAATGACCATGAAACATAATTTTGATGACGAGATTGAGCAAATTATAAATTTTTGAGTAATTTTGTCGCAAAACTCATTTGGGAATCATTAGCACGACCACAGACACCTATACTAAATGCGTAAATTGATCGAGATAACCATCAAGAAATGGTAATAAAAACAGAACTTCTGGTTGAAGGGTAAGGGCTTAGCTATGAAACTGTCAGTGCGTAGGTAATAATTGGGTAATTGAGAATGCGTTGGTGATTGAGAATGGATCGTATTTACGGCATCTCTCAAATTTAGACTTTTTGGAAGTTAAAATGAAGATTCAATGAAAAGTTACATATCAGACCTCTAACACCACATACAACAAGTACTTTTATTGACACTTAGTAAAATTACAATATTCGACACAATAATTTCATACTAATGACGATCATAATTTTACAGAATGAATTGCCTGATATCCATTGGTTGATGGGTCCACTCCGTGCATAGAGCATATTCTTACCTGAAAAGTTTGGTATTACTGTCTAACCAGGATAAGCGCATAACCAATCGACCTCATTAACCATCACTGAGTCAAACTTGAAATCACCGAATTTTCTCAATAAAGCACTGGCATTGATCTTACGGTACTTGAATCCCTTCTAAAATATTTTTTGAACTAACAAGATTGACAAAAAACCGGCAAACTACTTTTGCATTCTTGGTATTGATCAGTCTGAATTATCCAAATGAGAATATTAAAAAGCAGGAGAGCATAAAACCTTACGTCAAATGTAACTTGACATCCTCTGTCTTCCGCTTCTCCGCCAGTCCCGTTTTGTATAGAGCATCATCAATTGCATTTGCTATTTCCTGAAGCCTGAAAAAAATTCGTAGGATCAGGATTTTTTTTTCAAAATATAGCCTACTTATCAGATACAATTTTGGCAAAGACGACATTAGCCTTCGAAGATCCGTTGCCAAAAAAGTCAAGCCCATCGAATTGCACAGGAATCTGGTGTTCATTCTCAAGCATTTCCCTGAAATAGGGAGGTTTGTAGCATTACGAGAAATAAAAAAATACCTGATTTTATTCTGTAACACTCCTTCAACGCACTTCTTTGCAACTTCTTTGTCCTCTTCCGTCGGTAGGCGTAGCACAGAAATTGTCAGATGAAGTTTTTCTACTGGCCTGAACAGCGACTTCTCCTGGCATTGTTCCTGCAATGCAAAAAAGTGCCTAGTAAATACCACTAGAAAAGTTGTTGTGCTTACCGGTATACTTTCATCTGTCCTGATATTTTCAACCAACTCAGTATAAGCTTTTCGGAGGACCTCATTTGATAGCTCCACAGAGACGAAGTGTGTAGGACTAGTAGACTTGCCACTTCCAACACCATTCAGTAGGGACTGTATCTTATTTTTGCACATACGAACGCTGTTGGATGAGTCAGATGAAACTTCTGAATTAAGAAGGTTTAATAAAGCACATCCAATACAGATTCGAACACATTATGAACTAAATAACACACCACCCAGTCAGTTTTCTATGGTCTCCCAATATTATTTTTGGATTTTTAAAATAAATCATATTTAGGGACTAATGGGCTGTACACAATGGATCCGTGTCCGTAAACGCGAGCCGTAAAACGGTTCGTGTATTTACACACAATGGGTCGTATCAGTGTGCGTAAAATGGGCCACAAAGACGGACCGTGAAATGGATTACGACACGGATAAGTTTCCCGTGTTAAGCTGACTGGTTGTTTTACAAAATGCCGTTAAAGTTCTCAATTTAGGACGAAAATCAAGTCTCGGAATCCTGTTGGGTGTTTTCTGTCTCAAATTTCACCTATGATGCTTGTTGACTTGTCGATTGCCAACGTGCATTTAGTTTCCTTTTCCAGATTCTGTATAGTGCTCCCTTTAAAACCGACCAAAGATCCAATTTGCGACGAAGCCACTTGAAAACTGGAAAAAATGCATACACCAAATAATAAAAAAATGTATCCATCCTGACCTTGTGTGATAGCACTTCTTTGCAGAATCATATTTTATAAATACTGTGGTCTCTTTTTCAAGTTCAGCACTTTCTTGTCCACTTTCTTCATTATTCACAGAAGTGCATTCATCCGGCAACTCCTTATTGGCAGATTCTGCAATGATATTTTTGAGTCGACTCACACCATAGTGGTCATCCTCCATAGTGACCAGCTAGATCGGTCTCCAGCATGGCAACTATGGAGAGAGGCGACTGTAGAAAATTTTTGATAGTTTTTACCGATGACAAGATTGCATTCTTCCTGATCTGCATCATCTGTGTCATCTAGAGCGATAATATTTTCAGAGGTGGAAGGAGCACTCAATTGACTAATTTGCTCTAAAGGCACATTACGTCTGAATATTTGACCCTTCAGTTCGTAGACCTAAATTAATTTGTAGCATGGGAAAACAGTATTAATTTTTTAAAAAGCATACTTCAGCATTTAACGGATTCATCGAGAAAATTTTTCGCTGACTAGACAGATGCAGCAATCTTCTGGCAGTGTTGACAAATGTTGACATTTTCAAAGATTATAATTTTACTTTTAAATGTTTGTTTGATCTTTTTTTTTGGCGTTTCGCTGAGTTTTATTTTAAAACTACGAAAATATGTTTATGTTGCTTGACAAAGATTTCTCTTTGAAGAAAAGTATACTGCAGCTTTTGGTAAATGTGGTAATGGTCAGTGGCTGATGTTTCACATCACCCTCTTTTGAACATTTAAACAAATTTCAATTTACCAAAATGTACCATTTACGAATTAAAAAAAAAGACGGTTATTGCTCATTTAGTAACTTACATCGTGACTACTCTTTACTCCAATTAAGAATCAAAAAACTTTTACGAGGTCGGAGTTGGAGTATTTGGAATTGGTAGACAATAGAGATGAAGAATGGGGACCGAGCGAGACCTCGGCCGAGATCTCGGCCGAAAAGCCGAGATTCGCAGAAGTTCAAGATATCTACAGCAAACCAATTTTATTGAACAACATGCAACTTAAATATAAAAGCATATCACAACAAGCATTTTTAATAACAGTAATTGATGATAGGCAAAGCTTTATTCAGGAATATGAGCATTTCGGCGTTCTCTGGAATAAGATTGCTCCTTCTATAGTTGTACACATCTCGGGCTACAGAGAATAATTGCTCACTTGATTGGCTTGTTACTGGGGCTGAGAGATAACGACGCGCAAGTTTAGCAAGAATTGGATAAATTTTTTCATTTGCCTAAGAATAACAGCATAAGACATGTTCAACAAAAGGAATAAAAATACAAATAAAAATAAATAAAAAATACGACGATAAGGGTTTCTTAAGAAATGTTACGAGATGACGCAGAAAAACGATAGAAAATATGACCACTATCCTGCAAATTTTGGTGATCAAAAAGACCAAAAACCGAGACCGAGATTTTAACAAATGACCGAGCCAGATATCGAGACGAGATTTTAAGCCAAAATCGGGCTGAGATGAGACGAGATCTCGTCTCGTCTTCATCTCTAGTAGACACCCTTTACGCCAAAACAATTTCTGATTGACACCTATCTATCTTCCAACATTTTGAAAATACTTTTGGCCTCATTGCCATGTCATGATACATCTTCTTACAGCTTGAAATAGACGATATTGTTTGGGCCATAGGTGTTCTTCACAATTTTTTGACTTGGTGAGAGAATAGACGAATGAGACCTTCAAGTAGGCAGGCCTTGAGGAGGAGTCGGAGTTAGAAAAATTTGGATTCAGCAACAAGTGGGAGTTGTTTTCAAATATTTTGCATCTTGAATCCAAGTCCGTATTCCTGAACGAGCTATTATGCTTTTTTTTGGCATATCATCATATTTCGGCCAGACTGTGTTATTCGGAATCATCCCAAACACCCCAAAATTATGTTTTTTGATGTTGAAAAGTCGAATTTTGGTCACATATTTTTCCGAAAATAGTCATCTGCGCCCTAAAAACACGTTTTCTGCATGTAAAAAGTGCTAAAACATCAAAAACATGTTCTTAGGGTGTTTTACGAGGACTCCAAATAACCCAGTTTAGTCACATTTTGTTTCTGATGAGCAATTTGTGTCAGTCTAAATTATCAGTTTGGGAAACTTATGAAATCTCACTTGTCTCTTGTGAAAATTTTTGTCGAAAGTTGGTTTTTTATGAGAGAAAGCAAATAAAACAAATAACTACTTTGTTTGAGTTTGAGTTCATTTTTTGAACAGTCATAAAGTTTAACGATTACAGCGTAGAACTTCTTTTCTTTGTATTGAAAAAACATAAAACTGTTGTTCTTTTTTATTTCACACAAAAATTCAAATTTTGAGATCAAATGGTGTTGATAACAAATAAAATTTTAATTCCCACCCAGCTATTTTTCTTTAAAGCAAATAATTATTTGCATATTAGCATGGCAAAGTTTTTCATTACTTCAAAAAAAAACTGGCGATAAAGTTGTAATCGGGGTTCAGCTATCAGATTTCTTGTCAAAATTTAAACCGAGCGGGACTGGGGGACTCGGCGGTTCACTCTATTTTCAGTTATTTTTCAGGAATATTTGGAACCTAGAATCAAAATTTTACAGTTTTTTCAATTTTGGAAATTTCCATGACTCTATTTTGAGTGTTCTCTATTATCCATTATGGAACTTATTTAGTTCAAGTTGCGAATTTTATAATTTTTCTAAATCTTGTTGAAAAAACTCTTTTGCGCTAAAAACGATAGCTACTTGGATATGAACCACCCCCCAACCAAAACCAACTTTTTTTTAAAGTGTTTCCAAACACCCTATATCAACCTAAAATCACCTCAGAAGTTCAAAAAAGACATTATTTTTGTGTTCTGGTCAATAAAAAGTTGAGTTTTTGGGCCACCTAAAAGTACCCCTTCGGGGGCGCAGGGGGCTTGGTTGGTTAGAGATGCGCGCACTCACTTACCTTAGACATGATTCCGAGCAAGACTCTTGATCATAAAATGCATATAGAGTCTCTTTTTGCCACGGTCCATGTTGGAAAACAGGGTAAGACAGCCAAAGTATACCAATATTCACCTTATTTAATGCTTTTGCTTAAAAGTGGCTTCTTATGGCTTTATTCCAGGGTTCTCATCGCATTTGAATACATTTGATTTTTAAATTCCAGCATATTTTGTACACAATATTGGCCCACACATTCCGTTTTTATCTATGTTGTCCACATCTCTTGAACTGTTTGCAAAAACTGCAATGTCTCTTTTTGTGTGACCCAAAATCTTTTTATTGTCACCGATTCCTTAAAACCACAGGGGGACCAAGCACTTTTCAATTTTCTTTTCGATCATGGTCTAATACTTTTTTAACGGTGCTTCTACCATGTTTTAAACATTTCAAGCTAAATTTTGTTTTGGAAGATTGAGGTAAGTTAAAATTCAAAATGTGACCTTGGTCCCCTGAGGTATTTTTTATGAAATTTTTTTTTAGCTCGAAATGATTAAAACATGGTAGAAACACCGTTAAAAAGTATTAGACCATTATCGAAAGAAAAAAATTAGAAAGTGCTTGTCTGCCTGTGGTTTTAAAGAATCGGTGACAAAAAAATGTCATCCGGTGACAATAAAAAGTCTTGTCCGATGTTGAAAAACATGATTAAAAAAAGTCATATGGTCGAAAACTCAAAGTGCTTAAAACTCAATTTTTATTATAAAACAGAACTCAAAAATAATGTCTTTTTTGAGCTCCTGAGGTGATTTTAGGTCGATATTGAGTGTTTGGAAACATTTTTGAAAAAAGTTGATTGGGGGTTATATCCAAGTAGGGTCAAATATTGTTTTCTGACTCTTTTTTAAATAAAAAATCAATCATTGAAAAAATTTCAAAAAATTGAAATTTTATGTAGAAAAGTGTCAGAAAATAACGTTTTTATCGTCAAAAGTTACGTAGGGGGCATTAAAACATGATTTAGAAAAATTATGAAATAAGCCGGCTATAGTGAAGAATAGGGTTCCAAAAAACAGCCTGGTCCCCCCTGTTGTTTTTCGTAGAAACTAGTTTGGTCCTATAAATTTTAATAAAAAACAGCTTGGTCCCCCTTGTTCTTTTTACAAATAAAACAACAGGGGGACCAAGCTGTTTTTTGGAACCCTATTCTTCACTAGCGCCGGATGGTGTGTATAAGCCTGTTCAATTAAATAAGTAGCTCATTTTTTTCTATAAAAAGTGTCAAATTTCTAATCGATGGCATCGGCTGCCACCCCTCTCCTGTGCCCTTAGCACCAGCTTCCACCACCGGCCCACAGCCATCATTCATTTTTTGCTGCTTGCCTGCCTATAAAACGGCGCCAATATTTTCTGTTGTATGCATCCCGCCTGATTTGCCGGTTGTGAGAACGGCATATCTGAGAGAAGGGCATTGAACACATCCAACAAATCATCATTTGTATATGTGCAGCTGGTCTAATGTTGTCAAGCTTTGCAACCAGCCGCCCTTCTTTTGTTTTCCAGCAGGAGATGGACTCTTTATGTTTGTAAAAAATGCCGATTTTCGGAAAGTCAAAAGACTGGAGAAATTGATTCGTTTCCGGATTTTGTGGGGTCACCTTTTAGTCAGAAGAAATATTTGCCATAGTTAGGCTAGAAATTTTTCACCAAATAAAAATATATTTAAAAATTTGACATAGAAAATACATCATGGCGGCTTCAGAGGTGTTAGCAACTTCGAGGATTCCTAATTTGATTTGGGGTCTAGAACTTCTGGGCTGCTGTTCAGAGGCCAGAAGTCTGGGGCCAGTTTTTCATCATTTAATCAGAAGTGGCGAAGCAAAATTTTAAGTTTTGATCCTTTTCATATTGTTCGATTCATTACCTACTAGTAAAAAGTCAAGGGATTTTCATAATGACGAAAATTCTTTACCCTAGCATCGTGAACCAGCCATAATTTTTTTTGACCCTAGTATAGAATAACCCCCCCCCCTAAACTTATGCCTTCTGAAACTTAAGTAAAGAGCACCCACATATATGTTCCAGACCCCGGAAAAAGTGTGTAAAACACTTATTAGTCACAACTTCCATACGCTGGCCTACCCCTAAGCCTAAGTAAAGAGCACCCAAGTATATGTTCCAGACCCCGGAAAAAGTGTGTAAAACACTTATTAGTCACAACTTCCATACGCTGGCCTACCCCTAAGCCTAAGTAAAGAGCACCCAAGTATATGTTCCAGACCCCAGAAAAAGTACGTAAAACACTTATTAGTCACAACTTCCATACGCTGGCCTACCCTAAGCCTAAGTAAAGAGCACCCAAATATATGTTCCAGACCCCAGAAAAAGTACGTAAAACACTTATTAGTCACAACTTCCATACGCTGGCCTACCCCTAAGCCTAAGTAAAGAGCACCCAAGTATATGTTCCAGACCCCGGAAAAAGTGTGTAAAACACTTATTAGTCACAACTTCCATACGCTGGCCTACCCCTAAGCCTAAGTAAAGAGCACCCAAGTATATGTTCCAGACCCCGGAAAAAGTGTGTAAAACACTTATTAGTCACAACTTCCATACGCTGGCCTACCCCTAAGCTTAAGGGCTAAGCCTAAACTTGTTGTTCCAAAGGGTAGTTACAACGGTTTGGGGGGTATTCTATACTAGCGCATTTTTCTAAAAATTGACAATTTATAGAATTAAATTCCCGAAAAAGTGCTTCTAATTGATTTTATTAATCAATAAAAATTAAATTTACGGTGCCTAGTCTTTTTTCCACCAAATCGGGATCTTTGTACAACTTCGTTGTGAAATTTTCTATCGCCTTTTGGATACAACAATCGTTTACTCAACCATCTGTGATATCAATTATCAAATTTAAAAAATTGGATTTTTTTATAAATTTAAGGTAATAGTAGAAGACATGTTTGAGCCTGCACTAATGCTCGCCTACTCTTAGCCGAGGAGTCGGTTGTTTTTCCAAAATTCTCAGATCCTTGATTTTCGGTTATAAAAAAGGGTGTCAGTTTATCGATTTCCGTGGGTCTTCACGGCAGAATCGGAGGATCTTGGAAAGAGGTATGGCAAAATCAGAATCGTTGCCATATTTTGAACTAGTCTGGAAAATTCCATTTGTCAAAAAACAAATTCAAAAGTGGGGTGAAAAAGTGTCGGAATTTATGCTGGAATGAAATTGAGGGGTGCAGGCTTATCGAGGTTCAACTTGCAGCAATAAAATGATGCCAAAAAATGCCCGATTTGTTAGGTAGATGCCTTTACACCAACATCTATACTTTCACATTTGCTACTTTCACTTTTGCTCCAGAACATAAACATGATTTGATTTCGAGTCGTGCGATTAAATAACTTGGCATGCAAATCTCATAGAATCTAAGCTTCCGCTCAACTTTCTCCCATCAATCACACAAACAAAAAGGTTGAGTTGTAATTCCATCCACTTATTATTGGCGTAAACAGCAACAACAACAGTCCACCCACATTGCTCATTAAACAAATTGATGGTTGGGCAGATACAGTAAGGGTTTGCACAACCATTTGTTTGGTAAGAGGGGTGCATCATCTCCAATCTTGTCTGCTCCCGCCCAAGAGATGACTATCGCGGTTGGTTTTATTTACTTGTTCGAGAGGTGGTGTATATTACAAGCACCCCAAGCACATATTATTGATCTTATCGAATTCAAATTTCGATTTTCCCAATTATATGTTGTGTAAAATTGCTTGGTTTGAATTTTGACCTGGATTGACAAAAAAAACAATTTTAGTCACATGATATTATTTCCTACAGGGTTCTCTAGAAAACAGAGGCATTTTTTTAACTGTTCGCTTCTTTATTTATTGTTTTATAAAAAAATGAAAGTTTTTTTTGAGGTCATGAAATATACCGTCAAAAATTCTTTTTCTGGTAAATTACCAGTGATTATACCAGTATTTACCTAAAAAAGACCGCTTCACAACCCCCGTTTTTACCGATTTTACCCATAGGATGCTTTTTTCGCGTTGGTCCCTTCTATGTTTTTTGTGATTTTTTTCGCCTTGTCCCATTCTTAGAGACAGAAAAATGCCTGTCTTCGGGGTTACGGGGCGGGGTTTGCTGGAGCGGAGAGGAACCGCTTCCGCTGATGACAGTTTCGTAAAAAGTCCGATTTTCCGAACACAATGTGGCAATAGAAAGGTGTAGAGCGAGAGAATTCACGTAGCTCGTCCGATCTGGCAATGTCAAGCAACGTCGGGCTCTACTAGTAGATGGTTTAATACTTTGAACAAATTCTTAATGTAAAAAGAATAATTCGAAAACATTATTGACCAAATAGGGGTGGTCCCGCACGAATCCAAATTAGGCGAATTGCTGTGCTTATCAGGTTGTACGGTCCTTTAACAATTTTCATGTGCAAATTTATCAGTTTTGAAGCTGCCAATAAGCTTAAAGGATGTCTTTGATTTTGTTGGAAAAATAAAAGAGACTAGGAGATACTTACGCAAATTAAAAAAATATCCACATTTTTTTTCTAGTTGTTGGCTAGTGTAAAAAAGCAGATTACATGGCTACAGTAGCAGTATTAGTTGAGAAAACTGTTTAATTAACGAAGATTAATGAGTTGTGTTGGAGGATGATTAAATGGCCTTTGCCTGCACACAGGAAGGACACACAGCCAGTAGGGAACTGATGAATAAAAGTCCGCAAAAAACAAAATTATCTTTGCAATCGATCTCTCCTTTGCTTTCAGTTTCTGCCTTACTCCTCAGTACAAAAGACTGCCATTGCTATTGGTACTGGTGATGGAATTGGTTGTACTACTCAAATTTTGAATTTATGCAAAACAAAGTTTAATTTTCATTTTCTGTGTACTGCCTTTTGGAAACTTGCCGGTAAAATGTTAAAGTCGCCTAAAAACGCGTCCACAAATATACTTTTGGCTAAAGTTCGGAATCTGTGTTGTGCCCAAAAACGTGTTTTGACCACTTTTTCAGTCGTTTTAGCATAATTAAAGTGTAGAAAAAGAGTTTTTAAGTGGGGCTCCATAATTTTCGGTCAAAAAAATTTCATTTTTGTAGTTTTAAATTTTGGTCAAAAGTCAATTTTCGGTCAAAAAATTTTTTTTTTGAAAAATTATGGAGCCCCACTTAAAAACTCTTTTTCCACACTTTAATCATGCTAAAACGACTGAAAAAGTGGTCAAAACACGTTTTTGGGCACAACACAGATAACGAATTCCTGCCATACTTTTTCAAACATATTTTTTTGGAATATATTCTTTTAAATTTTAGTTTTGCTTCAGAAATGACAATATATAATGGCAATGGTTAAAAATATATACCTCATTACAAAATCAAATATAATGCTAAGAAATTTCTGCTTTTTAAAGACAAAAAAAAGTTGTAAACTAAGATTGGTAAATTTACCGGTCAAATCTTTTGCCGGTAAATTGTTAGTAAATTACCGGTAAATTATCCCGGGGTTAAAAATCCGATAAAAACTGGTAAAATTCTTTTCCGAAATTTCGGTTTAAAGGGAGGATACACTACTGTATCTGGTCTCGCATGGAAATGTTTAAAATTCAAATTATATGCTGGTCATTTTCGGTATATTGGTATAGGTTCGAATCCGTCTAGGTGCATATCCTATGTTTTTTTCATATTCTATTTATGAGTTCAGTATCAAAATTATCCTTAGAAAGCTAACAAGAATATCAGCGGTTGTTGAAGCTAAAACCTAGATAAAGAATTTTAAACCTGCTTTCGTCAAAAAAATCCGCTACCTACTTTTCTGAAGTAGTTTTGTAAAAGCACTGTTATCTAGATTTTTATGTAGTTCTGAGTCTAGAAATTTTTTAACTTTTTTGAAAAGTCCAAAAATGGATAGAGACACTACAAACCAAAGCAACCAACTGTGTTTCTATTATTTTGACAGTGATTTGGAGTAAATCGCAAAATTAAGACAGTTTCTGACAATAAAACACTCCTGGAAATGATTTCAAATAATTCATTTATGTTTTTAATAAGGCATAAAAAATAAAAACTTTTTATGCCTATGAACACTGTAAGTTGAACACAATCACTGAAAAGTGCAAAAAACATAAGTGTGCACCCAGAGGGATTCGAACCTATACCAATATACCAAAAATGATCAGCATATAATTTGAATTTTAAACATTTCCATGCGAGACAAGATACGGACAGTAGATGTACCGGTCGCAGTGACCAATACCACCAGGGTGATGCGTTGTCCAGGTTTGTCTGTAGAAAAGCAATGCTCCGTCTTTTGGGCTGTCTTCCAATTTTACAAGACCGGCTTCGACTAGACGGCGGAAGGCCGGTCATCAGGACAGCCGGCATCACGAAAAAAAGTTTAGGAGGCACAGAGCTTAAGAAAAAATAGGACGGCCGGTAGATGTCGGCACGTTTTTTTTTGACGTGGTGGTTTTAGGTAGCACAAAAAGTTATTGGGTAGGGTTATTTCACTAGCTTTTTTGGGGAGGGTATATGACACTACCGTCAAATAGTTTAATTCCTGTTACTTGGTTGGAGAACTGCATGAAGTGCTACTGAAGTTTCATACGAATGTAAATCTAGGCTACAGCCGACTGAAAGGGAGTAGGGTGACATTAGGGGGCGGGGGTAGAATTTGACATAAAAACTCCAACTTTTCTAGTTTTTAGCAATTTATTGTTTCAACGAAATAAAAAACTTCCTTTTGCAAAGTTACTTTATGCAAATGCTCCCAGTGAATAAGAACGGTCTCATGCACATTTGAAAAATATTAATTTTTTGATTTTTGCTTTGGTACCTTGGTAATTTTCCCCCCAAAATCGCTTTTCGCGAAAATTCCAGCGATGAATCCAGCTAAATGCGCGACTTTTTCATCCAAAATTTTGCAATTAGATACTGATTGTCAATGGCTCAGTTTGAAGATCTGAATCTTAGCTACAAAACGGTACTGACAGAATTTTTTTCTCAATCAAGAAAAAAAAAGTACAGCCAAAAGTGCGTCAAGTCGCGCACTGAGTCGACAGTCATTGTGACACTGGACCTCTCCTCCCATCCTGATTCAAAATCGTATTTTTGGCATTGTGTTTTTGACCCATTTTTGCAGACTAATCTGGGGCATGTTACCCTTTGATTTGTAGCCAATGAGATAAGCTACAAAATGCATGGTGACTTCTTTGAGATAAATTTTCGAAAATTGAGTCAAAACACAACAATGACAAAAACAGTATTTTGAATGAAGGGGGTGGTTAGAGGTAATTAGAGGTTTTACGGTAAGCACATTTCCTCTTTTTAGGGAAGGGCCTTCATTAGATGTTATGACCACTTCTTTGAACAGAGTTTCCCAGCAAATTGTAAATTCCAATACACCCTTTAAATTACTTTCCCTTCAAATCTCAACTTTTTAAATGTTTCCGTCATGTTAAAATCAATAGTACATGTCATTTTCCATGCACTTTCCTTTTCACTCTGAGCACAGATGAATTTGAGCAAGCACTCAAAAATATATAGAGAGTGTTTTTATTCTCAATCGGTGTGAGTCAGCCTGATTGATGGTGCTTTACAAGCAGATAGCACAAATTTGTGTCTCGTAATATTGGCCTGGTCGAGAGCAAGGGCGGGAGATAGCGGCAGCAGCAGCAATATGTGTGAGAGTGTCTGCAAGGTAGAGAGAGGCACACAACAAATCCCGCGCTTTTGTCCCTTCCATTGTTGGCTGGTGGTGCCCTTCTTAACCTCCAACCAACAAAAAAATACTCTTGATTCGCGCCAAAATGCTCTTGCTTACAATTTTTTGTTACAATTTCATAAGCAATAAATAAATTAGAAAGTGCACAAAATTTTTGTTGCATAGCAGCCTCAAATTTTGACTGGTCTAGCGGTTATACTTCAGTCAGCCAAGGAAACAAATTTGGTGTTTGCATTATTTAGAGAGGTAATCAACACAAAAACTCAGCCATTTTTACAGCTCACCAAACAATTGATTAAAAAATAACCACAAAAATGGAAAAATTTTAGTTTTAAGAGGAAATCTACATGTCGGCTTGCCAATTGATTGTTGCGACATTTCAAGAATTTTTTTAGTGAAGCTGGAAAATTTGGCAAGATTATTAAATAGAAGACTATTAAACAAGGGACCACAGGCGCCTATCGGCGCCTCTATAGTAAAGTACAGTACAGTTATTTGTATAGTACAGTTATTTCGAAATTTCAATGAGGGGCTATGACTTCATTCATAAAAATAGGTATATCCCCTATTAGAACTCATTTTTTTGCCTGTTCTTTTTTTAAACGAAAGCTGACATTCTGGGGAACACGATGGTATTAGCGACAAAAGTGATTTCGCTATCTACGACCCGTTCTGGCCTTCGAAGTGAAAAAGCGTTAACCACCCACCCACACATGCCAAATACTATACAGTCAAACCCCGATATAGTGCGATTTTTCCCCGTTCCCCAGGGGTCGCACTATATCGGGGTTTGACTGTATAAGATTTTTGGAAAATATTATTTTGGTACTACAGTCAAACCTCGTTTATCCGGCACCCCCTCAAGTTCGTTCCCGCCTTGGGTCCGACACTTTCTTTAGCTCAATTTTCGAAGTGTTTTGCTAAATGTGATTCGCCAGTCTAGTCCCAAATATTGCAAGGATTCTGATTTTGCCGGTCGTTTTTCTAAAATTTTTAAATTTCGTCATAAAGACCCGCAAACCTCGGTTATCCGACACCTGATTTTCAAAAAGGGGTGCCGGATAACCGAGGTCCGCGGGTCTTTATGGCGAAATTTGAAGATTTTGAAAAAACGAATGGCAAAATCAGAATCCTTGCAATATTTGGGACTAGACTGGCGAATCACATATAGCAAAACACTTCGAAAATTGAGCTAAAGAAAGTGTCTGACCCAAGGCGGGAATGGACTTGAGGGGTTTGACTGTAGTACAACTACCTAAATTATGAAAAAAAAAAACATATGCACTCGCAGGGTTATTTTTCCCTCTAGACAAGTAAAATGTCACATCTAATGGGACTTCGAATATTCAAATGTACCGCATATTCTCTAATAAAAGATCTCTCCGAAAGTGACAAAATGTGCCAATACAGATTGGCCAGTCAGCAACAATTTTTTTTAATTTTGATACTTTTTGAAATAAAAGTGATTTTTTACATGAAATTTTTTTTGAGACCACTCAGTAGCTGAAATTTAACGAGAAGTCCGAATCACAAAACAGAATTTCAAAATGATGCTTGGTTGTTGAGACATGGCCTAAAGTTGCAAAGTCTAGATTTGAAATGATAAGCATCCAACTTTAGGCTATATCTCAACAACCAAGCATCATTTCGAAATTCTGTTTTGCGATTCGGATTCCTCGTTAAATTTTGGCTACTAAATAACCTTATAAAAAAATTTCATGTAAAAAATTATTTTTATTTTAAAAAGTATCAAAATTTTGAAAAAACCCGTTGCTAATTGGCCATACACCATGGGTCACTATTTTTACATACCGCTTTCTAAAATCTCTTTTTTGCCTAACCTTTCCTAGTTGCCTATCTCTCGAATTTTCCTGCTTCACTCGGAAAAAATTTTCGAATTACAGAAATGAAACTGAATATCTGAGGATGGCAACTGAATTTGCGGGAATCACCTCCTTCCCTCCAAAAATGTTGAGAATATTTTTGGAATTGTTATTTTTGTTTACTTTTCATTTTTTTCAAAATTTGAAAGCATCCACTAGTTGAGCCCCAACGTCGCTTGAAATTGCCAGATCGGACAAAACAGTCGAATTCCATAGTTAACATGCATTTACTTCACTTACAGTCTACCATTCTCACTGGGTATTCCACCAAAAAGTGGCATTTCCTGCTCCTCCACCACCCCCCTCTTCACCCTTTTGGCGCCTTTTGTGCCATTTGCAACAAAAAAATTGGTGATCTCTCCAGCGATGGCACCCTTCCCTACCTCCCAGTGCAAAAAAATATATACACATATAGATAAGGAGGAGGAAGAAGGGGGAGGGGCCACCAGACACACGCTGACCATTGGAAAGAGGAGGAGGGACGCCATACTCCCCTCCAAGGGCTTCTGTTTGCAGGGTAGACAAGCCACCCATCCATCCCTTCCACCCATAATCTGGTCAGTTTGGCGCGCTTGCTTTGGCACCACTACCTCAATTGGAGGATGCCTCAGGTTATTTCCTCTCTCCTTTCCACCAAAGTTCACCTTTTATTTCTGGGATTTACAAGTATTCCTATTGCTGGTTTTCTTCCTTCTTCCTTTTTCAATTAATGACGGCCAGGCGATAGAAATTGCCTCAGGCTTTGCATGGTCTCCTTTTGTATTTGATTGAATTGTAATGACCAGTGGATTTAGCACCTTTTATGAATGCTGTTTTGATTGAGGATGAACTTCCGTAAACTTTTTGTTTTTGAGAAAGGAAAATAGTGTGAAAAAAATCTTTTTAAACCACGAAAAAGGGTTTTTAGTATATCTTTCACTAGACACTGGCCTGTACTAGGATAAAATCATTTACTAGAGTTAAAGTCGAGAAAAAAGACATGCTTGCAGTGGGAACCGAACTCACAACCGACTTTCACAGGCATTTGCCACTCTTCCATTGAACTACATGGGTTCCGCAACCGCCACACTGTTTATCATAACTTATTGCTGGAAGGGCGTTCAACTAACCTTCCTGTATATATAGGAAATTAGCAGTATTTTTCATAACGATTACACTGGCCCTCGGATCCGGCTGGGTTTCTAATTTTTCGTCCCCAACTTAAAAAGCTAAGATATGTTTGAAATTTTATTTTTGCAATTAAATTTTTACATCTCTTTTCTGTAACTTATTTCTGCTTTCTGACTCCAAAAAAATTTTGGATTGAATTTTTTTGTCGAAATTATAAAAAGATGTTGTTTTAGAGAAAAGTATGATTTAGAGTATTTGTAAAAATGTTTGAAAATTTTCTTCCATGGTTTGTTTGTGACTTTTGGACAGGTGATTCGGATGAACAATTGCTGGGTTATGCTGGTAGTGTCTGTTGTTGTTATTGGTGTGTTCCTCGTTGCTCTCCTCTTTCTTTTGGTTGCACCATCTGCAACCAAACCTTCATTTTCGCTGCTGCTACTACTACTACTGCTGCACTTTACCGCGTTTTTCTCTTTCGCGCAAATCCCAAACAAATAAAAACTTTATGCAGAAATAAAAACTTTAAGTAGAACTACAAAAAAAATTGGTGATACATGTATTTAAATCTGCCCGCTAATTACGGGAAAAATGACCGCTGATTTTTTGGAAAAATGATGGCTAATCTCTGAAAAATGCCCGCTAATTTTCAAAAATTAGCGGGCATTTTTCAGAGATTAGCTGGCAGAATTAATTACCACCCAAAAAAATTCTGAAACAATATTTTTTGTTGTTGCTTGAAAAGATTAGACGAAACAGTTCTGTAAATGAAATTATGTTTGAATGAATAAAAAAAATTTGTGTTTTTTATAGGATGTTCTGTCCAATTAAGCAAGACAACACTGCCTTCCAAAATGAGTTTGTGGATGTGTGCTCAACTGACGATGATGATAAGGAGAACAGACATCCCAACACCCAGTCTAGAGGTAGTTTTTTCACTTGCTTCAACTTTAACCACTTTACTATACACACTCCTTCAAGTCGAAAAATTTATCAAAATCACCGGCAAAATCAGAAGTCTTCTATTATTTTGGCATGCAGGCATATTAATATGATAATGGGTAAAAGATCGCAAAAATTATTTTATGAAGACTTAGAAGGATCGCAATTGAAGGGTAAAAAGATAAAAATGAGGGGGACTGGCTAGTTAGAAATATTTATGTTTTTTTAAATAAAAATACCAATTTATGTAAAAATTGTATCTCTGATGCCGTATAAGTAAATTATTATTTTAATATAAGGCTTCGGAGAAGCCTCTAGCACTACTTGAAACACGAAGTGTTTTCTCAACCCTAATTTTTTTTACAAAAATATCCTCTCTTCCTTGTTAGCTTTAACCAGTTTGCTTTTTTTAAAGATAAGTACTACGCTGGAGTGAAGCCGAATTTAGTAAGAAGTTCAATAGGAGACGCGCAGATTATTTATGATAGGAATATATATATTCAAAATCACTGAATTTTCTGATATTTAAATCCACAAAAGTTATTGTCTTGACATGATATATTTATGACAAATTTTATTCATAAAGACTTTGTGTCCTAATGATGGATTTTCCTAAAAATTATGTGCAAAAGGTAGGTGGGCCGTATAAGTACCGTATTTATTTTAATAGAGCAACACCACTCTCGTTCAAAATCGTGTTCTTAGCTTTGTGTTTTTTATATACTGCTATTAGGCAAATCCCCCTCATTTTGTAGCCAGTGAGATGAGTTACAAAATGGATGGTAACTTGCCTATGAGCACTCTTCAACAAATGGGTCGAAAACACAATGCCGAAAACACAATTTTGAATTAGGGTGTGGTGCTCTATTAGAATAAATAGGGTATATAGATAAGTAGCTCAACATTTCTCCGAAAATCCGAATCACAAAGCAGAATTAAAAAAAAGATGTTTGATTGTCGAGATATGACCTGGAGCAGGGTAGTGGTCATTTGAAATCTTGGCTAAAAAAATATTTGCTAGCTGGTCGTACACCAAAAGTTGGACATTAATACGATTTCTAAAAAATTAGGTTTCCCCAAGAATCTTATTTTGTAAATTTAGGTCAAAACAGTGCCATAAACTATGCTGCCGCAAGTTCCTCTTCTATGCTTCCACCAATCAACCACAGCCATGGACAGTTTTTGGCCAAATGTGAGGAAAGCTTCTCCCAACTATCGAGCTCTACAGTCAACGACAAAGAAGCAGAAAGTGAAGAAGACTCCGAGAAGATCACCTCCCGCAAAGAAAAGTCACTCGGCAAACTCTGCAAACGCTTCCTGCTGGCAATGGGTGAAGAGGCAACCAACGGCAATGATGTGCATTTGGAAACTGTAGCCAAGAAAATGTGTAAGCTGCTTCTATATTTTTTTAAATACCCAAACCTTTTTTTTATTTCTAGGTGTTGAGAAAAGGCGCATCTACGACATTGTGAGATTTTTTTGAATTGACAGATTTTAGTCTGGTGTGAATTTGGTTCCACTCTTTTAGTACACTCTATAACTTTTTTGTAAATTTTGTGACTACCTAGTCGATATTTAAAAGGAATCTGCTGGTCAAACTATAATTATCACTAAAACAAAGCTGAATCAACAAAAAACAGACCAATAGCCATCCGTGTGTCTGAACTCAAAAACTTTAATTCTTGCATGGCGCCCGAAAGTGATAAAAATGCATTTCACATCCGGCGCCCTTTTATACAGGCGCCAGCGCCGGGTATACGCCGCAGTACTGAATTTTTAAAATATTTTTGACATTATTAAATTTTAGCAGTATGTTGATTGGTATTGGCCGCATCTAACTCAGATCCCGGTGGCAACAAACAAAAATTTTAACCTATTGGCGCTGGCGCCGGCGCCAGGATGTCGCCGGCGCCAATTTTTAAAGGGCGACGGCGCCAATTCTAGGGACGCCCGGCGCATATTTTTTCAAGCGTTCAGGTATGGTTATCAGCATATTTTTCGTGTTCAGGGCATCGAAAAACGTGCAAAAATATGAGGGGTTTACACTTACGAGTGCCCGTCGTGAGTCATATCAGAACTCAAGGATTTCTAAAAAATTAGGTGAAAATCAAGTGGTACAGTTTTTAATCAGGTCAGACCAGGCATAATCGACCCAATTACTTGCCAAACCCTGACTTTGGGACACTCATTTGAGCCCGTCCTAACGTGCTTCAATTAAAAAAAATCAGAACCGTCCACCAAACAGACAAAAAATTAAAAAGTTGAGAAATCAAACAAAATGGCACAAAAAGAACCAAAATCTCCCATCCCATGAAAACATTGACTGTAACTAACCAATTGTAATTATTACAGGTAAATGTGATGGAAGCTCTAGAAGCGATGAGCAAGACCAACAAAAGCTTCTACAAGTGGCATGGACTTGCTGCCCTCCCTCAACTCATGGACAGTCTTCAGGTAATTGGACTTTTAAATCGTTTGACTATTTTGCTTTATCAACCAAAATATTTTGCAGAAAGAAGCCATTGAAGCTCGACTACCAGAGCGAATACTAAAAGTGGAGCAGGCCATGTGCAGTTTCACCGAACTCTCTCCAATGACCCGTCGCTCGTCTGACCAAGTTGGCAGTTTGGTGGAGGAAGGCCACATTGGTGACCACATGCTCCACCATTCCAAGAGTGGATTCAACACAGCCAACAGTTCTGCCAGGTCTTCTCCCATGATTCCACAGACCCACGGTTATGATGGCACTCCTTCTACCAATACCCACAATGATGACTGCGCCAGCGACTTCTCCTTACACACCTCTCAACAATTGAGGGATAGGAACGGCAAGAACTCGCTGGCTCAACTCTGCAGACGCTTTCTGATGGTGTTGTTGTGCAATCCGGTGAATTTTTGGTGTCATTTTTTAAACTGTATGGTTTTTGTAACAAAGTCTGGTTTATGGCTCTCAGATTCAATCGCTGGATTGTCAGCATGTCATTTTCCGCTATTTTGTCACTAGTTTGAAGATTATAAAAAACTAAAACGTGGTAAAATATGTTTTTCACTGATTTTCTTCGAGTCTTAGGCACTAACTTCAAGTCTATTGGTTTTATGGTATAACTAGACCTTAGACTCCTCATTGAGAATGGTTTAAGGCGCACACACAATGAGGAGTCTGTTTCAGCATCTGCAAACAGACTCCTCATTGAGAATGGTTTAAGGCGCACACACAATGAGGAGCGCCGGCGGCCGCGCAAAACCGCGGCGAAATTTTCAAAATCCTGGCGGCGGAGGCGGCGGCGCTCATTTTTGCAAAACCCCGGCAGAGGCGGCGGCGTTTTTTTTTCGAGGAACGCGCAAGTATGCTCATAAAGAAGTTAGAAAAAATGAAAAAAAAGCATGTCCACCGGTTTCTTGTATGTTTTAATTTTTCTTTTCTTTCAGAAAGACAAGCGAAGAGTAAGTCTGGATGTAGCATCCACAGTTCTCATCAAAGACCCTGAAAATGAAGGTTTTGAGCCACCAAGTAGAAGTAAATTGCCGGAAATTATTTCACTTCTGAAAGATTTTAATTTTTTTTTCTGTTTAGGCAGATGCAGACGATTGTACGACATCGCCAATGTGTTGGTGGCCATGGGACTCATCAAGAAAGTGCACTACCTGTTCGGCACCAAAAAGATTCCTCTATTTGTGTACTGTGGACCAGAGCCGGATGGTTAGTTGCTTTAATTCTGTTTTGCGAAAGTAAAATACTAAGGAAAAATGATAGTGGACGGGGAATCGAACCGATGACTAAATTCCACCAACCTCCACTTGTACACATTGAGCTATGGTGACAACTATACCCTCCCCATGTTTTTCGTTACTTACTAATAGAGTTGCCCGCTCCCTGTGGTTTTCGACGCGGGAAGGGATACAGAAAGGGGGAAGGTACGGGGCCAGTCCGAATTAGGAGGATACGTAATGCATAATGTTTTATTACAATAAACTTTTTTACTTGTTTCAGCTTCCCCTTCTCAATCAAGCATGCTGGAGTTTCTTCAACGCACTGGTCTGTCTGGAGTATCAGCAGACTCGCTGAATTTCAGTGCATGTTTTGAGTCACCAACCACTTCCATGAATTCTTCTGCTAACAGCCCCTTTTCCGCTCAACAGATAAATGTGCTTGGCCAGATTGGAGGCTCTAGCTCTAATTCAGCAAATTACTTTGGGAGCCAACCAATATGTTCTACTATAAGCGAGAATTGGCAAGCAATACAGGAAATGGAGAGGATGAGGTGATAATATAAGCAAACAATAGACTTGGACAAGAAATTTACCATTTTGCTAAATTTAGACCTCCAGCTGCATCCCCCAAAACCAACCAAACCAGCAGGAAGAGACCATTGGGTGGCCATTCACAAGCTCAATTTTCCAGTTCACCCACTATTCAATCCAAAGAGAATTGTACTGTGAAACGGTCTAAATTGTGCTCCACCGAACAAATGGAGGATGAAAAGTTCATTTTGCCTAAACCACAGCCAAGGGTGGGTTACTTTTTATTTGTTCCAAATACAAAAGTATATTTACCAGCTGGTATTTCAGATGGTTCAACCATCAAGCTTTTCCAACAACAACTCTTTCAATGGACAACCAACAGTAGCACATGTGAATGTCCAGCAATTCACCCCTCCAGTCATAAACGTTACAAAACCGTCTTTAAATGCAACACGGTTTGAAACATATTCCATGGCAGCGGCAGCTATGGCTGCTGCAGTCTATAACCAAGGACAGCAAGCACGCAAATTTGTAAGTTTTTTTCTTGATTAGTTGCTGTTGATCACATACAAACTAAGATTTAACAGCCCGAATATTTTTCCGAAAGCATATTTTTCTCTCTTTTTTTTTGTTATAACGGCAAATGCCAATAAGTCGAATCTCAGTAGCCGACATTCCTCAAGTTTGTACCTCCGCTGGTTCCTTTTTTTTATTCCTGATTTTGATCTTCGCCTAATTTATTAGGACAGTCTATTCATTCCAGTTGTACTTTTGACATTATGACCCGCAGGTCTCGATAACCCGGCACCCATTTTTCAAAAAAAAAGGTTTTGAATTATTGAGATTTGCGGGGGTTCAAGATTGACCAATCAGAATCATAGTGGTCCATTTTTTTTAAATTTGGACGGCGTCCCGTCCGCCGTCTCCAAATTTTCGGCCGGCCGTCCGCCGTCTCGTCCGAGATTTGAAATTTTCGCCGGCCGGCCTCCGGCCGGCCAAAACAGGTCCGTCCTGGACGGGACGGGGACGGACTAATTAATTGCTTCATTTCTTCTCAGTTGTTTATTAAATTGACTATTCAATTTATTTCAATCTCAGTTATTACTATTTCAATCTCAGTTGTTTATTAAATTGACTATTAGACAAGGATTATTCCATAAAATTAGAGTTGTAGGATAGTAATGAGCGGGCCTTGAGTAGTTCGGCGCCAATGCCTACTCGTCGGCCTTCAGAGTGCATGGTGAGGACTGAGAAAAGGCGCTCAACTGCGCCGGATGAAGCTGGGACCATTAGAATTTCAAGAGCAAGGGAACGAAGAGGACCAATTGGCTAGATATTAATTAAATTAAAACTTGTTTAAACACCCACTCTTTTTCCTTACAGGCTTAACAAACAGCAAGGATATGGTTTCTCCCGTCCTCCGTCCGAGATTTGAAATTTTCGCCGGCCGTCCGCCGTCCCGTCCAGAATTCAAAATTTTTGTCGGCCGGCCTCCGGCCGGCCAAAACAGCGCCGTCCTGGACGGGACGGGACGGGCCCGGCCGGACGGCTGGACCACTATGATCAGAATTAGCAAAGGACATCAAAAGTAGAGGCAAAAAAGGGTCGGACACAGCTAGGGAACGAACTTGAATGGGTGTCGGCTTATCGGGAATCGACTGTATCCAGCCTTCTTTGGAGTTTAATCTTTTCGAATTGCGAAAACATTAATAAAAATTATTGGCTGTAACTGAAATGTAGCGACTAATGACTGAAAAATAGCGACAAATTATTGGGTTGTCGCATAAGTTCGTTTGGGTTTTTAAAAAGGTATATCAATTTTCATTTTAAAATTGGATAAACAAATTGTTATATTCAGTTTGGTAGCTCTGTTTCTCCTTTTTTTTTTGTTCTGATCTTTGCAAAACAATCTCAATGGTGTCACGTTTGAAAATGATCAAGAGCTGGAAGAATGGCTCAATGAGTTCTTCACCTCCAAAAATGCGGACTTCTTCAAACGCGGAATTTTCAAACTTCCAGGAAGGTGGGAAGAAGTCATGAACAGTGAAGGAGGATACATTATTGATTGATTTGTTTCATTGTTTCTACCTGAAAATTGTTGTGAAATGTGATGTATCATTTGAAAGAGGAGAAACAGAGCTACCAAACGGCATATAACATTTTGTTTATTCATTTTAAAAATGAAAATTGATATACCTTTTTAAAAAACCGAACGAACTTATGCGACAACCCAATACTTAATTCTGGCGATTAATTCAAATTTTTCTTTAAATTAGGGAATTTAGCGACTAATTTAGCGACTGAAATCTGGCGACCAATTTTCACAAAACTAAATTTTTCAGTCATTTTTTTTAATTTTTAGTGTTTTCTATAGGCAAATTGGGGTCGTAGAACACAAAACAACTATTACAGATGCAACCGCAAGAGATTGGACGGCGTGCGAGTCGACAGCTATGAAAGAGTGGTTTAGCAAGGAATATAATGATCGGCAAGGAAGATGTCTCTTTTTTGTATGTTGTTTTGTGTTCTACGAACTCGATTTGCCTATAGCAAACACTAAAAATTAAAAATGACTGAAAAAATCAGTTTTGTGGAAATTGGTCGCCAGATTTCAGCTATTAGTCGCTAAATTTCCTAATTTAAAGGAAAATTTGAATTAGTCGCCAGAATTAATTAATTTGTCGCTATTTTTCAATTTGATCCAAAATTATTTTTTGCAGCACTTCCAGGAGCTGTCTCCCGTTAACTGTCAATCATCTAATTTTGACACCGATGACAAGGAAAACGGTTGTCAACCGAAGAAATTCGGTGCAAATGCGTCATCACCAAAGAAAGTCGCTAAAGCAAACAGATTTTCCCACTCGGTTTCTTCCATACTCGGTGTTTCACAAGCAGGTAATACATTCCCATGCAGATTTAAAAATTCGCTTAAAATTTTTTTACAACAGGGCTCATATCTGTCCTTATTAATAAGATTGTCTTTATTTTGGTACAGTCAACCCTCGATTTAACGTCACCTGTTCTCTTTTTAGCGTCACCTAAAAATGCATCGATTTGGTTGGGTTTGACTAAAATTTAGTCAAAGTGAACCCTCGATTTAACGTCACCTCAGGGCCATTCCCTGGAGGTGACGTTATATCGAGGGTCAACTGTGCTCCAATTCTAATTCTTTTTAGAATTTTACGTCAAAATCTTATTTTTAGCTTCAAAAGAGCAATGAACACTGGATAAAATAGCATATTTCGCCAAAATACCTAAAGATCTCCTTATTTTGAGCAAATGTCCTTATTTTAAAAATTTTGAGATCTGAGCCCTGTTTTACAATAAATATTTTGCAGAAAACATAGCAAACAACAGTGTCAACAACTGTTTTTCATCCTCACCCAAAGCCTTCAAACCAGTCAACCGCCTATTGCCAACACTGCCAAAATATTACTGAGACCAAAGAATTAGTAGGTTTCTTTTCGCAAATCGTTGTCCAGCAAAAAATCAAACTTTCCTATTTTCACCAACTCCTTTGATGAACCGCCAGTGTTTTGTATTGACCTTTTTTGGGTAGGTAATGAAAATCCCGAAGATAATTGGGAGTGTCGTTGCTGTTGTTCCTTAGACTTAGGTGTTAGCAAGAGTGGCACACCTTTGAATGGGTAGCAGCATGGGTGACGCAACAGCAAATAGACATACAAACATCCTCTCAATTAGCTGGTTGCGCAATTAAGCGGTCGTCACCCACACCGGGTAGTCTCTAAAAAAGAGTATTCTCCTGCTGATGTTTTTCAATGCTTTTTACAAAAGACTTATAAGGGAATCCAACAGTTTTGTTTAAAGGACCATGCCCGTGCGTCCTAAATTGTCCCCCATCAATTAAAAAAGTTTTCCCTAATCATTGAACTTCTGTACGGATTTTTCAGGGGGGCAATCGCAGACGTAGACGGGCATGGTCTTTTAAGCCATGTTAGGAGAGGGAAGCCTAATATTTTTAGGAAATTCTCTTTTTAATATCTAAGAGCCTTACTTTAAAACAGTATTTATCAAATTGAAAAAAAACTTTAGTTTCGAAAACGAAATTTTAAATTTACAAATGTAAAATTTTCAGGTCTCTGCACAACATGAGCCATGAAAAGAAGATGCTAGACTCTACCCGCAATTTTTAGGACATTTTAGTCAAACTAGGACTGTGTGCATTCGTATTGTAAAACGTCTTTACTTACTTATTTGTATTTCTAGCAGCAACTTAATGTGCAAATTGGTTAGATTGAAAAAATGATTTGTAATATTATGATCTTTGTCTTCATGACATATGTTGTAATTTTGTAGATTTGCGAAGAAAAAACTGCCAAATAAAGGATATTGATGCAGGAGTATAGTTTATGGCAAAAGAAACATAAAATATTGCGCAAAAAACTACAAGCCAAATACAGGGTAGGTATTGGATGGATGTGGGGGAGTTATGGAGGCCGAAATCAAGGCCTGATGCCGATTATTTAATGCCGTTAGGTAGGAACTTCAACCAGTCAGAGGGTAATTCACCCATCAAGATAAAATTAAAATACCAAACCATTACTTGTTTAGCTGAATTATGTTTTTATCTCGGTTGATACGTAATAAACCCAAGTTCAAATCGATGCTAGAAATCTGTTTCAGCGTCTGCAAACAGACTCCTCATTGAGAATGGTTTAAGGCGCACACACAATGAGGAGTCTGTTTCAGCATCTGCAAACAGACTCCCTAGTCTTGCTGTCTTGGCTATTTGACGGATCGATTCTTCTTGAAGTATGCACGGAGATTTTCCCATGTAGCTGCTGCTTACTGTCCATCTGAAGTTATCGAAAAATTACATAAAGTGCAATTAAGTGCAATAAAAATATGCCTGAATACCCTAGATCCAGGGCTATCTTGGCCAGATGCTGTTCTTCCACTGAATATCTTTGTACTTCTGATTCGGAGGCCAACCCTACTATATAAGTACCACCCCACACACGCACTGGCGCCGGAAGTGCGTTAAAACATGATAAATGGCTCTGGCCGATGAAGAAGACATTAATGAAACACTAAAAATCGACTAATCAAAAGACCGAACCAACATTCAATTCAAAAATTTTTTTGGCGCGAATTCAAAAAAGTATTTCTCAAATAATTAACATATTTTTTTGCCCAAAAATGCCCATTTTTCACCTTTTTTTACCTGAAACTTTTTTTTGTTCCGACAAAGTACCATTTTTGGGTAATATTCAATTCTGCCCCCAAATTGCTGAAAAATGCCCTCTAATTTCGGAAAAATGTCCCTAATTTGAAATACCTTCTAATTACTTAAAAATGCCCCCTAATTACTGAAAAATGCCCCCTTAATTTTCTGAAAAGTGCCCCTAATTTTTTTCTTTTACCATTTTTTTGTTATTGTTGCACCTAGAGGTGATTTTGCACGCTGGACACAATAATAGTGTCTATTTCATTAAGTTTTTAGTATTAAAACGTTGTAGTATTTAAACGTTTGTTACAGATGACGCTGTAAATAGTAGCAGAACAAACAATAAGAGGAGTGCAAATCAATTACGTGCAATTACGTACTCGCTTTGATGGTAATGATGCGGAAAGAAAAGAAAGAGAGGACGTCCATGTCAAGGATAAAATACAATGCATTAGGTTGTCATGTCATTTTCATTGTTAGTGTTGATTAGTTCAAATAAAGCTCGGTAAAATTGGTTGAATGTCATTTGTGAGATAGGTAGATTTTAACAGTTAATCGAGGATCCTACAATTCTGTAATTGAAAAAGTTAGAAAAAAGCGACTAAAACTTACACTATTATCCAGGGTTTTCATATGATATCATGTAGCCTGATATGATATGATATCATGAGGGTGATATCACGTATCACATCATTTCACTGAACTTCTTGTCATATCAATATCATATCACTCGAATTTCCGAACATCCATATCATATCATTATCATATCACATCACATCATATAATGAAATTTAGGTGATATCAACCCATATAATGTGATATCAGAAATATTTCAAAACAAGGGACCACAGGCGCCTATCGGCGCCTCTATAGTATTTCGAAATTTCGATAGTGCATTCATCGTGAAAAACTACGCGTCTATCTACGTCTACGTTCTTTTCGAGACATCGCAAAAATGGCCATCGTTGGAAGCAGAAAAACCATCCTCCAGGCCTACTCCAAAATCCTCCAACTCCAATTTTGAGGGACCACAAAAGTTTTTCTTTTTCGAAGACATTTTCCTGGGTCTCGGCATAAAAAAGACGCTGAATTGTCTGAAGTTTGGGGTTCCGTCGAGACATTGCCGAAAATAATCGGAAAAATAAGCAAAAAATGGCCTGAATGTGGTCAAAATGTCCATTAAAAAGTAGGACGGACACATGCCAAATACTATATAGAGATAACAGTGCTTTATTTTTATTTCTATAATTTTATTTATTTTTACTCATCCGAAACACCCAAACTTTCGCTTTTTTTCACCATATTTTACTTAGAAAATGTGGGATAGACGCCTTTTTACCATATTTTGTCTAATTAGAGAGCCCGCACCCCATAGATCCGGGACTATAATTATAGAAAATACGGCGCTACCGGAATATACACCACGTTGCGCAAGGGGGTTTGGATGGTTGGGGTTGCGCAAAAGGGTTTGGTTGGTTAGAGATGCGCGCACTCACTTACCTTAGACATGATTCCGAGCAAGACTCTTGGTTGAAAATGCATTTAGAGGCCTTTTTGCCAAGTTCCAGCAAGAAAAATGTGATAAATACCCATAAAAATGAAAAGAAAGAGGCCATTTTTCATTGAATGTGTGAGTCGAAAAGTTTTTACAAATATAATTTTTTTATTCAGAAAGTGTTTAGAAATGCTTCTTTTATCGTGCTGAGCCAAAAAAAATGAGCTCGGGGAGTTATTTTTTATCACTTTTCAAGAAATCCGAGTATGGGGGCGGGAACTATAAAGTGCCGAAAAGACGGAATGGAAGGACATCGCTACCCTAGCACTTAAAATTCTGACTATCCCTGCAACAAGCTCACCTATCGAAAGTGTGTTTTCACACGCAACTATGGCATCTGCAAAGCCCAGAAATCGTGTTAAATTTGATTTATTGAATGCCCAACTTTTTACTCATTTAAATGCTCAATTTTTGAGTAATGAATAATAAAGTAATCTGAATACTTATTTTCAAATTATCTAAAGTAAACTGTTGATATCATATCATTATCATATTCACCTGATATCACCATGATATCATATCATATCACGTCCGTATTATGCCCGTGATCTCATATCAATATCATATCAGGTTATTTTTTAAAATTCCACCTCATATCAGATGATATGAGGTGGAAATTTGACGAGTTCCATATCACCCTGTGTGATATCATGTTAACCCCATATCATTATCATATCAGGGCTCCAAGATCCATATCACGAAAACCCTGCTATTATCGTGTTCAGCGTGCAAAAAAACCCTAAGAGGTGCAACAATAACGGAGAATGAGATAAGAAAAAATACCGTATTTTCTCTAATTAACGCCCCCCCTGATTCAAAATCGTGTTTTTGGCATTGTGTTTTTGACCCACTTTTTGATCACTTCTCTCAGGCAAGTTACCAACCATTTAATAGCTCATCTTTCTGGCTACAAAATGGGCGGTAACTTGCCTGAGAGAAGTGGGGGTTGGCCAGTTAGAGACGGTGCCAGTTAGAGACGGCCAGTTAGAGACGGTTTTTGAGAGGCCAGTTAGAGACGGCCAGTTAGAGACGGTTTTTGAGCGGCCAGTTAGAGACGGCCAGTTAGAGACGCTTTTTGAAAAGGTTGTCCTGCCAAGAACTTCACGCCTTTTCTTGTTGCTTGATTTGTTATCCACACCGTTATCCACACACCAAACAATTGTCTAATTGAACAATGTCCTAAAGTCTTATTGCCGAACCTCCTCTATATACTTATTGATAGACAACTTTATTGAGCAAAATGAAATAACAATCTGATTAAACAATGGTTAGTGCCTTTATCAATAAACTTGCTTCATTTCAAATTTTACGACGTCGAAGTGATGATTTCTATAGCGTATTCACCCCACGCGCAAATCTATGGCATCAGTTTCACTGTTCTAAGATACTTAAAATAAAAACATTCCTCAAAAGTAACCATAGTAGCATACCCTGTCTGCAAAGAAGGGAATGAAGCGTGGTGAGTTGTCCGGTTGGAAGAGAACAAAATTAACGCTGTATTTCTTGGCGTCCAAAAGGAGCTGCATGCTACTTCCCCATTCACCTAGCTGCGAGTGGACTTCGGCATATTCTTTCACTTTATCGGCACCTCCGAAGAATCGGATCCATGAATTATGTTGGTTAGTTAGCAGGAAGTCCATAAGCTCCTTGCGCACCTGCCCATGATTTTCCTCATTCTTGTACATAAGACATGCGATAGACCTAAAATATGAAATACGCTTAATAAGACGATCTTGAAAGTTTACACTGTACCGGTAAAAGCAATTGCCATCGGCCTTTATCAGATGCACTTCACTCGGCTCTTCCTTCCATGGATAGGTTGGCATAGGCAAATAAAACTCCTTCAGCACTTCCAAATCACTTGAATCTAGACGAGGCTTTTTGCATGTCGGTGAGCATTCTAAAGTGATCGTTAGAAGCCCTAAGCGATAAGCTTGAAAAAAAATTACTTCTTAGTTCATTTTCCTCCATGAAAGACAGCAAGTCCTTTTCATCTTTTTCATCATCCACTATGGGTTCAATCTCCGAAACCTCACCTTCTTCACTTTCGGAATCACCATCGCTGGAATCTTCTTTATCTGTATTGCTATTGCTGCGTGTATCCCTAAAGTTACCAACATAAATTTTCTGTGAAATTCGATTATCGTAGATAGTACCTAGCTTTCTTAGCTTTCACGCCCATCAGTTTTCCCACGTCGCTTAAATACTTCCAGAAAAAAAGAGAGTAGTCGTCAAGCATGAAGTTCTTGGCAGGACAACCTTTTCAAAAACCGTCTCTAACTGGCCGTCTCTAACTGGCCGCTCAAAAACCGTCTCTAACTGGCCGTCTCTAACTGGCCGCTCAAAAACCGTCTCTAACTGGCCGTCTCTAACTGGCACCGTCTCTAACTGGCCGTACTCCGAGAGAAGTGATCAAAAAGTGGGTCAAAAACACAATGCCAAAAACACGATTTTGAATCAGGGGGGGCGTTAATTAGAGAAAATACGGTAATTATGTGGTATTTTTAGAAATTAGGAGGCATTTTTCAGTAATTATGGGGCATTTTTCAGTAATTAGGGAGCAAAATTAAATACCACTTCCATTTTTTATAGTTTTTCCGTAAACTGAATCGATTATTCCGCGTCACATAGTGGTTTCCGTTTTTCCAAATTGAAGCCGGAACATACCGTACATTTTTTTTGTCACACACGAACCGATCTAGCGGATTAGTTAGTGTGATTAGAGGGATCTAACATTGCTACCAATTTTTCCAAAAAATTTCCAAAAATCCAGGCCATAGTTTGTTGTGAACGGCGGAGGTATGAAGGTTCTTTATTCTGTTCTCAAAATACTGTTTTATTTCTCTTCTTACACAAAAACGACAAATTTCATCGATAATCAATCATACTACAGTCGAACCTGGACAAACCGCCACTCCTGGGGGCGTCGATTTGGTGGCGGTTTATCAGAGGTGGCAGTTTATTGGAAGTGCTTCTATCAGTACAGTCAACGCACAATACAAGGAACCTCTTATTCAAACAAATATATAGGGTTGTTACACAGTTAACTCGATTTAAAAAAAAAATTTTGACCTTATTTCTTGTTTTTATGCAAATTTTTTTCCAAAATTTTGAGCAGGTCACCCCACGTTCGAAAGCCTAGAGTGTCGGCTACACAATGGTATAAAACTTTTCAGTTAAGTATACAAAAATGTGTCTATTTTATGGCAAACATTTTCGACTAATTTCGACTAATTACTAACTAATTTCGACTAATTACTAATTAGTCGAAATTATCTTACTAATTAGTTATCTTACTAATTAGTTATATCTTACTAATTAATTACTAATTAGTCGAAATTAGTGGAAAATGTTTGCCATAAAATAGACACATTTTTGTATATTTAACTGAAAAGTTTATATACCATTGTGTAGCCAACATTCTAGGCTTTCGAACGTGGGGTGACCTGCTCAAAATTTTGGAAAAAAAATTGCATAAAAACAAGAAATAAGGTCAAAAATTTTTTTAAAATTGAGTTAACCGTGTAACAACCCTACAAATATAAGTTATATTATATAACATTCAACGCAATTTAATCGGTTACAAAAAGATGAAACAGCAAAGTAAAATGAAAAAGTCAAACAAAAAGTGAAAAACAAACAGAAAAAATTTACCAAAATTAAAAAAAAATTATGATTTTAGGCGGAAATTTGAAAAAATGTTGCAAAATATGTTAGGTGGGTACCCTCTATATATTTTCGATGTATTGTACTCGTGCTCGTATTTATTTTTTGTTTGTATTGCTGTTTACGCAATGGGTTTAATTACCCAAGTTTGAGGCTTGAGCTAATAAATTTGGACGATTAGACCTACCCTGATGACCCCTACACCCTGTGCAACACAAACCCCCAATATTCCTCTTTTACGAGACAACCCTTTGAGACAAGTTTCGAAGTGATATAAAAACTGGCAAGTTGACCGCTTTCAATTTTTTCAGTCTCATTTTCTTGCTCACTCGTGGTCGGCTGCTTTATCTTCGTGCTCTCTCAAAAAATCAAAAAAGATGGGGAAGAAAGAAGATGACAGAAGAGGCGAAAGAAGAACAAAGGAGATGCAAACAGAGCAGTACGAAGAAATTGAAGGATGCCAGCCGCCATCGCCGTGGTCTCCAGCTCCAGCTCAGACGCCTGAAACTCCGCAATTTGAGCCGCCGGCTGTTGTGCCTGGTCAGAAGGGAATTGATGAACTGGACTACTATCATGGGTGTGCTTGTTGTCTTTTTGGCATAATTCTAGTGCCTGTTGTCTAGATTGCTGCCAAGAGAGGACGTCAACGCTATGCTCCATAAAGACGGGGAATTTTTGGTGCGAAATACAGAACTTGTTCAAGGAACTGCTGTGCGTCAGGTTAGTATGTTTTGTAATGGATTGTTTTGTTATGACCGTCTACATTTTTAAGATGTGCCTTTCCGTCAAAGCTCTCGGTACCGTTCGTCATTTTCCTTTGCAAGCTAATGAAGCTGGATTGTACACCTTTGATGGCCAGCCGCAATTTCTTACGATGCTTGGACTGATAAATCACTACTACACGACTCGGACGCCATTCACAAAGAACAAAGTCAAGTTGCTGTCACCTGTCGTTCGCCATGTAATTTTTCATTTATTTGTTTGACGTAGATATCGGTCAATTCATTTATCGGGTTTAGGATTGGGAATTGCTTCATCATCAAGTCCAGCTACGACGCAAAATTGGCGAAGGAGCATTTGGAGCCGTTTTCGCAGGACTTTTGTCGATTAAGCCAACAGATAAGCCAAGACCAGTAGCAGTCAAAACGGTACTTGTTCCTTCAGTTCTCGAATCTACTACCCGTGTTAATTTCTTGTGTTTTTCTAGATGAAGTGTTCCTACCAGACCAAAGCAAAGATTGAAGAACTAATGAAGGAAGCCAGATTAATGCGTGAACTTGACCACCCTCATATTGTTCGTTGTTTCAAAATTACAAATTTTGGGTGTTTCATACAAAAGTTGGATGAAAATGCAAAACCCTAACGGGTGGTCAAAAAGTTCCCGATGGATTTTCAAAGCTTCATTTTTATCATTTTTCTTATCATATTTTTAGAAGTTTATTATTATTTTGTAGCCCTGTTCTTCCTCTTTCAAACGACATGTCACACGTTTATTTTACTCAACAAAATGACCACCATTTGCATCAATACATTTCTTTAATCGTTTTGGAAAGTTGTCAATGGCTTTTGGATCATCTCTTGTGGAAGTTCGTCCCATTCTTTCACCAGTGAAGCTTTTAGGGCAGCAATTGACTTGTGTGGCTTGGGCATGCTTTGGACTGCAAGTACGGCCATCCAAAGTAGTCCATCACATTCAAGTCGGGGAGTTGGGCGCCCAGTCACCTTTGATCGCAGCATTGTCACCCCAATGAGAATCAACCGTGATGAAATCTGGAAAGTGATCCTCAATCCAGTTCTGAGTTTCAACGGCTCGATGAGAAGGCGCCATCTTGTTGAAAGGTCCAATTGTCTCCCATATTCTCCTCAGTCCATGGCAGAACTTTGCTTTCGAGCATTTGACGATATTCTGGACCATCAACTTTCCTCCATTAGGTACGAAGATGAGAGGGGTTTTGGCGTTCAGGAGACACCAGCCCATACCATCACTTGTTGTGGCTTCTGCGTGCGCTCAACAAATTTGAGCTCGGGCGGCAATGGATTGGCGCTCATATTCTGTCATTTGCGAATTCTGGCCTGCTCAATGTCGAACCACTTCTCATCAGTGAAGAGAATGCTGCGATGTCGATTGGAAGCAAAACGGCGGATCATCCGTTTGCAGCGGGTAAGACGCTTCTCTTTGGCATTTTCTTTAAGCAGAGGGCCTTCAGCAGTCTTCCTAGACTTCATATCAAACACATCGTGAATTATGTTGAGGACGGACGAAGCGGAAATTCCAAGCTCAGCGGCCAACTTCCTTTTGGAGTCTGATTGGGAGTGGATGTGGCCTTCTTCATGGTCGTTGCAGTAGCAAATCCTGTCGGCTATCAGTTGGATGTTTTCCTCCGTCAAAGCAGTTGATGGGCGCCCGCCCAGAGATATGATAAGAAAAATGATAAAAAATGAAGCTTTGAAAATCCATCGGGAACTTTTTGACCACCCGTTATTTTTACTCGGAAAAATGCCAGTTGTTCGCTTCAAACGGTCTCTAGTTTCTAAAATAACATCTTCACGAAATTCGGCTCAACTTTTCGAGTAGTTTAATGTATGAGCTACGTTTTGGTATATAAGTTGTACGTAAAACTCCGTGGTTTTGCGCTTTTTTCCGTCGTTTATGTTGTCCAACATTTTTTGTATTTTCAGGTGATTCAATGGTGCAGACGAGACGTGCTACTGTGGTACGAAAAGAGCTAACAACAAAGCAACCTGTCTCTCTGAGCTTTGGATGATGCGACTGCTAGGCTCTCATCAGCAGTGGGTAACTTGCCAGAGTTGCTGGAACAGAAACGTTTGATTGGTATGGCGACTTTACAATTACTTTTCAAATCAATCTGATAGATATTATTTCTCAGCATATCTCCATACGAGCATAGCCACCACGCTGCTGGAAAACATTAAAGAGAGGAAGTTGGATGTGTTATTTGAAGCGGAAGAAAAGCTGCTCAATGGACAAAGTAAGTGTTTTTAAATAAATTCCCATACCTAATGCTTGGAAGATTTTATTAGGCATTTCGATCACAGAAAGTCTACAATTGTGCGTCAATAATGATGATAGCCTCCGGCTTATTTTAATCACATTGTGTTCACGGCCACTGACTGCGGTATGTTAATTTTGTATAAAAATGGATAAAGCAAAATGAAAAATTTAGAAAGAGCGAAAAGACATTCTGACATTCATGGAGGAAAAGGGAATCGATCCATCAGCGTACCACTTTGTTCAGAAGTTGAAGTGATATTTTCGCTTCCAATATATGTGTCAGGTCAATAATATTTTTCTTAACAGGGCACTTTCCGATATGACCAGCCATCCCAGTGAAGAAGTAAATCAATGGGCAGGCACAAAGACCGTCAACATGTTTTCTAAGCTGCTAAATTACAGTTCTCGTTTCGTGATGGAAGGGGTCAAGAATCTTGTTCCTAAGAAGCATAATCTTCCAATAACCAAGGTTTTCTATAAGCAAAGTATCTAAAATTCAGAAACATTTTGAAAATGCACAAAAAGTTTTTTCAAAATTTGGGCTAAATTTCGGAACACCCACCCCAGTCAATTTCGGAACACCCACCCCAGTCAATTTCGGTACACCCACCCCAGTCAATTTCGGAACACCCACCCCAGTCAATTTCGGTACACCCACCCCAGTCAATTTCTGAACACCCACCCCAGTCAATTTCGGTACACCCACCCCAGTCAATTTCGGAACACCCACCCCAGTCAATTTCGGAACACCCACCCCAGTCAATTTCGGAACACCCACCCCAGTCAATTCTGAACACCCACCCCAGTCAATTTGGAACACCCACCCCAGTCAATTTCGGTACACCCACAGTCAATTTCGGAACACCCACCCCAGTCAATTTCGGTACACCCACCCAGTCAATTTCTGACACCCACCCCAGTCAATTTCGGTACACCCACAGTCAATTTCCGGAACACCCACCAGTCAATTTGGAACACACCCACCCAGTCAATTTCGGTACACCCACCCCAGTCAATTTCAGAACACCCACAGTCAATTTCGGAACACCCACCCCAGTCAATTTCGGAACACCCACCCCAGTCAATTTCGGTACACCCACCCCAGTCAATTTCGGTACACCAGTCAATTTCGGTACACTCACCCCAGTTAATTTCAGACACCCACCCAATCAATTTGGTTACACCCACAGAATTTGTTGGTCCTCAAGCTGATTTTTTGCAATTTTTTTCGCTTTTTCTTTCGAGATTTTACTGTTTTTTATTAAAAAGTTGGAAAATTTGAACAAAAAGGCAGACAAAACTCAAGAAAAAGCTGTTTGCAAAAATCAGCTTGGGGACCAAGGCAAATTTCTGAGGTGGGTGTTCCGAAATTGACTGGGGTAATCTGCTCCAAAATTTGTGGCGTTTGTTTATTTAATTAATCTAAAGTGCAGTTTTTGAGGGGCCGTGAAAAAGAAGTAAATTTGATGCAAAAAGAAGTAAATTCGGTGCAAAAAAAGTCACGGCCTTTCAAAACTCCCGAAAAGGAGCATTCTGGATTTTCAGGCGTGTTTGCATGACGCAGTGGGTAAAGCTTTTCGTCACACCATTTTACATAACAAATAAGGCGATTTTCCTCGAGGTCACGAGTTCAACAGACACAATTTTTTATTTTTTTGTACATTTTTTTATTATTAGCCCATTCGACGTGAAATCGAAATGTAGTGTTAGGTCAAAAATATCAGATTTTCAACTTTTCCTATAAAAATTAGCGTACAGGTCAAACAAAGTGCAGACTTTACGTCAAATACATTCCGTAACATAGGTATAACCGCACCCATATTTTGTGATATTTTAGCGATTTTTGACTAAAAGTGAGCAATGTTTTGTTATAACGAGATACCTCTAGACGAAAAAACATGTGCTGGCGGAAAAAACCGTGTTGGAAAGCGCAAGAAAACAATTTCTAGCTGAAAACATTGAAATGAGGCGTATCATAAGTATAACCGCAGTTCGGTTTCCAATACAGAATCATATTTGTTCAGCAATGTATGTTGACAAAACAAATTTATTTAGGCAAAGAACAACATTTCAATAGTCCTTAACACCTCCAGAACGATTTATAACAGCGAAGATCCTATTTTTCATACTTGCAGCCAGCGTTTTGAGCAGCTCGAAGTCCAGCCCTTCAGAATTGCTTTCTTGAGCTCATCCACTGATCCATACCGACGGTTTTCGGCATAGAGACGAGGATCCATCGAATTAAAATCAGGAGAACAGGCTGGCCACGGAAGAACATTGACCCCATTCGACGCAAACCACGCTCTTGTAGATTGAGGCGTTGTCCTGTTAATAAACGAACGGTAAATGACGTACAGCAGTGATCCACGGCAGCAGATGTCTTCGGAGAACCTGTTAAATCATCATTTCAACTTGAAATTTTCGAATATAACTAACCCTGATTTATTCTGGACTCTACATCTTGGAGGAAGTGATGGCGATTCCGACCTTTCCGTAATGACTGAACGCCGCCCACACCATCACGTTTCCACCGCCGAAGTTTCGCTTGGAGAAGAACCGAGGCTCTTTACGCAAGTCCCTCTAATAGCCGTTGAACCCATCTGGACTAGGCAGATTTAGTTGGCCTGTCCAAGTTAAGGCAAAGCGGCCCTCCATATAGTGTTCACTCTAGGCAGTGTAAACCTCCATGTAGAGTACAACAAATCGGCACTTCATTTAGTGTACAGTCAAAAAAATAAACATAATTTAGTTCAATTTTTGTGTCTTTACACGAAAAAAGGGCAAATCTAATTAAAAAATTTTTGTTTTTGCATTTTCATGGTGTAGGTAAGTTTTGTAACTCTTGTATAATGCGGAAATTTTTTCGTTTTTGTTCTTTAAGACAAAGAAATTATTTTTCGTAACTAAGACAAATAGTAGGAGCAAGTAAGGCCAGTGTATGTTATGACGGGCTTGAATGTGTGATCTAAACTTCAAATACAGCGAAAAAACAAGATATTTGAACGGAACTCCTACGCGCCCATTTTGTGGCTAAATTAAAAATAAATAAAATGAAACAGAAAACATTAACCGATTAATTTTTTAACCAAAACTTTGATGTCATTGTATTATTTTAACATTAGCGTTGAATTCCGTTTTAATAAAATGTCTTAAACCACTATATACCGTATTTTCTCCGATAGCTCGACAGTCTCCAATAGTTTGACAGTCTCTAATAGCTTGACACCCCAAAGGGTGATTCGAAAATAACCTGACAGTCTCTAATAATTCGAAACCCCCTGATAATGATTTTATGTTCACTATATTGATTTATCATAAAAACTTAATAATTTCATTTTTAGCTGCTAAAATGGACGAAAATGATCAAGTAAATAAAATTGAAGCAAGCATGCCGAGAAAGCTAAAATTTTATACAAACGATTTCAAGCTCAATGTCAGCAAGTACGCAGAAGCCGTTTCCAACAATAGTGATGCGAAGAAATTTGGAATTAGCAACAGCTTGGTGATCAACTGTCGCAAAGTCAAGGGACAGCTGAAGTTGCAAAAGTATTTTTTATATCATATGCAGAGTTTCATTTTAATGGTTACAGTGAATCGTCTCCTCTCGGAAAAAGCAAGAAGCGACTTACCGGGGGTGAATGAGAATTACATTCGCAGATTTAGACAGTCAGTTGGGTCAATGGGTTCAGCAGCATCGACTTCAGAAGCATCGAATTTCTCGAAAGATCATTCAGCAGCAAAGCGAGCGAATACTCAACGCGGTATTAGATGAAGGGTAGTACATTCTTCTTTACA